>JARLTB010000060.1:8975000-9575000 GCA_030141615.1 Unio pictorum
GACTTGCGGCGTAATAATAAATAAAAATACCTATCCGGGAAAAGTAATAGAGCTATTATTCTCCTGTGAGTGGATGTAACATCACAGGTATCAAATACATCTTCTCGTTTTCCCTGAGGGCGGAAGTTATCGTAGCATAAATTAAACATTTTGCAAGCCATGATACTGGAAACAAAATCTAAATGAACCCTGTTTATCACATAGTAACAAACCACAGACGTATGCAATATGATACGTGTTATATATGTCTCGTAATTTCAAAAGAGTGCAAATAGATGTATGAATTAGGAAAAATCATTAGGTTGTTAAGTTGCAAGTATATATATATATATATATATATATATATATATATATATATATATATATATATATATATATATATATATGAGAGAGAGAGAGAGAGAGAGAGAGAGAGAGAGAGAGAGAGAGAGAGAGAGATTGTGTATTTGATTAATGTATTGATTTATTTGATTTAGTTTAGAAACGTTAATATTTTCTTCATCTGCCCCGCCATGACTGGAAATTTAAGGTGTAGCCCAAATATAAACATATAATTCTTACCCCAAAGAGAATTTACAACAGGTCTATTTAATTCTGTCAGAATATGCTGTGAGTAATATTGTCTTTCATTAAAAAACAAAATTCGTATCACGCGGGGCGCCAGCAGATTTTGTTTTGTAGAGGGTGAGGCCAGGGCGAGGCAAGCATGTAGTCTTTAGCTATTAATTATAATGTAGGCTGCAACATGTTAAATGTGAAGACACCCAACCTCACCTACCCCATATTGAACCTAAACTAATTCGATAAATAATAGAACATTTAAAGTCGGATGTTGTTCTTAAACCATCGCTGGACAGCAAAATCTGAATTACCAGTTAATCAGTCAAAAAAGTATCTTATCCCTCATCTAACACTGTTCCATGTTATGTGTAATTCAACATGACTTGGTCATAATGTCTTGTGTATGTTTGGACTAAGTTGTCTAAGCGTGTCACATGCTGACTGTTCAATCACATGATCAACCACTTGATTTCACGTTGTACTGTTTCCACAGATACCTAACGTCCTGAGCAAAGTTCATATCAGTAAATATCAAATGGAAATAAAATAAAGCAAAAAAAAATAATAATAATAAATTCCGATTAGAATAATGTAACTTTGCAAAACAATTTGATATACCAATACTATTGTTATATCAAATTGTTCTTTGCATTTCCAACTGTTGCTTCTGTGTACCCTAGATCAGGGATGAACATGCATTTATTAATTATGTATATAAACGAACATAACGAGAATAAATATTAATGATTCCCGTTTTCTAAATGAATTAAAAATGTTATAGAATGTCATTGAAATTCCTACTTTGAGAGAGGATAGAAAGAATAATGATACACATAGCATAACAACGACGACTTAGAACAACTGTAAATGTTTGAATTATCACATGCTGGTTCGTTCCTTAGTTTACTCCTGGCTCGTTTCGATGTACGCGCTGGAGATCGGATAGTCGAGCTTTAATTGTTAGAGTCGCGCTCTACTTTATTCATTTCAACCAATGTTTATGTATCATTTTCAAGCATTGTCTTTATTCATTTTTAATCAATATAAATGAAAATAAAACCTGAAACAGGATCAGATTAACTTCCAAAAGGATTGTTAATAGCTAAGATAGCTACAGAACAACAGCTTGTAGGGGATTGACTTTGAATGAAGAGATGTGAAGAATTTGCTTAGACGGTCAATAAGTCTGTTGCCAATTTTCACTCTGCTGGAGAATGAGCAATATTTACACACACACACACACACACACACACACACACACACACACACACACACACACACACAATCTACCAAATAAGAGATGTAAGAATACACAGTTGTGCAAAAATAATAGACGATTGCGATCTTGTATCACAATTCGAACTAGTGTATGTGTTTAGAACGTAACACTAATATTGTGCTACCAGAACGATTCATGTTAGATACTTGCAGAATCTGTGTCCCATTATCAACAGTAATTATAACAAAATGTTATACATTTATCGGACAACTTTTTCTATTCTCGTTGCTGTACTTGTTATCATCATCTTTGTCCTTGTACAAAAGGACATCGTTATTTAAGCCCTTGAACTGCGATTCAGAGATATTTTTGTTTGGAACAGTTTCAAAGCTTGATATTTATCTGTGCCATATTCATGATGAGGTAAAACAGGCGAGATAAGACGTTAGAACTGGATCCTTACTGCTCGAAGTCAGTAATGCCTTCAATACTATATATTTCCAGGGAGAATGTGCTGCTGAGCGGTGCCAGATACATTGTTTTCAGAGATATTTCTGGTCAGCTGGACTAGAACCATTCTCAAGAGGGAACTATAGTACCTTAATTCTCATGCAAATTTATACGATTCTTGAAGAAAAGCCATTAAACTTTCCGGACTGCAATGCAATATTGATGCTAATGGTAGCTTTGTTATATGTATGATAGATTATTATTGTTTAAACAAAGGTAAATTGTGCGAAGTGCATCACAAAACGGACGTGGTATATTGTAATAAACATTTGTGCATACAATGCTTGAATGCTAAATTGCAATTAAATTGCATGTTTCAAAATGTATTGAACCCTGATTAAAAAATTGATAAAGTGGAAAAATCGAAGTGTTGTTCACGACTATTCGTTAGGTTATTGTAACAACGTATAGGGACGACTGATATCTGAGATATAAGAACGAATCGTATATTCTCAAAGTTAACTAATATAGTTTGTATGCGTGTGTAATACCTTTGTGACTTTTATGTCCCTATTCCGTTTTGATGATCAGCCTAGTGAACTAAAGGCTTCAGAGATATCTTTGGAGGGCGGTAAAATTAATTTTAATTGATGCTTTCCTGTTTAAATATTGGTACTTTAATAGAACAAACAACTTAACATTATCAGTTAATCTAATGAACACGTACAATAATCCGACAAAGTGAACTGGGTGGTTAGAATTATCATTAGACTATATGTTAGGATTCAGTCCTTACAAAGTAATAGGTGCCCTGTTATACATGCACAGTATATGCTTGATATTTATGTGCCCGTCATGAATCATACTGGAAAATGGGGTGTTCCATTCCGTGGTTTTATTTTATCTTCAGTTTGCAAGTCCCTAATGAATATTCTACTGAACTGTTTAAAAGCCAGGTTTTTGTTGTTGTCAACCTATACTCATAAATAAATATCGACATTGATCGTACTGGATAAAACAGATAAATTTATTTTGCTTTATTCTCTTTACGTTCAACATTCAAGTCTATTACATTGCATCTCAGCCAGTGTGAATCATACAAGTTTCCAAATTGAGACTGTGTACATGTCTCGATGAATAGCCTAGACGCAAAGTGTATTTAATTACTGCTCTGGCTCGGTATAGACATACAAAGGTCTCAGCGGTAGGACAATATAATCAATCTCATTGTTACCGATGCTGTTGTCAATGCACTCCAAGAACAGAAATTAACATTGTAATTTGATACGGCATGGACGAGATAATATGCAACAAAGACCAGCGCACAATGCACATGCTTCTTTCTTAAAACTGAACAATACGTTTGGTTCAAATTTTACATGTAATTTCCAATAATATAAAAGTTATGAACGTATATGTCCAATATAATCGCTTTTAATGTATATGTATTATATAGTCGCTATTACCGTTTATGTACAATACAATCGCTATTAACGTATATGTATAATTCTACTTACTATGTAGTAAGACAATTAAATTGTCTAACAATTTCCCATATAATTATAAAACATACAGATACACATAATGTATACATGCGGGATATAGAAAAGTGGTGGCGGTATCCAAGAATCTAAATTTGTTACAATTTGGAATAATTATAAAGAAGTTAGTGAAACGCGTTCGTAAAAGAGGAAATCAAGGTGTTTTGTTTAATCTCATTGGGAATGATATTCCACAGCAGTGATGCAGAATATGCAAAATATGTTTGGACTAGAAGGGTCAGTATTGTGAAGTATCCATTTTCGAATTAGCATTGAAACTCAACGTTGAATTCGCCGAGCATTTAGATTTAATCACATTTAGACCGGGTAGTCTTAGTGGAAGGATCATTTCGACCTTTATTCCTAATTTCTCCCATGTCAGTGTTAAAACTTCAAAGAGTCCAGTGTTCCCATTCAATGAAATTGAATGGATATCTTAACACGGTTTTCAGAAAGAGACAGCTGAACATCCAATCCGTGTCAAATAGTCATCCTTCAAAGGGAAACGTTATATAACGTAGTTCAGATATTCTGACTGATGAAACAAATGATTATCTTTAAAAACAATTTTTATAAACCACTACGTATGATTGTCCGAGTGAAATTAAGGTGTACACATTCGAATTAATGTGAATTTAAAGTGACAACCTTGATCGAAATTATTTTGTCCGAAATTGTTTGAGAGAAAGAATAGTGCTTTCCTCGTCAAACAAGAAAGGGACTAGGTGTCTGTCTTCTGAGAAAGACAAGGCTGCTGGACGCACAAGTATTAAAGTTAAAAGCATTAAGGTGCACAATTTTAATTTCACGTAAAATTCTATTTTATTTGGATTGTTTGTTATATGTAAACTTGTTGATATGACAAGGTTCCATGTATCGTTTTATCAGTTTCATGTATATGTGTTGATGTTAGAGTTCTTATGCAATTTATCTTATTCATTTTCATGGAAATGTGTTGATGCTAGAGTTTCCAAGAAACTATCTTTTAGTTTTGCAGTTATTAGTTCATTAGCAGAATTGATTTCATGCGATCCAAATGTTCATATATGCGTGATTTCATAGGGTTATATGAAATATATATGAAGATATTTCCTTTGTCTGTTAGGACGATACTGATTATCGTGAGTTAACGATAGCTACCTACTATATTTGCTTTTGTAATTGTTTAAATAATCTGGAAGTGAGTAAGGATCTGTGAATGTTATGCAATAGCAATCGAGCATATAGTAGCATACGGTAAATGTTTCACAAACACAGAGAGAGAGAGAGAGAGAGAGAGAGAGAGAGAGAGAGAGAGAGAGAGAGAGAGAGAGAGAGAGAGAGAGCTCACGTGGTAATGTAAGGCAAGGTACAATCGCGGTGAGGCTTTACGCAGTGTCCGAACAGCTAGTGTGTTTTGAGTAACGTAGGTGAAGGAATTTTATCTACATTTAGATAGCAAATTAGGTATAATTTTGTCCTTTAAGGAAATAGTTTTCCGAGGGAGAGGGAGAGGGAGACTCGACAGTCCTAAACGGAGTCCATAAAAAAAGAAGTAACGAGTGAAGTCCGGGAAATGGGAGACGTGACGAGTGAAGTTCAAAATGAGGCAGTGACGAAGAAGAAGGACGAGGCAGTCGGAATAGGAAGACTCGATGAAATAGAAAACGTTGGAACACGGTCGAGAGGAAGGTGCTGCAAGTAGTCGTGGGCATTGCGTTCTTTTCACCATTCGTTATTATGATGAAATAAATACAAATTAGACACAGCTATTAAATCATGTTGTTACACTTAAGTTGATTTGAAATTACCACTATTAGTTTGTTTGATTAAATTTGTTATTTTTCTTGTCTAAGGGTGCTCGTATTGCATTATTTCTTCCCAATAGTATTGCCGAATTCTCTGTTGATATTCTATCTTTTCACTCACCCCGGGTCATAATATCGAGTGGGGGGGGGGGGTCATTCCCTAGATAACGTAGGTAAATCCAATTAACTATCCCCCGTACGTTAGAAAGTGGCGGTTTCCGTCCGGTATTTCTGTTTTAACAGTGTGAGTGACATAGACTGAATAAGAAAGTGAACAAAAGCTCTTGTAAGAAGAGATAATTAAGGAAGTCCAGACGGAGTAATTGCACATTGTTGGTACGAGCAATATGAATGCGGAGGAAACTTCAGACTTTTATTCTCCAAACGCTATTTGGGCGATTGAAGTAAGTCCGTAGGTTAAGACTCTATCGGAGTAGAATATGAGTAAATATTCGTAAGGAATCTGTTTCCTGAAAGACAGTAAATACTTAGACTAAGTAAATTGGTTGGTGATGCAGTTGCGTAGACTAGAATGGCAACCTATAGGCAGTTGGTCAAAGATTTTAAATCTATTGGTACATATAAAATACGTTTTGACGGGACCCAGTTAGCTGAATTGGTAGAGCGGAGTCTCAGAGAATAGAGAACAACAGGCGGCAAAAAAAAAAGAGAAAATAGACAAGCTGAAAAGAACGAAAGAATTCGAGAAGCCGAGCAAAAGGAGAGAATTAGACATACCAATGAAAGAGAAAGAATCAGACAAGCTGAGGAAAGGAAGAGAAAGATAAATCGAGCTAGCCGGATTGCATGCCGAAGAAGAAGCCAGGGAGAGAGAACATTAGTTAGCCATGGATAGACTATGGATCGGGGCGGAATCTTGGAAGGGCGACGCTCTGAATGAACATTTAGGGCCCATAAGCAAGTGGTCAAAGGATGTACGTATCGTCCAGATAACAATGCAGATGTTTAATGACAGACACGAAATCATCGATAACTTTCAATCTCAGTTTTTAATTTCAGTGGGGCATTATATTTTCTGCACTTATAAGAAATGATAAGAAATCTTTAGTTGCATGCTATGGCCGCAACAACCTTGGCCATATTCTCATAGACGGTAGGAAACATAGTCCCACGATAGATGCAGTGACCTCAGGCGCTGATAAAACGTGCAAACCAGTACAATGGTCGTATACAGCAACAGCTACGGAAAATAGAGAGAATGCTACAGTGCTGTATGGCACAGGATGTAGTTATCCGGCCGTGGTGGATTGCAAATTTGTAAAATCTGCTGATTATACAGGTGAGACAGTGGAAGGACTAAATATTTTCTTCCAGTTGTCTACATCGACAAGAAAGGGCGAATTCAAGCAGCGTGCTTTGTCTGGATTGTCGCACAAAATAACTTTAGGATGTAGGTATGTGTTACGACAGCCTTATCCTATGACGTGTGTATCTATGCACGTGGGATCCGTAAAGACGAGATCTGTAAAGCAAAGGTCAGGGTCCAAACCGCTAAACCCCATCGAGTTCGTAATACAGACAATTTGCTAAGTGGTGAATTAAGAAGACTTCAAGATGAAAAGTGTACCCAATACAAGATACATGGCTATGCAAATGAGAATTCCGTGCAGTTCTTGCCAGACGGTGAGGTAGAGTTCGCTGAAGTGGGCTATCGTTTTATCGATGCCCTCGGAAAAGATGCGAGAGGTAAAAGCAAGTGATAGTACCTTGATTTAAGAGATAAGTGCTTAGACCAGAACATGAAAGTCTACTCAGTAATCACAAGAGCGTGGCGAAGACGATAGGTTAGTGAGGGAAATCTACTGGCCAGGTGTGTCTTGTGGCTGAGGCTTTGTTAGATGTTTGGTCAAGAGTTGATACTCCTAAAGAGATACTACGTGACTTAGGGATGCAATTTGTTAGCCAGGTTGGCGGATGAAGTGAGCTCTTACTTTCCATTATTAGGCACCTGACTACTACCCTGTATCAATCGCAGTGCGGTGATCTAGTAGAGCGTTTTAATGTTACTTTGAAACAAGCTTTGAAGACGGGCCACCCAAGGACTAGGATCGATACCTTCTAGCGCTACGTTTAGAGTACCGCGAGGTACCTAAAGCTATTCTCGGATTTTCACTTTTTGAACCTGTTTATGGGAGGACAGTGAGTGGTCCCACGGCTGTAATGAAACAGCTATAGACGAATGAAAAAGCATATGAAGAAGTACGAATGTTGTTCATTTCCGTAGCAAGCTGGAGGAACTTGACCCAGAAAGAATCTCCGTGACACACGGGGACGTCAAGCAAAGCAGTACGACAGGAGGGGGAAGAAACGGAAGTTTAAAGTGAGTGACAAGGTGTTGTTGTTACCCTTGGAGCACAACAAACTCCAAAAGTATTCTGTAAGAGACCGTTCGCTGTAACGGAAAAGAAGGTTGGACAGAACTACCGTATTCTGGTAGGAGAAAAGAAGTTGTACGACCTTAACTTTTTTAAACGCTATCGTTGAAGGGAACCACCCACTGAGTGTGTAGTTCATATAGCTGTAACCGAAGAACCGAACGACAACGGAGGAATGGCGGAAGTACTTCCTAGTTGTCTTCTGACGAGGGATGAGCCTATTTTAACGTCGTCCTTGACGTAATATTAAAGTCAGAACCACGTGAAGAGGTGGAGAAAATACTCGAGGACTGTTTTAGTGTATTGACAGAAATACCAAGCTTAACGGACTTCAAGGAGTTCAGTTTGAAGTTGCTGAATGAAACACCTTTGAAACAGAAACCCCATCCACTACCTCATGCGCAGTTAGAAACTGTACGAAACGAAATTAGAACTAGGCTTGACTTAGGGGTCATTGAACCGGCCGAATCTGTATATAATTCACCGGTTGTTTTGGGTCAGAAAACGGACTGATGATCACCGTTATTGTGTCGACCATCATAAATTAAACAGGATCACGGAATTTAGGGTCGAGATCTTACCGGATCTTGAGTCCATATTTGTCGGAGTAACCAACGCCAAATATTTTCTAAAAAAGATTTGTCCAAGGAATATTGGCAAATTCCAGTTCGTAAGGACGATTCTCCAAAACGTGCCTTTGCGACACCAAATGGGGCATACAGTGGGAAGTCATGCCGTTCGAGGTCCATGATGCACTTAACATTTTACCAAATGATGCGGAAACTGCTGGAATGTTTAAGACGGACTGGAGTTTCAAATTTCATGGATGACTTGTTAATTGTGACACCTACTTGGGAAAAAGACGTGACTTTACTGAGAAAAGTTCTGGAATTGGTTCGCGAAATCTAAAAACTGCAAAATACTATAGCATCTGAAATTACAGAATTTATTAGCTGAGACTAAAAGTAAAGTTGGTCGTATATTACGTTAATAACCAATAAATGTATGTTTAAGTATTTGATGATGCCAATCCAGCATCTCCCATTCTCATCGAGAATTTATAACGTAGCATATTGGCGTCTTTTGTTTGCTTATAAAATGTACAATAACTCAGACTGCTAATACTGTTTCTAATGTGCCCGTTTTATAAACACTAAATGCATTTATATTTTAATTGACCAGGAAAGAAACGTAAGTCAATTCCATTGCACCGAATTCCAATAATCAGACACGTAATCACAACAATCTAAGAATTCATGAAAACGGGGAGCTATACACAAATACTCCAAACATATTACAATATCATTTCTCGTGAGACTACGTTCATAAGTAGTATATTTATATAATTTTTCGTAAGATTATGTGCATAAGGAGTATATTGATATCATTTTTCGTAAGATCATGTGCATAATGAGTACATTTATATCGTTTATCATATGATTATGCGTAAGGAGTACTGTTAGATCATATTTCGTGAGAATATGGTTATAATGAGTACTATTAGATCATTTTTCATGAGATTGTTGTTATAAGGAGTACTGTTAGATGTTTTTTCGTTAGTTTGTGGTTATGATGAGTACTGTTAGATACTTTTTCGTGAGACTTTAGTCATAAGGAGTACTGTTCAGACCATTTTTAGTGAGACTGTTGTTATAAAGAATATCGTTAGACCATTTTTCGTGAGATGGTGGTTATAAGGGGTACTGTTAGATCACTCGTTTCGTGAGATTGTGCTGATAATGAGTACCGTTAGATACTCTTTTGTGAGATCGTGTTTATAAGGAGTACTGTTAGATCATTTTTCGTGAGAATGTGGTTATAATGAGAACTGTTAGATCATTTTTCGTGAGACTGTGGTTATAATGAGCACTGTTAGATCATTTTTCGTGAGATTGTGGTTATAAGGATTACTGTTAGATCATTTGTTTCCTGAGACAGTAGTTACAATGAGTACTGTTACAACATTTGTTTCGTGACACTGTCATATAATCTTCCTGATAATATTTAGTAGTCACAAAGCGGTTTGAGAACATGCGAAATTTAATATCCGGAAAGATACGCTAAATATAGCTTGTAATTGCGCCACTCAAAAGACTAAGGTCGCAGTAGTCAGGCTCAAGTGTTTAATAAAATCCGTCATGGCCATGAGAATCGAATAAGAAAGGTCTGAAAAGGCTAGATTTTCTCTCTCTCTCTCTCTCTCTCTCTCTCTCTCTCTCTCTCTCTCTCTCTCTCTCTCTCTCTCGTAGTCAACAGTATTTGAAAAAATTACTAAAGGGCTAATTATCTATTTATAACAGAGCACGAATTCCTTAACACTAGACAAATACGTTTTACTTTAAAGTTTAAAATTATTTTATGGGATTGTCTTGTGTGTTTGTGTGTCCAATTCATTTAGCCACTTTTAGAACTTTACTTTTTATTTGGCTCCATATGGTCAGTGCTGTCCTGATGTGCTCTTAAGCGCAAAAGCACACGTTCATAGGAATCCCTCTTAATAAGAGTTCTAGTTAATTGGATTTAGTTGGGTTATCTTGGGAATGACCTCCCTTGATATTATGATCCGGTGTGAGTGAAAGATAGAATATCAACAGAAAACTTGGCAGGATTATTGGGAAGAAATAATGCAATACGAGCCTTCATAGACAAGAAAAATAACAAATTTAATTAAACAAATTAATAGTTGTAATTTCAATTTCTGCAACTATTCTGTCTGTATTCTTTAATGCGATTGCATTCATGGCTGGATAATTCCGGTTCTAGATTCCCACTACAATTCAGCGTAAATAAAAATGCAAGAATAACAGGTTTGCATTAATCGAACTATTTGCTGATACTGTCGGCGCATGCAAGAAACGTCAGTGGAAGACATGATTCGTCTGGGTATCGCCACGAGAGACGTAATAAATATCAATGCGCATTGCGTCCTCTTCTTCTGAGATTAATTATTATAAACAAGTTGACGAAATGCTGATTACTGTACGAAGAGAGGTCAGGAGTCGAATAATATTGTTTAAATTGTTCACGTGGTCACTAAAAGTTCATTAAAAGCTAAAATTGTTTTCGGAATGAAAGACTGTTATATGTCAAACAATGTAGGAAAATCTAATATATAATCAACTAGAATTGCATAGTGCGATTATGATGATGCACGCCAGAACAGATGGTTTAATTAAAGAATACCAAAGCGTGAAACACTATTTGCTTGCAACGTGCGAATATTTCATTAAGTTTTCAAAATCAAAGAAACAACTAGGACAAGTTTAACCATATTCACAAGTCATGAAATAATGTAACATGTTGAAACATGCATTCAGATATTTCTGTTCGTTATTGATTTACAGATACCGTACAACCAAGAAGGCTATTGATTTCTTGACTTGAGACTGAGTTTCGTGTGCGATGTTTGTTGAATTTTTTATTGTTTAATTATGATGCGAGGAGGTATGTTAGGAGGCATGTCAGAAATAAGGCAACTACGAACAATCACATTTGAGGTACAAATGGTTTTCGAAGATGAGATGTTACAAAAGTGGCCTTATCTTGCTGCATTTCAATACGGCAACATGTCTCTCTCTCTCTCTCTCTCTCTCTCTCTCTCTCTCTCTCTCTCTCTCTCTCTCTCTCTCTCTCTCTCTCTCTCTCTCTCTTAATGAAGATGTAGATGAAGAAAAATTGTTCAGGGAATTTTAGTGCATTCGTCATGAAAAAGTATTTCAACTTTTCACGTCACCTTGCTTTCAATCTAAAAACCCTAGCCCAGGTTTTATTACAACATTGTAAGAGAAACTGCATATTATAAACTCGAACATACATGCTTCATGGGCTATAGGCATTCAAGGCATTGGCATCCTACAGCCCGGACCTGGGTGTGTCCGTTTATATATACCACATGGTGTGGCTTTACACTTTTCTTATCCGACCAATTCACAGGAATAAGTTGTACATGTCTCACACCTGATATTTTGTACTAAAAGTACCAGTTTCTTTAAATATTTCAAGTCACAGCGAAATATTAACACCTTGGCGTAGGTCACTTATACAACCGAGTGTCTGGTTAAACAAGATTGTCACATTTTCTAATGAGAGGATAACTGAAGTTAATGAACAAATAAAACGACAAAGGGTCAGCATCAAGCAACCATTCCAGAAATATACACAGAAAATGCTAATGCACTTCTCGAAGAACAAAAGCAAAGGTTCCAGCGATGATGTATACATATTTGGACGCATTGCAGCTTGGCTGGTATGATGTGTTACATAACAAAGATATTTGACATAAGATATCCTTTACTGTTTCAGAACTACCGTTTGATAAAAATTCCAGGGCTCGCCTTGGGATAAAAATGTCATATTAACATATAAGCAAACAATCAAGCATTCTCAGTAAAGGGGTATGTTCAATGTAAAAAGAACACCGTAAAACCACTCCCGTATATATTCGCATATAAAACGAATCGAACTGCAAACCAAACACATCCAGATCTGCCGTAAGATTATCAGTAGAATACACAACATATAACACAACATATACCTTGATCAGCAGTTGTACTATGCAATGAGAGATCAGAATCGATATTGTTTTAAGTTGGACACGACCTGTAAATAAGTACAAAGAATTGTTTAAGGATGATATACGGCAAATATTCTAAATGTTTTGATAAATGATTGCAGGTTTTCAATTTATCTCCTGTTTTAGTTGTAAATCCAATAAAGCAAGCTCAGGATAAATTAAAATCCCATAATTTCCAAAGAATAAAAATTGTACGAGCTGTACATGAAACAGGGTTATTAAATTAACTTTTTTCCTACAGGGATTCTGAGGTAATATAAACTTATACTCAATACATTGAAGCCAATACATCACTGAAGCTGTATCAAATTTAAAATTACAGTGTCTGACATCACATAAAAAAATGTACTTTTCCTTGACGCTTTAGGCTGTGTGAATATCGATTTAGGTTTCTCTCACTTCATTATTTGGTATAAATAAATATAGGTTAATATCAGAAAATGATTATAAGAATATGAATTAATGACCTGTACATGTTTTTTCTTCCACAAAGAACAAATATTATTGTTTAAATTCAGCGCTGAATTTGATGCAAAGACTACAGATATTGGCATAAGTCTATATTTTTATTGTGCTTCATGATGGCGTCACAACACTGACAAAACAATCATTATATCATTATTAGATCATTTATGCATCTTGTTTCTTATACACACACACACACATACATACATACATACATACATACATACATACATACATACATACATACATACTACATACATACATACATACATACATACATACATACATACATACATACATACATACATACATACATACATACATACATACATACATACTGACTGACTGACTGGCAGCAAAATTGACTGAGGCAATGTATCTTAATAAGTTTGACTAATTCCACTCCATGTACCATGCTAGTTTTGATTTGCTTCAGACTGGTTTATCTTGTTTCCGGTCACAATGCATTACAATATTGATTGTTCGTATCTAGGAATACAGGTTTCATCCAGTTGTATAGGAAGTAGATGTTAATAATAATGGTAAATACAGTCTATCACATTGTCTCTGTAATTTGGACTGAGTTATTAGACAGGGACTTGATAATTTTACAAAATTACTAGATGTGTTTGTTGCATTAATGACAATAATGGACGATTTGAACGTCTGTGAAAAAATAAAATGAATACACTATGTTTCTCATTATATAGTTTGTTTTACAATTATAAACTCTAGTTTATGTTTAAGAATCAACTTATATTCCTAGTACACACATGAAAAGCACTTCTCACGTCATAATGCCCAGCATACAATGAACTACTAATTTCCTAATAACTAACATACAAAGAAGTACTCACTTTCTAGTACCCACCAATACCCAGTACCCAACATACAAAACACTATTCAATATCTAATACCCATCAGAAAGGCACTACTCACTACCTAATATCCAACATTCAAGGCACTACTCATTTATTAGTACCCACATGCAAAGCACTGCTCACTTCCTAACGCCCAATACACAAAGCTCTGCAAACTTCCTAGTACACACCCCACAAAGCAATACCCAGTACCCAACATACAAAGCACTACTCAATTCCTAAAATCCAATATATAAAGCACTACTCACTTCCAAGTATTCACCAAAGAAACCAATACCCAGTATCCTACATACAAAACGCTACTCAATTGCTAAAACCCAACATACAAAACACTACTCATTTTCTAAAACCTAACATACAAAACACTGCTCATTTCCTAAAACCCAACATACAAAAACTACTCAATTCTTAATACCCAACATACAAAACACTGCTCATTTCGTAATACCCAATATATAAAGCACTACTCACTTCCAAGTATTCACCAAAGAAACCAATACCCAGTATCCTACATACAAAACGCTACTCAATTCCTAAAACCCACATACAAAACACTACTCAATTCCTAATACCTAAGATACAAAACACTGCTCATTTCCTAAAACCCAACATACAAAACACTACTCAATTCCTAAAACCCAACATACAAAACACTGCTCATTTCCTAAAACCCAACATACAAAACACTACTCAATTCCTAATTCCTAACTTACAAAGCACTGCTCATTTCCTATTATCCAATATACAAAGCAAAGTATCTTCAATACCAGAAAATTGTTGCTATATTTGAAAACAATAAAAAGTTCAATTCAAACACTTTCTTTGTATCCAGACAAATAGTATGCTATTTGTTTCCTACAAAATGGTGCAAAGACACTGTTTATTTTGAGTCTAAATTATTATGACTATTTTCTTCAACATTCGTATTTAATCCAAGCTAGCTCAAGTCTTTTCAATTCAATACCTTAATGTATATGAATATTTTTAATAATACAGGGAAACGTAATTAAAAAAATTATAAATGAAAATACCACCCTACTTTTGATAAGTATTAGTATAAGGTTTAAACTAAGTAGCAAACTAAGATAAAACACAACAATCAGTCATGTATCCAATAAATAAATTAATTTCCCTAAAATATAAAATAAAACCAACAGAATTGAATATAATCTACAGTGTATGAATTCCAAAAATATTAATCTAAATTGTACTATCAGTTTCACATTAGTTCGGAAACTTTCCAAAAGTAGTCCGAATGAAGGTTATAATGCTTTTGTGCTAGCACCACGAGTAGAATCACAGTTCTGAATCCAAACATTGTCTTTTTATGTCAAGGTACCAACATGAAAGTAGACAATAATACATCATCCTAGTATATTATTTAAATGTGCAAGTCCTTGAATAATTTCCCACAATCCCCTATGAACTGTCTGGTTTAGAATAATTGTTTATCACTCGGTTAATCCACAAACAATTCTTAATAAATTACGATTTCCTCTGTCTCTTACAAAACTGGCATATAAACTGAAGAATCCTAATATAGGGCTTAATTCTTTTATATAGTATCTATGCGCTCACAAATCAACGATAACTGAGTTACTATTACGATTCTTTTACAATTAATCCTTCCATTGTGAAATACTTAAGTAATGTCCTGGCCGTCTCAAATTATTGAGCCAATCAAACACTAGATGTGCATAATATTTCTACAGGACAAAGGCACTTCTAATATGGTGTGATATTTGTGTGACCTCGATTGGAGCTAATGCGGGCCGTACTTTGACCGAAGTAGTTGTTGTCCGGACCTTAGCAATCAACTTTTAGGTGAAAGCGCATGATGCACTCTTTTTATTACTGGCAAGCAAAACAAATTAAATAATAATAAAAAATAAATGTCTTTCACCCGAACGACTTTAAAAAGCTATAAAACAATTTACTGTATAATGCAGATATTTGTAATAATAAGTACAATGGGAATAAACAATAAGATTTGTTTCAAGTGACCTTTACTATAGGAACGAACTGTCTATATAGATACAAACATCAGGCAATGAACCCAAGTGTATAGATATAACACCCACCGATTACTTCATCAAGTCGTTCCCCCACCCACCCACCCCGCAACTCTCGCGGAGGTGGAATTGCTGTCATCATAAAGAATTCCATGATAAAACGCCTTTAGTACAACACAGCCTTCAATTTCTGCCACACATCGTTTGAACTAGTCCAAACAACACTCACACTGGAACAAAGGTCAGTCCATTTTTTCTGTCTCTGCCGCCCTCCTCTTAGTAGAAAAATCAAGCTGACTGAATTTTTATTTTTGGAGCAGTTTCCGAATCTTCAGGAGTATGGAAATTCAATAGGTGGCAACCTAATTATTCTTGGAGATTTCAACTTTCACTTTGACTGTACTGGAAACCCATACACGTCAAAACTCCTAGATTTCATTCATGTTTTCAATCTTAAACAGTTAACTGACCCACCCATAAACTTGGTCACATTTTAGACAGGTTTCTTTATAGACCTGATGGTAATATTCTGCAATCCACCCTTGTATCCCACGAACTTGCACCAGATCACGTCTGCATGATCACCATCTCGACGCATCAGTCCCTAACCTTCCACCTTTATTTGCTACTAAGAGAAACATCCGTATGATAAATAGAACCAAATTAATGCATGACATCCAAGAAAACCTAACAACTTACATCCTACAGCAGAACAACTCGATAACTGCCTGCGTTAATTGCTTGAAAAACATGTCCCAGCCACCAAATGCAGAGTATCAATAAAAAAGTGTTTTCTATAGTATAGCAGTGTTAATGACTAGCTTCGCACTGCTAAAAGACATCGCCGAAGAGCAGAGAGGGTTTAGCTTTCCACCACTCTCACTATTCATAAACAAATCTATGAAGCCGCTAAGAAGAATGTCACAAATATAGTCCATTTAGCAAAATTATTCCAGTACAGTACTAAGATCACGGAGAGTTCCAGCCGCAATGAGCTATTCGAGATAACTAACAAACTAATGCCAAGGAACAAATGTACAACACTTCCAACTACCTTCTCTCCAGTAGACCTTCCGGGCCTATCTGCAAATTTCTTCCGCGACAAAGTACAAATCATCAGAACTTCGCTTGACAACACAATTTTAATTGACTCGTCACCATACAGTTATGATGCAGAATTTCAGCGACAACCATTAGGAGCTTTTGAACTTGTCTCTATTGCTTTAGTACGGACAATCGTGATGAAGACTGCACCAAAATCTTGTGAACTTGATCAAATTCCGCCATAACTGCTGCTTGAGTGCTTAGACCCAATATTGCCTTCACTAACTGATGTTATTAATCTCACTCTTTCATCGGGTTAATTCCCATCATTTTTCAAAATTGCCATCGTAAAACCTCTGCTGAAGAAACCAACACTTGACCATAACGATTTAAAGAACTACCGCCCAGATTCTAATCTCCCATTCATATAAAAAAATGTTAGAAAAAGTTGTTCTAACCCAAATTGTATCTCATTTGAATTCAAACAGTCATTTTAGCAATGTGGCACAAAGACGTTCCCATTCACATCCTTTATCTCAGACAATAAATATCAGCAATACCAACATTAAATTCTCACAGTCAGCACGAAATCTAGGTGTTACTCTAGACAGTACTCTCACATTGCACCAACATGTCATGAGCATATGAAAGGCTGCATATCTTGAACTGGGACGCATCAGTTCCATTCGCAAATATCTTTCAGTTGATGCCTTTAAAACACCTGTGTGTTCATTAGTACTTTCAAGACTGGAATATTGTAACTGAATTCTGTCTGGTTCATCACAATATTTACTCCAGAAACTTCACAACGTTCAAAACACAGCTGCTTGGGTAATCTTTAGTGTACCTCGATCAGAGCACACCTCACCACTGATCTGTACCCTACACTACTGACTATCAATTCCATACAGAATCAAACACAAAATTTGTTCTCTTAGCTATGTTTCACTGACAGACTCCAGTCCAACATTCCTATCCGGCCTCACCCATGTGTATACACCAGCACGATCCTTACGATCTTCTGACGCTCCTCTTCTGACAATCGTATACTCATTGTTGCCACTATGCCACTATGAAAACGAAGTCGTATGGACAACGTTCTTTTGCATACCAGGGCCCGGCGATGTGGAACGAATTGCATATTGTCCCTTTTAAGAGTGCTCTTAAAACTCACCATTTTCGACTGCAGGAACAAACTTAGAGACCTAATAATGTTTTGTATCCTATATGTTTTCAGCATGTTTTTGTGTTTTCCAATTTCATGGTTTTTGTTATATGTTTTTCTGTTGTGTAGTCATATCTTGGTAGATGTTGTAAAGCGCTTAGAGCTTCTAAAGATTAGGCGCTGTACACAAAGTCCTCATTATTATTATTATTATTATTATTATTATTATTATTATTATTATTATTATTATTAATATACAGTCAGGAATGGGCATACAACTTGAATGCATTTCGGAACAATTGTTTTGCCCGGAGACACGCTACGACACCAGAGCCATATTGCTTTGGACAGGACTTGAACTTGCAATGCATTGATTTTGAGTCTGGTACACTAAACGATGAGTTGCAGTGGTTTCATTTCATTAAAGAGTTCAGCTAATTCTTTTTAGAGAAAAATAAATGATAATGCTGCACCAAAATAACATGGATTATTATAGGTAAAGTTCTTGTGTAATGTCTGTTTTTAATTTTTTCAAGAGATGAATAAAGTGTGAATAATATTGAAACTTTAGACTTGGCTATCAATGTCAATAGCAACGTTTTTGTTTTCGTGAGCCTAACGAGTCCTGTGAAGTTCATAAATATTAAAACTTCTGAAAGTAATTTCTCTTATATTCGCTTCATTTTTAATTCAGCTGCCACAATGATTCCGCTCTATGTATTTCTGAGTGAGGGACATATATAAGTTGAAATGACTTTTTTCTAGCAACATGCATAGTGGTAAGATTGATGGCATGCCTGTATGTTACATTCATGTACTATGCCTGAAATTTCTTCAAATGTATTAACTATAGAAACTCTGCACTATGTAATGCACATGAATGAACAACATGTCGCATGTGCTCGACCAATGAACCTGACCTTGTCCAAAGTGTATTAACGCTAGCAGTTAAAACAATAGGGAAAATTTAATTTTGTTAGAACAGACAATACCAGTTGCAACAAGTGCAATAAATCAATTATATAAGGGGAAAAAAAGATTAAGAAAGTTGAGCAGAAAACAAAAGGTATGTTTCCTATCGCACTGGTTTTAAAATTACAACCAATATCATCTATACACCAAACTCAAGTGAATCTGGTTATTTTAACAGTACCTAATGTATAGCAAGCTTGTGCGAAATTACCAGGATAACCAGTGAGGAAAACTTTAGAGTGAAACAAATTAAGCTCGTACTAATTTACCTTTTGCAGTGTATCAATAAAACGCTTGTATTGATAACCAAAGCGATTTACCTACTGCGCTTGACGAGATTGTACAGTGGAAGACGTGCAGGCTTCAGTGGTAATGTTTCTGCTGTTACGTAATACGTTTGCTATAGTCTAGACTAACATTACACATTTGTATTTGACAGACAATTCCCGCGGCTAAGCTCCAAATCAATTTTTAATAAAAATTAAACCTTTAATACCCAATCCAATACACCAAAAGTATACGTGCTTTTACAAAAATCAAAGACTAATGCGACCGCCAACAAATTATAGAATATGAACTTAAAATCTTAAATCAGTCAGATCTCTATAAACATTATTTAATATATAACAGATAATATCCAATAGATAGCATATGGCAGATAATATCCAGAAGATAACACATAACAAGATATTATCCAGAAGATAGCAATCAATAGATAATATCCAGAAGATAGCATATAACAGAAAATATCAAGAAGTTAGCATCCAACAGAAAATTACCAGAATATATCATCCAACAGATAGTATCCAAAAGATAGCATCGAACAGAAAATATCCAGAAGATAGCATATAACATACTAGTCAGAAGTTAGCATATAACAGATAATATCCTGAATATAGCTTCAGCAGATAATATCCAGAAGATATCATATAACAGATAATATCCAGAATATAGCAAATAACAAATAATATCTAGAAGGTAGCAAATAACAAATAATATCTAGAAGATAGCTGATAATAATTAATACCTATAAGATCGTATTTAAAAGATAATATCCGGAAGATAGCATCCAACATATAATATCCAGAAGTTACCATCCAGCAAATAATATCTATAAATTAATATCCATATAATAATATCCAGAAGTTAATATTAAATAAGTAATATATAGAATATAATATCAGCAGATAATATCAAATATATAATGTCCATAGGGTAACATCCACAGGATAATATTATACAGCAAAATACATAATTTAATATCATAAGATGATATCTTGAACACAATGTTCATCAGATAACATAAGTAAATATGCAACACAATATATAGTAGCTAATATGCAAAAGATAATGTCCAAAAAGTGGCATAAATCATATAATATCCAGAAGAAACAATTTAGATTCTGCTGATGATATCCAGACGATAATCTCTAACAGATAGTAACTAGCAGATAACGAAAAAGATAATGCCCAATAGATAATATCAAACATCATACCTAGAAGATAACAATAAATGGATACTATCCAGAAGGTAATATCCAGTAAATATATTGCTGATGTTATCCAGAATATACTATCTAATATATAATCATATCATATCAAACCGACAAACATCAAACAGATAATAACTAGTAGATAAAAACCAACAGGTAACAACTAACATAATTTCCAACAGATAATTTTAGCAGATAATAGCCAACAAATAATAACTATCAGACAATATCCAGAATGTAACGCCCAATAGACAGTATCCAGAATGTAACGCCCAATAGACAATATCCAGAATGTAACGCCCAATATACAGTATCCAGCATCTTATCCAGAATATAACATCCAACATAATATCTAGTAACTACTATACAGAAGGTAATATAGAAAAGATAAAGCCAAAAGATATTATTTTGACTTGTAGGACAACATCCTTGACCATGCAATTGAAACTTTCTGAGGATCGGCCATAAATACTCTTGCATCTGTCTCTAGTCTATTTCTGGAAATAAATTCTGGTTTGTTGGGTTTTTAAAATTTGCCTATGGATTTTATTCTTTTTATGCTTAAATCCTTTCTTAACCTTGTTTTTTTTTATAAAAAAAAACAAAACTGCGCATAATGAATGAATTCTAGAGACCAGTATGGGTATGATTTCTATGATAGTCATATAAAATATTGCATTCGTGATTTTCTTATCAATTTTAGTACTCTACTTTTTATTTCCCAATGCGTACTGTGCATTTCAGAATGTCAAATCCAATTATCTCTCTGGGCAATTCCTGATTTGATGTCCAATAGACTTTCTTTATACATCACGATTTATAGTACCTTACACAACAGTGTGCATGCTTCTTCTGTTGTTACTTGATTCTTTGTTATCTTCAACATCATCTTTAAATTTGTAGTTTTACAGTTATATCTTTCTATGTAATAGAAGTGTTGTAATCCATTGTATGCATTCTAATTAAACGAATTTAGGTACACATTAAAGCTCAAGGTAAGAGTTAAGAACAGGTAAATGAAATAGTCACAGCATAGACATAACATAGTTTTACCTTTATAAGATACTTTGTAAACTACTTCCAAATTAATTGCGAAAAATGTAAAATTAACTTGGAAATATTAGTGCATGATATATGTTAGATATTATCTCCGTTGGTTAATATCTTCTAGATAATATTGGCTATATATTATCTACTGGATACTTTCTTGTAAATTATTTGATGGATATATTATATACTGGATACTTTCTTGTAAATTATTTGATGGATATAATATCTACTGGATACTTTCTTGTAAATTATTTGATGGATATATTATCTACTGGATACTTTCTTGTAAATTATTTGATGGATATATTATCTACTGGATACTTTCTTGTAAATTATTTGATGGATATATTATCTACTGGATACTTTCTTGTAAATTATTTGATGGATATATTATCTACTGGATACTTTCTTGTAAATTATTTGATGGATATATTATCTACTGGATACTTTCTTGTAAATTATTTGATGGATAGTGTATCATATTGAAATTATCCGCTGAATATTATATGTTCGTTGATTGGTTGGTCATTGTGACAGTCAATGCCATTTTTTCAGCACTCAATACGATATACATGTTGGAGGAAGACCACAGGAAACCCTGGTAAACACCAGCGACTCACAGGAAAACCATGGTAAACACCATCGACTCATGGGAAAATCCTGGTAAACATCAGCGACTCACGGGAAAACCCTGGTAAACACCACCGACTCTCAGGAAAACCCTGGTAAACACCACCGACTCACTGGAAAACCCTGATAAACACCACAGACTCACTGGAACACCCTGGTAAACACCACCGACTCACGGGAATGAATGAAGAGCTGAAACCAAAGTCTACTTACCTGAAATCAAACTATGAAAAACAAATTTAAGTTATATCTGTATGAAATGATATGCTATAATCAGACAAATCATAGGTCAGCCTTCTATACGCTTGCTGCGCTCTCTTAGTAATAAATATTAGTTTATTCATTACATCTTCACTGGTTAACTGTTTTTAATTGTTGGCTTACAATTTAAGGAAAAGCACTGATATATACACTAATTTATAATGCTGAATGCTATTTCAAATAATTTATCTGCATGAAATTACCAAATATAAATAGAAAGAGGCGGGGCTCAGCTTAGCTTGTTGGGTCGCTCAGACGTTGTATTGGGCGTGATTGTGGTCATGCGATTGCATTAAATATTAGCTGATATTCTAAAACTTAACACTAATATAGTCTAAACAAAATGTATTCAATCCTTATTGCTGAATGACTGATATATGTGAACTCTTACAATAGTAACCATTTACCAAACCTTGTCAAGAAAAGAGGACGTCAGGTCTAATCATAACAAATAACAGGGAAGTTCATACTGTATTCAACACGCCCAGCTTTCATTTCGACGTTGCAACGTGACATCTACAATCTAGTTTGCTTCGGGTCACATCGTTAGATTGATCTCATCTAAAAATGTCCACATTCTACAACAATATTTGTACTATACGTTTTGTCGAGGCGACCTTCTTTGGAATATGGTTGTTTGAGGATCCAAGTAAAGTAAAAATACATCTAAATTTATGTATAATCAAATTCTACAAATGACACCCATTACTGAAATAGCTGATTCTAAAAGCCGACATGACCTATACAGAGAGACCTTTTAAAAGATTGATTTAGTTATTTAAATCAATTTGTAGTTAATTCCAATTAAAAAATGTTAACCTTCTGAAATTACTTCGATATAAACAAATCACCGATGCAAGCACTAATACCAAACTTTATTTCAAATATTTTACTAGTATGAAAATTACGAAACTGCAAGAGAATTAAGAGATGCAAAGATTCGATAAGCTCATTAATAATGTGTTTGAAAAAATAATTCATTTTATTTTAAATAATTTATCTGTATGAAATGTTTTAAAAAGTACAACAAAGTTGGAGAAGGTGGGGCGATGGTTACGTTAAGTTCGCTGCACGGTTTTAGCATTTGTGGTAATATTTTACCTTTACATATATATAATTTAATTTTTGAAGCAAAAGTAACCGACGTTTTTAAAGCATGTTTTAATATTATTTTTTAAACTAAGTGTATAAAATGCAGATGATGAATGAAAAACAATCGTTGTGTGTCCTTAATAAAGGCTGGTAGCTGGAAGGGATTTGCAAAAATAAAAATCAAGGTGGTTTGAGGTGGCTTGGAAATTTTCTAAACAAATTTTGTTGATGGGATAATGTTGCTGAGACTTTTCATCAAAACAATTTTGGTGAGATGTAGAGAGGTCCTGAATTTTGCCTCTCAATATTTTAATTTGATACAGGGTAACCTAGGAATTTTTTGTAAAGAAAATAAATATTTGTCATGTGTGTAGAGTCTGACAATGGTGTTAAAAAAGATTATAAATATAACGAGGTGTGGTCGAGGGAATTTTGTACTTTTATCCAAAGGACTTCTAAACAAAAACTCGTATTGATTAGATGGGTATAGTAGCGACGTTGTTTATGGTTGTGTGACATCTTTCATGCGACTGACATAATATAAGTTGATAATCGGTCAGAGACGTTCGGAGTCTTATTTTCAAACGCAATATAGCATAGAAAAGCAAGCTAGCAGAATGTCACTCTTCGTGCATGTAACAAACGGTTCATATTGTCTTGTGTGTTTAACACCATTTTCGGCACTCGAACTGCTATGCCTGGCGGCCAGTATAACTGGCGGAAGAAGAATCCATGAAAGCCCTGTAAGAACCATCGATCAGCTTGTAAGCTATCACGAGTCAATATTAGTTGAGTCCTAGACTTGAACCCCACTCAGATAGCTCTGATCGATACAGGCTAGACCACCCCGCCTGCAGAAGTAAAATGTCAGTTCAGATTTTGAAAACCGATAATTTCTTAATTAATTGATATTTTTAGAGTTAGCATTTAGCTATTCACTCCAACTTGGATTTTAACATTTTTGTTACGACAACTTTTCAATGAATATGTTCTGCATGTTTAGATTTTCACGAAAATCAGGCTGGTTGCCTCGTTGCTTGGGGGTAGGGGAACAAACATCTAGATCGAAGAGCTAAACATAGCTGCAGGGCTACAATTTCAGGAAGAAAATCAACGGAGATGATGTTCACCCAATAAATGAGGTCAGAAGGAAAACTACAATCAAGCCACGAGTTAACAATATCAAATCATAACCTATGACGCTGCAATATATATTTACATTTGTGAGATAAAAATATTTTCCAGCATTTACAAAGATGCGACACAACGGAGGACTGGTTCCAGAATTATTGATTTCGTAGAGAGAAAATGATACCTATACCAATAATGTGAAGATTATCTGTCTTCTGGGGGCAAGACCGTACTAATGCTTCTGTGAATGATTCAAGAAGTATAGTTCATATTACCTCCTTCGTCACTGGAAGATAGGAACAGAAGTTATTGAAGAATTATGATTGGTGCCATGGAGACGAAATGAGACAAGATTAGTTTGTAAAGGACTATCTAATCATGCTTGGGTGTCAATATAATAGGCGTTTAAGTTATAGCTGTCAATTCTTTCTCGGGCATGAACGGTGTAATTTAAGGATAGAATATGATTATTGCGCTCTTAAAATGTCGGGTACAGATTTGCCTAAAACTAAAATTATTGTTACATTTTTCACCATTGATAAGATACTATGTTTTGTGTAACAATGACTGGATATGGGATTCAATATATGTCATTTTGAGTTGCTCTTACATTCCCGCCCCAGATGCAAACAAATGTACCTTATCCACAAGCAGTTATCATTTTGAATAGGTTACTGTTAATTCTCTAATCAAGCATTCAGCAGTGTAAGGTGGTTCACATATGTTGCAACAAGCAGATATCCGTTAAGACATCCGCATATACGTTTCTTGTTAAGTTGTGTTGCATTTAGTAGTTACGTCAGCGGTGTTCACTGAGAAAATATGCATGACAGAAACATGGCTAAAAACATCAGGCAATGAGCCCAAGTGCGAGGATTTAACACCCACCGGTTACTCTATCAAGTCGTTCCCCCGCCACTCTCGCGGAGGTGGAATTGCTGTCATCACAAAGAATTCCATGATAAAATCTCTTAAATACAACAGTGAAATTAGACACAAAGACAAGAGTGCTCTTAAAACTCACCTTTTTCGACTGCAAGAACAAACGTAAAGACCTTCTAATGTTTCCTACCTTAAATATTTTCAGCATTTATATGTTTTACATGGTGTTTGTTTTGTTTTTTGATGTCATATCATTATAGATGTTGTAAAGTGCTATTGAATCTAAAGATTAGGCGCTATTCAAAGTCATTATTATTATTATTATTATTATTATTATTATTATTATTATTATTATTATTATTATTATGCACCATATTAATGTTTAGCTAAATTTGAAATCAAATGTAAACATGCACAAAACTGAAAAAAAACTAAAATTTAACTTGTTAAACAGTGTAATGTTTTATATGTTTTCTATGTTGAATATGATTGGAGTTGTTATACAACCATTATTCTGAACTTTTGGCAAGCTTCTTAATAGAGCAAACACATCACAACAGCCGCAAAGGAGATGTTTATGGAAAATAATTTTAATGCATTAGGTAGCATCCCAGAGTTGTCGTTTTATAGTTTAGGAATCATGAATATCTAACGAAACATGTCATCTGATCCATTCACTCGTTGTTTTCTAAACTTTACATTTTATATAAGGCGTAGCATCATAACATAGCCACATCATCAAGGGTCAGGAACATGGTGATGCTAAAAGTTCTGGATAATTAAAATACTGAATGAAGAACGAGATTTCATTTTTCACCATTTAATATTAGCTATATTCTTGCACACAAATATGTATAAAGCTATATAATGTTTCAACACGAAGTTAACATATATATAATCAGTATATGTATAATCAGTCTTGGTATTATTTTTATAAGGAAAATGAACACGCCATAAAAGTTGAAAGACGAACTCAAGCTTGTACTAAAATGTTCACTCACTCTTGATAACTTATTGCTTTACCCGAGTTTAATCCCACGTGAACGAATAGACCAATACACTATATAAGAAAACCATTCTGCAATATATTTGTCGCCGATACACAAAGTAAGATATGTTCATCTTCCAAATAATGAAGCTCACAACTATTAGTAAATGTATCAAAGAGTGTTATGCCCTATGGACCTGTACAATTTTTATTTGCAGTTCTGTCCATCAAGTGTCTAAGCATGATGGAATTATAGACTGATGCCTACGGTCATTTAGTCCTGACCTGCAAGTAAGTAACCTGAATATTGTAGGCTAATAGCCGTATATACATAATCCTGTCCAGCAAGTCAGAAACATTGATATTGTAGTATATTGTCCGAATCCATGTTGTTCTGTCTAGCAAATTCGTTGCGTGGATATTGTTCATCAAAACTAAGTAACATAGGTGTGTAGTTTGGTGTCTTGAATCCATGTAACAATGCCTTGGAGGTAGCAGTTATTGCATGTCCACGTTTAAATTCGCGTATCCATGTCCAGCAAGTAATGTTCATATTGCAGGCTCATGACTGCGTCATTGCAGTCTTGTCTAGCATGCACCTAACATGGATATTGTATGCTCATGTCAAAGCCTAATGAGTTATGTATTGTACGTAAGGAACACGGATACGGTACTTTCGTATTTGAGTAACATGGATATTGTAGGATCATGTCAAAGCCTAATGAGTTATGTATTGTACGTAAGATACACGGATACGGTACTTTCGTATTTGAGTAACATGGATATTGTATACTCATGTCAAAGCCTAATGAGTTATGTATTGTACGTAAGGTACACGGATACGGTACTTTCGTATTTGAGTAACATGGATATTGTAGGATCATGTTTGTGTGTGTGTTGCCCTGTTCAGCAAGTACGTAGCACCAATATTCTTAGCTTGTGTCTGTATCTATGTTGTCCTGTACAGCAAATAACATATTGTACGCTCGTGTCTGTATCTATGTTGTCCTGTACAGCAAGTAACATATTGTAGGCTCGTGTCTGAATCAATAACGCATGTAATGCTTTTATGACCAAAGAATTGACACTCTTGTACTGATTCATACAATTAAATAAAACTACTGCCCGACTCGTAATGATAAAAGCTAAAGCAACAATTTATGAAAAAAAAACTAAAACAGAAGTAATAAAGAATGCTCTTTTTGCAAAGAAAAAATATTTTTCACAAAATGAAATATGAACTGATTTCAGTGTGATAGAATTTCTTTATCAAAGACACTAATGTCTGAAACATTTATCGGAGTTGACTTGAAACATTATCTTAACCGTTTTGCGACATAGATACAAAAAAGGTATCAAACTATTTGAATATCAACAATACATTTTAATTTGATGGACCATTTCAAACCAATTTACAGCCTGAACAGTCTGCTATTTATCAAGAATTTCATAATAATTTAACACATCGAGAGTATGTAATGAAAAATGGCTCCTCATTAGTATGCATACACTCAATATAGATAGTCATTCAGAAATATGAATGCACTGGATAGAGCGCAGTAATACACATACTATACATGATATCTGACAGGGAGATAATTGACATCGCCTGTCTATATATCATTGCAGTGTTGTCCAGTGGTGATTAAAGTTAATCTCAAACGCACCAAAAAGGATAATGCCCAAACACGTTGGAACCATAATATTGTACGACCTAATGTTTGCCGATTCCTGTTATAAATGTATCAGTTTCGATTGGAATTGTGACACGAGAAAACAATATCTTTACTATTTTCAATTTGTATTCTTCTTGCTTGGGCATCAATACAATTGGCAGTTATAATTGTATTTTTGCTCCAAAACGTACTACGTGGAATTGATGAGAATGAATGTAGCGGTTGTTCATACTTATTTTATCATATTAATTAATCATTCGAAACTGTTGCCAGTCTGTCTTGTAGCACGGAGATCGTACCAGATTTTGAGTCGTTCAAGTTTTATTGAAAGAAAAAAAATACTGGAAATTAATTAACGAATAGCGTTTCCTTTGTAGAGATCCGAAAATGGCTAATCAACAATATAACTTGGTGGGATTTCGGATTTACAACGCAACACAATTGATGGTACAAATATAATGTTTAATTGCAAACGATATAATACATTAATTATGATTAATATGTGCGTTCATATGATCCAATATTGGATCAATTAACCAAACGCACGGACGTATTAATGAAAATACAAATAAATGACCTTACACAGTAAAAAGATACGGGGTTAATGATTCTCAGCGATTTCACCACGAAAAAAATGATGCATTTTACTCAGACAGTAGCAATAATAGTATCTTGCTCAAATAGTAAAATTAAATCACTCAATTGGTGAAATTAATTAATCAAAAAGTAACATTTATAACAATTATCTCTACAGTCCCAACAACACAACGAACCCAACAAATTCGTCCACGGCTAAACGATTACAGGTATGAAGTTGTAAACTCAACACACTCGGCAACTAGTCACACTAGTCAATCAAGCAGTCAGTATTCCAGGATGGTCAGTCAAGCAATCAGCGCGCACCATTCTCGGTCAGCAACGCTCGATCACTTGCTACTCGACCAGCAACACTATTCAGATTTCCGGCTTATATGGAACTGCTTCACAGCTGATAAGGTAGACTTCTATGGTTAGCTGTGTATCTGATACCACGTCGACTCCGATCATTCTGATCACTCCGGTTAGCTCTATAACTGATCGAACAGGTTAGATATCACTCCGGTCACTCTGGCCAGCTGTACATATATCTAGTGCCGTGTATTATGCATGACACGGGCCTATACAATAAAACGTAATGACATTATATACAGATTACATTATCAGCACAATAATTACAAAACAATACACAAGTTCAGAAGTGAACCTAACCTTTCACGATAAGACTCCTACGGTACTAAACGCTTCTTAAAAGTGGAACTTTGTATTACCAATATAAATATCTTGCTAAGTCACAAACAAGAATAGAAAAAAAATTGCATTATGCCACGTATACCGAATCTACATAGAAAATATACAAAGATAAACGTAGCAATACAATAGTAATAACTTATACACAAG
Organism: Unio pictorum; assembly: GCA_030141615.1. Lineage (NCBI taxonomy): Eukaryota > Metazoa > Mollusca > Bivalvia > Unionida > Unionidae > Unio > Unio pictorum. Next base: position 9,004,707 of record JARLTB010000060.1, read on the forward strand.
AAATTAATAACTCACTACCTCTACAGCTGAAGATGTACAGATCAGTTAAGTAGACGCCTCACTGACAAGACGTTCTCTTATGTAAAGATATTTACCTATAATGAGGCATTTATACACAAATATCGTCTGTGCACTGGAAGCATTCGGTTATTCCCAACGAAAGCACTTCACACTTGCGGCATACGATGAACCGAACTCACTCACTGGGAGTATCTGTTGGAAAGACGTAACAATAGTAAGGTGTATTTAAGGTCTTGTTTATCTCAGAATATCCAACATTTTGTAAAGTTTCAATTACGCTTCCATCATTAGACAGTTTATTTGCACTTATACCGCAAACAGGACTTCAGGTAATTGGCAGGTACATTAACCCTATTTATGCAGGTATTCTAATGTGTGTATGTTGATGGAGTCAGTTTGAGTAAAATGCGGTGTCCTTATCGAGTCAAATCTTTTTTTCTTGTTGATTTGAAGTAATATTGGTTGTTAAATTATATTTATGATGCATACTATATATCGCCTGCCACGTCAAAAGAAGCTGACTTAGAACGATCCTTTTTCTCCAGTGGTTGGACAAATCATCACTACTATTTAATAGCTGAATATATGTTTGCTTAGTACTTTACTCTGTCGGTACCAACAAGTTCTTGAAATGCGCAGTTTTGAAGGCGGATAACAGACTTACATACGAAGGATTATTGAGGCTTCACCGTCCAAGCTAATCATTTTCAGCTCCTGACAATGTCATGTGAAATCTCTGGACTGACGCTTATGTATAGCTGAGTAAGCAGCGTTTGCCATGTGTTTGCTATTGATATTGATGCAACGCATTTTGTCCTTTTGAGCAGACTGGTGTAATACAAACGTTAAGAAACCATTTGCACATCTAATGGATAGCAACGATGTTTTGTTTCTTATAACGATATATACCTTTTGATCGGATTTACTCCAAAAATTGTATTCTGGTAGAGACTCCACCAATAAAAATCACCTCTCCCCAATATTTATTCCCATTTAATTATGGAAGCCCTATGGTAAGTAGAAGCTCAAAGTACTAAAGAAGTCTCATTCCGTCTCACATTTGTTGCTAAAGTGGAGAATGAGCAGATGACCATGGCACTTTTACCCCCCACCCCACAATGTCCGACATTTCAACGGGGGAGATCTTCTTCAACGCCGTGACGCAGTTTTGTGGATCGTTGACTACATCTGAATGTACAAAGCAATGGCAATATCTATCCTTTAAAAATAGAGCCTGTCTCACCGATAATGCTCGAGGTTGACTTTGATAAGTCTCAATGCATCTTCGCTTTTGCGGTTTGCAGCTCCATGCAGTACTCCGAGGCAGAATGTTCAGAATGGTGTAAAATGTAGCATATCATATCTACATAATACTCATCAGAATCTTACAAAATGCTTTAATCATTTGCTGATAAGGGGCGTCTTACTTGGGCATCATATGTGATACATTTTTTTTATGCTATGGTTTTCGGTTTGTACGGATGCCGCAAGTTGTTGGAAATATTGGTGTATGTGTATGAGCATTCTCTTAAAGAGCGAAGATTTCTACAAGTCAGTACTTTTGTTATTCATAGAACTGCATTCCTGTATTATCATTTGCTTCGTCGACAAGACAACGCAAACAGTATGTAATATAAGCACAATATATGTGCAGTTCAAGTGATATATTTTGTCTTTGTATTAATTATTGTATAATGGGCCTAGATTACAAATTAAAAATCATAAATCTGAAATATTGTACATCGACCACTGAAGTTACAAGGAGCATTGTAAGTCAACTCTCGGACAGTTATGGTTGGATGCGCTTTCGCTGTCGGAACAACAGCTCAAAGTACTGCCTTCAGGTGAGTCTCTGGAGCGATTGATACTACAATACTGTATTTAGCGATACGATCTCGGCAATGACCTTTGCTTCGAAGAAAGTGGACAATTATATCACTTATCACGCCAGCAGGTACAAACAGCATTGTTATAATGGATAAAGGCCAGCTTTCTCGCAAAACAGTAATAGAACAAAACAAAAGCCGTAGGTTAACATTCAAACAAACGGCATGGTACCCATGACTATAAAGGAATGTGCTGGCACATTTGTTGATGAACATATTATTTCCAAATCTGTGGGGCCCCGAGTGGCCGAGTGGTCTAAAGCGCTGTCCGTTACGGACCACTGCCATCTCACCTCTGTCTGCGTGTGTTCGAGTCTAAGATTCGGCACCAATAATACTGGCCGCCATGCATAGCCTATATTGTGCTGAAAAATGGCGCTAAACCATAAAAAACAAAACATTTCCAAATCTAGTGATATACAACACTTACAAGCCTTTTCGTTACATTATCTCCGTGCTATCTGTACACACCGGCATCATGTTAGGTGTGTGCGCCCCCCCCCCCCCCCCCATCGAATCAAGGTACTGATAGAGAAATTATAATGTTAATATACCCCAAAATCCAAGATCCACAAAAGTTTCACCTGACGAAATCCTGCAAGAGGCATATCTCTTTACCTCCAGCAAATAAGAATGTTTGCACCTGACTATTACATAATTGCTACAATATGCACTTGAAAAGCAGCGTGTCGGTAAACAACATCATTTTAAGTCCCCGGAATTTCCAAATGCAGAGGTAATTTGTGCTTTCCTAGAGTATTCCATGTGGGAGGACTAATCGTTAAAAAAATGTTAAAGAGAAACGGCCATGGAAACAGACATTATCTAATTAACGTTCATCCCGAAACGAAACCAAGAACTTAATGTCTGAATTGACCTTGCTTCAGAATGGCTTACTGTCCATGTTATGCACGCATTTGTACTCATTCAGACATCCTCTGATTAAGGATTAAACTTAATGAAATAGCATACCTTGGAATTTGTAAACACAATAATATAAAATAATGCCTAATTATTATTGCAACAAGGCACATGCGATTGCTTGAAATTGATCGTAATTGGGCATCAATGACAGGAGTGACATAGATAATAGACGCGTGTCAAACTAATTTACTGGGTCACCTTTTAATGTTCGTCGAACTGTTATGGTGCTGAACCAATACTATTCACTAAACCGTTTGGAGATCTTCCCAGTTCATTCTAGCAGTGAATATCAGATGAGAAAAACATACTTGAAAACATCACCCCAGTTATTTGAAGAATTGTCTATTTTAAACCTGAATATATGTTACATTTCATTTTAATGATTATAGTGTTGCCACTATATCAAGTTTATTCAGTTTTGCGTCTTCAATTACTGTTGCTAATAATAAGTCTAATAGTATGCAAGCGTTCAGCCATGTGAATAGGTCTTTGAACACCCACAAGCCAGCCAAAGAACGAGTTGTCTAACCAGTCAGCGATGGAAAGAGTTGTTTAACCAGTCAGCTAAGCGGATATATATCTTACTATCAAATCAAGGGACTGGTTTCTGAACCAGCAAGCCAAGCATTTATTACTGAAATATAGAGGCAAAGGGTGATTATTTCAGTAGCATGACGTTTTATTGTCAATGGAGACATCCGTTTAAAAACAAATAAAAGATATTTCTTCAGTCTATTGTACGTTATGGTAGCTTTATTCTTCAATGCATTGTGGTTTCTTTTGGGCATTATTGTCTTTGATCCATTATGTCATATTGTTGGTGTTTTTCTTCTGTAAATTGTGCCTTATTTTTGGTGAGCACACTCTAATTGGAAGCCAACTACATATTGAGAGTGTAATACAGATTGCTTAAAATTTTAATGAAAAGAATCGCTGTCATTATCCATTATATTCGTGTTGGATAAGTTAGGATAAATGATATACAACGACGACCTAAGAAAAATATAATTCATTGTTGCTAGCGATTTTCCACAAATATAACAGAAACCGTTTTTCGTTTCATAGAATATCTGATGGAACTAGTATGACAACCTGACGCGACCAGATTATAAACAGACGATCTCAAATGGGTAACGATTTAATAGTGGATTTATGAAACGAATTGAATAATGTCCAGCCTAGATTAGCAAAAGCTGGACAATTTAGAATTCTTTTAATAAATTCAGTAATAAACCATTACCCATTTTTAGAGTTTGTTACTCAAAGTCTAATTGTAATAGAAATTATTTAGAAAGAAAGATGAAGGAATAGTTTTGTTCATTTGAACTGCAATATTCATTTGTTTTGCGTACAAATTAGATTCTTTTTAGAAATTATAGTTTTACAAAAAGTGTCGACTTAAACCGTTTCAATGTAAAAAAGCGCCTATCTCAGCATTACAAAACCAATTTTTACATTGCACATGTGCATATATGAGTACAATCAACGAAATAACGTCTGTTTGGTTTCCATGGGAATTCATTCAATTTATATGATGTGTAGAATTAAATACACAGCAAAGCAGGTTTCAGTGAGAATTCCCCTTTGTTCAAATGTACAGAAGAAATGGGCAGCGAAGCTAGTAACACGCAAACCAAGAATAATCTGGCTTTTCTGATATTAACGTGATCAAAGTTTTTAAGGTTGTTTTATTTGCACACTGGAAATTTCAGTTCGTTACTAGATAAGATGAGGATTTTCATAATTTATGTCTCTTTCATCAAGTGTCTCAATAAATCAGAATGAATATCATTCTTTTAGGTGCCAGAAAATGTCGGTGTTCAATGATTTTAGAATTTAGTGGAAAAAAGTTAAAGAAGCTGTTTTCATCGAATTAAGGTGATTCATCGCAAAAAATTATTATTTCGAATTAGTAATTAGCAGATTACACATCCACGTGTGAAATTAAAAGTATGCATTGGTCAAAGCACGTAATAGTCTGTGATTAAATCCAGTAATGACGTCATCGATCAATGAAGGAAAAAAAATATTATAATTTATAGACACAGGTGGTAAATCATTAATATCATGGGTAACAACAACAGATATTATTCAGAGTAATATTAACAGTATATTTACATGGAGTATAGCATAAAAACAAGGCGCTTCGGCGCCACGACATATATTTGTTGCGCTACAAGATTATACACGATTAAATTCTCAAGAGCGGAGTCATATGATATTTGACAAACTCGGTGTTTCTGAGATTTCGTTAAAAATAAACGGCCAATAAGAACCACCTGAAGATATATTACTTCATTTTGAAAATTATCAAGTAGCATTTGTATATTCATCGTTTGATGACATTTATGGGACGTGATGAGAATATAGATACTGGTCTGCAAATATCACATTTAGATTTTGAAACATATAATCCGATTTATTACTTTTCGTTGGAACATCTTGACTTAGCACGACATATTGTCGTTGATATTTTTGAGCTCGTGTAAACTCTTCGGGCTTATCAAGACCCTCTCCCCGATATCACTAAGTACAGAGCAATCGCTATTATATTAGCGATAAATCGATGTTATGTGAAGGTGCTGGTGGACGAATGGGAGTCATTGATTCACGAGTACAAAATCCGTAACATAATTAGATCAATCGTATTATTATAAATGTCCTATCATCATGTAAATGTTACTCTGACTCCAGGTCAGATTAAAAAAATTACAAATCACCACAGTGAAAAAGCGGAACCTCAAAAAGGCTAAACACAGTCAGATTACTGGTGATAAAACGAAATTATCGTTGATTTAACGTCAGCGTAAAAATTCAGTGATGCTAAACATGACCGAAACTGAATCCGACTTACTCCTATCCGCGGGTTCTATTTCAGATATAGCCAAAAAAGGTGGTATATTTCCACTCCCGGCGAAAACAAGGTGGGGATATACAAAAGGGAACAGGTATAAGGCTACCAGGGACTCCACACTCATGGTACGAAAAAGGACTAAGACTACAAGGGACGGTTTAATAATACCAATGTCAAATTTTGATTTAAATGATGCTCTAAAAAATATTTAAAATTATTTACAGGTGTTTTATGTGAGATCAATTATTTTAGAGACCAAACAATATTGAAACTTGTATTAATAATCTCGATAATTCCATTAGACCAGGAACTCACTGGACCGCATACACGGTTGATCACCGTGGAATCATTTATTTTGCTTCGTACGGGATAACACTCCAGAAAAGTTTGTAAAGTAAGTAAGCCTAGCAAATATTCCACTTTGGTATTCAACATTACCAACGCAGACGATAACCGACCCTCCAATATGCGACCAAGAAGTACTTGCTGTACTTGCTGCTTATAAATCAACCAATGCCTCCTCATACAGTCTCCTCATACAGTATTACATGAATCAACGAGTAATCGTTATCGTTGTAAATAGATCTTAAATTATTATGGTAGATAACCTCACTGACGGAATATCAAAAAAATAGAGTGTAAACAAATCAATAACAATCAAATATCCGAATTACTAATTTTGTAATTGTAGATCCAAACAAAATAGTTGTATTTCAGGTTAAGCAAAGAAACGTGAAAACTAGTTAATCTTTAATTGCATGTGATATTATCGTAAGAATTAATGTAGTAACCCCAAACAGTATAGTCGTGCTTGATAATAACGGAGAAAAAACCCGATATTACTATGTCAACTATATCGGTTAATATTTAAGCGAGAGTATAAAAATCCGGTGATACTATGACAGGCGAACTGAACGTGAACGAAAATAAAATATCTCTACTTGGAGATCCACTATCCGACACGGACGCGACAACAAAAAAATTATGTAAATATTAACTACAGCACCGTAGACAATAAGCTATCAACGTTGCGGACCGAGTATGACGTTGATATAAGCTCATTTGCAAAGATGGCGCATCTCACATATGGTCAAGGTTCTAAATCACTGATGGTGTCGATGCTACGATGAATGACAAACGAGCTGCAAATACCATCAATTATCTCAATAATCAAAAATATATTTCAGAGTAAAGTTTATTGTACTAGCAGAAACAGATAATTGGATTTTTCGTGGAAAATATAAACCTATTCATCATAACGAAAAACATGTCATACCAAGTAAAAATTCCAAATCAGGAATGTTGACTGGTATTGACAAACCGTATTATGAAAAGCGTATCACGCGCTTATTTATGGAATTTATCCGATAAATGGAAAATCCAGTGCTGATAATCTGAAACCGATGCAATTTTCAAAACTAAATTGTGTAGGAGAACGAGTAATCGAATATTTTACAAACGCGATACGTGGAAACGGCCTAATGGACGAAATACATAACTAATAAAAGAGTGGGAAGAAATCGGTAAAGACACTGGAGTATCTATTAAAGATGTGGCTGCGCTAGGAAAAAAACCCTAATATTTCCAATATCAATTAAAACGATAATCGGAGAGATTGTTTTATGAATCAAAATATAAATAATGAGGAGCTTCGACTGAAAGAATTGATCATAATGCCCAGGCGTGGACTAATGTAGTAACTATATTTCCACGATATCGAACCGTAAGATTTTACCTAGAGAAACACTCTGGAAGAAACATGTTTGATTTTATTCACGAAATAAGTATTTTTAAAACGATTCTGTGTCAGTATGGCTATTTCAGAATTCTGAAAACGACGATGAACTTATTAGACCAGAAGTATTTGTATCGAGGAAAAAAGTAAGTTTTGTCAATTTGTAAGATCAAACGGCGAAATATATCGAAAAGAGTCTCTTCATGAAGAAATGCATATTGAGCAATTACAAACAAAATTGTTTTACAGTTCGATCAGTTGAAACTCACTTTGTAAGAGAGAAAAATTCGTGAATGCCAACACGATTTGAACTTCTCGAAGACATTCAATTACGTAACTGTGATTATGGACACGGTGGATTGTGGAATACTAAGTATAATTACAACGACGTTATTTCTGTGGATATGGTCTCCTTTTATCCGGAACGTTTTCTTGGCTACGAAGAATGTTCTGTATATTTTAAAATATTTGGACATCCCATAAACGGAAACACTAGAGTATCGGTAAATTGACGACAACCCGATTTTGATCTAACCGGATTCGTTCGTATTGTATCATTTGAGTTTCCTAAGAGTCTTCATCCGATCTGTTACATTTGGTTGGAATGAACTTTTGAGAAAAACGCTGCGCACCAATAGTTTTATTACGATATATCATTGATTGTAAAATACTGATATCGCTGATTGTAAGCGAGACAATTATATCATATCGGAAGCATACTGAAGTTTAATTTAATTACCACTAGATGATGATAAAACCACAAAAGATCTCGGTAGAAGAATAATCGGTAAATTTACTCAAGGTGGGGCATATGATCACAAACGACATTACGCACGACTAATTATTGATGCTGAATATAATTGTATAATCGCAGATGCAAAAAAGAGAAACATATTTATGAAAATGCTTACGTATGTTTCTATAAACTTGTTATCGATGATAAAATGAATCCCTACCACTGCATTCAGAGTCGCAACGGATTCACTTTATATCGAAAAAATATTCAGAATTACTGACTTTTTTTTCAACTACGGGATGCACCGTGGGGATCGTAGAGAACAAAACAAGAAATGCTATCTAATTATTCTGAATCCGCAGATGTTGAAATCAATAATACTTACCTAATAAAATCAGGCAAAAATATTCAGATACCAGAATTATCGTCTGCGCCATATATATCCGATCCATTATCCAGACACAAGACTGTTTATCGAAATGGATCTGGTGGTTGCGGTAAAACAACTGGAGTTATTGCATTATTTAGACTGAATTGTTGTTTTAACACAAACACACAGACTCGCAAGAGAAATTAAATAATGAGGAGTGCGATCATGTACTTATCACAGCTTCTTTCGGTACAAGGGAGGTTGGGATGAAATATGCACCATTTCATTAGAAGTGTTAAAAATGTTTCTTGATTGGTTATTGTTAAAGAATAATGTGTGGCGATCATGGTCAACCAACCACCATTTGTTGGATTATCTTCGGACGAATGATTAAAAACGCTTGTAGATTATTGCGCAGAGATAATTGATGATCAAAGAGCGCTTGATCCAAAATTAAGAGAATTTAAGAAATTAATCAGATTACAGTAGAATACAGTTCAGTGTAAAATAATGCGAGAAAAAATTTCTGAAACTTCCATACAAGATTTCTGGCATAAATGAAAACCATACGATTTGATAGTGGCAAGTAGAATCATAGTTCGTGATACACTTCAGCATCAGATATTTTAGTTACATAAGAAAAAGTTTTCAGAATTGTCTGTACCGTTCTGTTATAGATCAAATGATACACAACGACAAAATATTGAAACTGAAATTCGTGACTTTGTTATTGATATTGAATTTATCAAAGCCTTGAAAGAACAACAGAATAATCATTTTGTTAGCTGTACTCAAATAACGATACAAGATAATTTACCGTGTGTGTGTGTATATATATATATATATATATATATATATATATATATATATATATATATATATATATATATATATATATATATATATAAAGATAGTAGTTATGGTCACACACGAGAGAATGTGCTGCAAAACTGTTTTGAATGTAACAGACGTCGAGGTGCTAGCTAATATATTGCTGTTGGAACTGTGTATAATACAACTTCTGCTGCTCTCTTTGTTGATAACGACTCTGCTTCTTTATATACATGCAACGTGAACGACAGTCAGTACGTATTTGTACGTTATTTGACGGCTACCAATTTTTATAGTATCATGTGGGTCAAATAAAACATCTGCTTAATGAAGTTCAATGTGTGTGCTGAATTCGTTTAGGTTGTGGTACATAAACTTGCCATATTGTTTGTCGTGCTAACCACGCTGCAGCAACAGAACGTTTGACACATGTTGTAACAGCAAGCATACTAAATGCAGCTCTACCTTTCCAGTATCCCCTAAATTGATTCCAGTCTATAATAATAATTGGCTAATTAATTACCAGCCTGTAATGATAGATTACATTTCATCGCGGATTTTACTAGGAAGCTAGGAAGTGTTTCTCCCAATGTTTGATGTTTCATCAAGTCGAATATCATGTCGAGTTCCAGGACCGCAATAATTATATCCTTGAAGATGTTTTCTCCTGGGTATTAAGCCGACTAAGTTCCTGTAAATTTTGACATTAATGTAGGAATAACAACACCATCATTACGCTGAGCAGCAAAGAGGGTGGACAGACCGAAACTATTTCAATCAAACCGAAACTATTTCAAACAAACCGAAACTATTTCAAACAAACCGAAACCAATTCAGGCAGACAAAAAATAGAAATCCTTTAGGATTTGGGGCTACAGACCCGGCACTGATGTCGCTGCGGAGACGAATTGAAAATCCTTGAAATTGCTACCAATTTAGGATTTCACAAACAGACTAATTTGTAAAATCTCACCTCGTAAATCGATCAGATTATTGGATTGGTCGGTGAGTTTGAAATTAATTCTCGTTAATGAATTTTTATGACATCGCATATACACTCGATTAGTTGGATCCTCAATGATTAGAAGCACTGGAGGAGCTGTTGGTGCAAATGAGTATAAAATATATCCTTGTTCGGCTTGATTTGATCTTTCGAGATTTATTTGGTAAATTCCTTCGATGACATCACATACTAAATTCACTGCAATCACTGAGGATATATTGACGTTTTGAGGAGCGATATGCCTGCCACCACTATCTGGGTCATTATTATGTTTGAGGATTGTTGTTTGTGATTTTGCTATTTTCTTCCATTCGGCGAGTATCAGAGAAAAGTTTTCTTGAATAAGATCATTAACAGATTTTTTTAGTTTATTTGCGTTATACCCAAGAAACTTGAAATCGGGTAAATCAGCTTCTGTGATATTGTAACCGGAAATGTGAATCTATCAGTTAATTTTGCATTTTTTTTATACCAGGTAAATAATTTCGATATGATGGAGCAATTTCGTGGTATGATTGTACATCTCTGACATAATCATACTTTTAGGTTCTGGTATTTGATAAGATGTCCGAGGTGGGATTTAAGGCCAACCTAGTATTGTCCTTATAGAACTCTGATAGATATCTACGACATATACGGGTGAGTTTATCTCAATGGCAGTTGATAGTGTTGGTTCATGAACTGTTATAGCGATTTTCAATTCTTTTCCAGTAATGGATTTTATTCTACGCTGAAATTCATTATTAATTTGTTCAATTTGGTAGGACCCAGATGGTATGGAATTATTTATTCTTATTCGCAAACACCAGGCAATTATTCGGTTGCTGACCACACATGGTACTGATTTGATATTTGGCCATCTATGGTATACTCGTAGTTTTGATAGTGCTATTTCCTTAACTGAAACCGCAGTAAGGAAATTCACACTGAATTCAGGATTCGTTGAGATTATTGATATCATGAGGGTTTTCACCGGGGTAGTGTTTTCCGCTATTCGTTGAAGTAGTTCATGCGATGTTGTCATTGTTATTATACTCTTGTTGTTTTTCTAATTTTGACATAGCGTAATCATAAACACGTACCACCGCTGAAAACTCACTATCGGATATTAATGTGTCATCGAGTGACGACGATATTATCGAGGATAATTGGGAGTATGCGGTTGACATAGCATGGAACTTAACTACGTAGTCTTGTAGTTTGCGCTGGCTACACGATGATATTTTTTTGTTATTATTGAAATAATTCTTGCGATTGATGTCCCCACGGATATACAAATTTGAACAGCTATCGGGGCAATCATTGTCACCGAGGAGAGTATTATACCGGCTCCGGTGATTACACCTGATACCGAGTACACGGTAACATCAACTGCGTTGATTCTTCGTCGGTATTTTTTTTTATTTGGTACTCTTGACGTTGCCAATGATGACATTTTATTTATTATAATAGATTTCAAATTGCTGGCGTTAAATTCGTCAGCGAATTCAATTCAGTTGTTTACTTAAATCCGCTACGAATTCCACATACCATGTTACTGAAACCCTAGCCAGATTATTATCAGTGTATATTATTGTCAATCGTTCAGTTGTTTCCTTGTCGATGATCGTTGATATCATATTGTTGACCCCAGATGAACTCGTTGATGAAATATTAAATTGAGTCGGCGACACTAGTGTTAATCGATAAATACCTTTGACGGTCGCGGTGATATTTAATATGTTATTTTGTGGTGTCCACGTAAGTGATCCGTGTTGAATCGAGCATTCTACGTTGTTGGTTTTCTCATGAGGAATCTTTGTTTTTCTAAACTGTTTCTATCATCCTCGGTAAATCATCTTTGATTGCCTCGATGGTGTTTTTCATCTCATCGATGGATTTTCTAATATCCGGGAGTTTTATGTCGAGTTTATCTAATGAGACCCCCCCCCCAAAGAATTTCTCAATGAGATTTTTACGAAAAGTTGAAAACATTTCATACATGATCTCCATACCTAGATTGGAGTGTTGCTAATTCTAACATAGTGGTTTTTACGTCTCAGATTTTCAATGTGAAATCACAAAGAAATTATTTATCGGGTTTTCGATATTATCACTTATACTCTGTTGTAATTGTTCAAATTTTGGTATATGGTCATTCAGTTTTTGTTGGGAGTCCACAATAGTTGAAATGAGAACATCTAGTTTGAGTTTACCCTCCTTGGAAAATACCGCGATAGCATTTTCCGTTACACCGCGTTGTTTAACTAAAATATCATCAAGGGAAACATTACTAGTTTTCAATTTACCCTGACGATCTTGAAATACAACTATTTAATTGGGATCAACACTTGCGAGATTTAAGATTTCAGATATTTCATTTTCGATTATTTTTTTTACATCACCGGTTGCAGATATTTCCGCGGAGGGTTTTTTCAGGCTTGATAAAGATCTCCCCCAAATATCAATCATGTAATTTTATATAATTTCTCTCTAAATAGCGATTACTCGTATATTCGTGTACGGTTTTATGGGGTGGTTTTCCAGATGATGAAATAGCGTTGAGTACATTTAATACTTCTATGCCGCATATTGGTGGGTCATTTCTGTGTTGGTAGCATAGAATATCAGATAGGAGTTTTTAAGCGGTTTATATAAAGCATAAACTCTTTAGGCGGCGCTAAACCATATGAATCGAAATAAACAATCACACGCGGATCAATCACGTATGCAACCCAGTGAGTTCCAGGTCCGGTGCTGTTATCGAGATTAATGATACCGGTTTCAGCGTTGTTTGGTTTTGTGGTAATTGATCTCTCATAAAGACACCTCTAAAGTATTTTATCGCTAGTTTTTTTTAGCAGCATCGAGTAAATCAAAATTTGACATGGGAACTATAAGTTCTCGTGACAGAACCCTTGGTTCTCGAGTTAGTAAACTTTTCCTAGTCTTAGGCCGTTTCCGCTGTACCACAAATACGGAGTTCCTGGTAGTCTTAGACCCTTTCATGATCGTTTCTTTTTTTTGTATCCCTGTCCTGTAGCTTTCTTTAGTGCCATCCCTGCCGCTGTACCGACGGCTCCTAGCGCGGTGGCTTTTGCTATCGCTTGAGCCGCTGCCGCAATCAACGCTGGTAACGCAGCGAAAAGTGGAAATATACTACCTGATTTTATCATGTTCTTAATTGCGGCCGCAGAGAGAGTGACCTGAACACATTTTTATCTTTGATGGCATCATTGAAGTGTTTTATCTGACGAGCTGTCAATGACAGTTTATTGTGACCACCAGACATCTGATTGTGCTTCAACGATATTGTGGTTCCACATTTTTAGCTGATTCCGGTTGCAATTTTTTAACTTCACCAGGAGTTAACGTAACAATAACATGACTGTACGACATTTTATTTAATAACAGATTGATCTAATTGTCTACAACATATTTTCCACTGGTGCATCAACTACCCTCATTCGTCCACCAACACCTTCGAGTAGCATTGATTTGTCACTGAGAATGACAGCAACTGCTCTGTAACCACCAACAAGAGGAGCTGTTACACGGGTTCGAAAGTGTTTGTCAACGACGCATTGTCTGGTTAAGTGAAGATCTTCCAACGAAAAGTAGTAGATGGGATATAGTTTTCTAAAATCCTATTGTGATATTTGCAGACCGGTATCTACATTATTATCGCGTCCCATAAATGACAACAAATGATGATACGCGCGTGCTATTTGGTTTTCTTCGTAATTAAGTAAAATATTATCGGATGGTTCATGTTGGCCGTTTATCATCAATGAGACTTCATTAACACCCAATTGATCAAATATAATATGGGTGCGTAATTGTGAATCCAATCGCGTTTTATCCTGTAACGCAACAAATATATGCCGTGGCGCAGAAATCCCATGTTTTGATGTCATGTGCCATGTAAATACACCATTAATAGTACTATCCATAGTATTAGTTGTTGTTGTTAGCCATGATAGCAATGATTTGCCGCCTGTATCCATAAATGATAGTAATCTGTTTTCTGCGGTGATTAATGGGGTCATTACTGGCATCCACAGTGATAGTTTTGTTATATTTACTTTACCATTAGCGACTAGAGCTCCAGCAGGGCCCCTTTCTCGCCAGATTGCATTATTATCGTCGCGGCCTCGCACGAGTACTACTGTATGCTTCGCTCCATAGATAACTTTTCTAACATTTCTGCAGAATCCAAATATATGATGTAGTGGAATCACGCATGAGAATAACATTGATACGCGTGTTGCAAACCCAAAGTTGTAACGAGTACTATCACCTTGTATAACATCAAAAGCACCAGCTGGTCTGTCTTCATGTTCAACAGATTCATCAGCTGTTGGTTGTGGATCGGATGCAGTAGCTCTTGGTGTCCTTACTTTAATATACTTATTATATTATGCGTGATCAGTAATATCCTTAGAGAACATCATAGACGGGCCTGCTGATCTTATATAATCATCGGAGTATCTTGCTAACCCCACTATTGTTGTGACAACATCAACATCATGCTCTATAGATTAAATCTCTTTTCCAGCTATCAAATATCTAGCGCTATTGAATAGCGCCATGATACCATTATTGACAAAGCCAACTTTGATATCAAGTGCATATGGTGGATCATTATGGTCGGGATCATTTGTTACACTTTCTCCTTCTACGTCGATAAATGCTTCAGCGGGTAGAAAGTATTTGCTGGTACACTGGACTTGAAGTTCGATTCTTGATCGACTATTTGGTTGTACTTCATTATAGGAATAGAATTGATAATTGAGTATAGAATCATTCTTGGGTATTGGGGCATCCATATCGAACGCTGTATCAGGAGCCGATTTAAACATATTATATATTTCTTGATCTAAATAGCGATCTCGCTCGCGATTTCAAGCCACTTCCCGCTATCATATTTGCAGTAATATTATCCTTGGCGCTGCTCAGTGATGCTATTTTTTTTAATACACTGCGTTATTTATTATTTTGCAAATACTTGCAGGCATAATTTCCGTAGATGGTAGTTTCTCTAGTGATTTTATCAGTGATGACAAAGTCATTGTTGGTTTCTTTCGTCGCCGAACTAACGCTAGTAGTTTTTCTTTAGCCACGGAAAATGCTTTCCCGGCAACATCACCAACAGCGCTAATACAATTATCACGAATAACATCAATAGCTTTCATTGATAACTGTTTTGCGATTGGTGCTATTTTTGCAGCCATTCTTGCAAATAACCCTGCAATGGTATTGCCGAGACCATCTCCATAGTACGCTCTATAAACTGGCAATTGTGAATTTACTACATATACAATGGTTGTTTTGTTGTGGTTGTAGTGTATGATCATCTTATTTAAATAACATTTATCTAATGTGGTGATTTAATCACTGTGGTAACCGTCCGCTAGCTCATCAATAAACTCTCGATATACACAAATATCTATTATACCACCCTCAAATAGTCGTCTGCAGATATCAGCGGCCTCATTGATTATTTGCGGTGAGTTATTTCCAGCTCGTTTCCCTCCTACGAGAACTTCTAATCGCGATATATCCCCGAGAATAACGACAACGATCTTGACCACTACCTGAAATCCCCCTTGGAGTTCCACTGTGAGAAAATCCCTTTCCATTTGTTTTTTAGTGATACCAGTTGCACCGTGTGCATCATCTTCTTTTCGATCATACAGTGGTTGACCACTCCTTTTTTCTTTATCATTTGTTTATACGAATTAAAATTATTATTATCTTTTGAGATTCTAATTCCACCGTATTTTGCCAAATATATATTTTTTATACCAGGTGTCAAAGGTTTTTATATAGTCTTCAGCTCCATCTTTTATATATTTTTCCCTTGTTCCCTTTTTAAAATTTTTAACAGTAAAATCAACTAATTCATCATCCGTGGAAGTTTTAAATTTTTTCATCGCTTCTTCCGTAAATATCTCTTCAGGTAGAGATATTCTATCTCTCGAAATTACTTCTTCTTCTTCAATATCACCCTCTTCTTCTTCAATAATATCACCTTTTTGTTCTTGTTGTTCCTCACCCTCTTGTTGTTCTTGAAGTCGTGCAGTAGCTATTATATCACCAGGAAGTGTTTGTAAAGACTTTTGTGTTTGTTCAGTTTCCATTGCTATTTTTTCAAGTATTAGGAAGAAGGGCTGGATTTTTTCCCTCGTTATTCCTCAGGAATATTTCCCCATACGGCTTGTTTAGTGGTCGATACGACTTTTCCCGTTGCAGTGGTTATTGGTTTGAATAATTGTTCAGTACCCGTTGTTAAATCGGTTTGAAATTCTTGTCTCGTCTGGAGCTTATTTTGAACGGAATCACGAATCGGAATAGATTTCTTAATCGTTCGCGTGCTAATTTAGTTGTTAGGGCTTCACCTACCATTATAAATAAAATATACGATCTAAATTGTAAGTGAAAACTCATCCCCGACACTGTGTCCATACTTCCGCGTAGTGATAAATCACCGAACACTATCTTACCTGTCTGTAGAATTTCAACTCATACAAATTCGTTCTATGCGAGTAAGCGCATACCTGTCTATAGAATTATTTGTCAATAGCGCTTTATTGTATGCGGATTACTCACCTGAAACGGGTTGGGCATCAGAAATTTATCACTGTGTTGAGGTAACCAAAGGGGAGAGAATTTTCATTTTGTCTGATGATTTCTTCTCTTATTGCTTTGATTTTCGAGTTTATTGTGCACTTGATTTCATATTGTTTGCCCAATTCACTTCTGACCTTTTCGACAGTAATGAACGGCGGAATAAATTTGTTGATGTCGTTACAAAATGCAAGTGAGTCATTTACAGCGTGCTGAATTCTCTATAAAAGAATAGGATTTGGTAACACATATTTATTATTCCGAGCGCTATCACCAATATCTTGAAAATCAGAAAGAATCCGATCACAATCTAATTTATCTGACAATTGAATTCCTTGATTTTTCAAATTTGAAATCTCGTTAATAATGACCTTCGTATTTTCGAAATTTCTTTTATGATATATTATATATTTAATATGAAATAAAAAAAATTAGGGGTCAATTTTGACCCGTTTTTCCTTTTTGATATATACATATTTACATATACACAGCCTTTACCTCTGTTTTTGGAGAAGGTAACTAAAGCACACATATTTGATATATAGGACAACACAGCGTTTGACCTCTGTTTTTCGAGAAGGTATGTAAGGCACACATACATAATTAAGGACATACATACTTAATTAAGGACATACACAGCCTTTACCTCTGTTTTTGGAGAAAGTATGTAAGGCACACACATACATGATGATATATATCAGATTACCTAACCTGTACGACAACAGTTTAGCGAAATCCAATGAATGACGACAGCCTATCAGATTACCTAACCTGTACGACAACAGTTTAGCGAAATCCAATGAATGACGACAGCCTATCAGATTACCTAACCTGTACGACAACAGTTTAGCGAAATCCAATAAGGCTTGGTTTGATATACAGATAGGACAATACACACGGGGCTGTTCTACATTTAAACTGAAACCGCCATACCCCCAACAAATTCACCTCGGGTTGAATGCAAAATACATTCACACTGTGTGACGGTGTGTGACGTATGATGGTTTCACGGTTTGAATTTCAAATTGCTTAAAGCCCCAATGATTATATAGAAAAACCATCCAATCGGTACCGTTGACAATAATGCCTGCTACGAGATTCGAACGATGGGCCCCAGGACGAGATCCCAACCGTTTATGGAATACACTAGTGTTCGTAATCTACAAGTCTATAATTTTGAATACGATATATGTGTATCACGTGAAGGGTTTAACGGGTGGTTATAAACCACAGAAGAAAAGCCATTCAGTCATCAAAAAATCCCATTGAGATACGTGACTACAATAAAAGAGTTATCGTTGTTTCAAAACCGTATACACAGGCCCACACGAGTTATTTCCCTTGGTGTTACATATATACAATACAAAACAGAATTCAGACATATGTAAATTGAATTCTATGTCCGGTTCTCTTGGATATCGCTGATTGATATATTTGTTCTGCAACATATCGTACTGAGGCTATACAAATATCGAAATACTTCCCAGCTTCATCCATTGATTCAAATGCTCTCTCTTCGTTATTTTCTGTATTAAATGATTGTATAGGTTTACCATTTTTTGAGTGTTTTCCAGTCCCTCCTCGTTTGGTTTTTTCACTCTGAGTAATAGACTGTAGATTCGATAAAGAATTGTTCTTAGGATTAGAATCAATATGATCGATTACAAACCCATCTTTCATCAATCCATGAAAATACTCGTATACGATTCTGTGACAGTAATATTTTTTCCTCCAGCACTAAACATAGAATATCCAATACTATTTTCCGTCCCTAATGGTTTCTTCAGTCTGCGGTGTCTGACAATACCATCACGAGGTGCTTCATAATCAATGATCGTAGGATGTGGTTGAAATTATTGGTTCATTTATATACTAAATACTATTTATCTAATTAATTATTTGTTTTAATTATTACTTGACAATCTATCAATGTAGCCTTGAGGTGTTCTTATGATTTTGTTTTCGACAGAGTCAGAGTCATTAATGGAGTCTATCAATCTATCAATGTAGCCTTGAGGTGTTCTTATGATTTTGTTTTCGACAGAGTCAGAGTCATTAATGGAGTTCTTAACAGAATCTTTGATTCTTTTATCATAATAGCGCTTTAGCTCTCTGTATCGCTTACCACCACAATTTAGACATAACTGCGACTTACCACTCACACCTACTCCACATCGTATGCAAGGTAAGGACCGTAAGCCTCCATGACGTACGCTTTGTAATTCAGAATTCAGTTCTGCATGATTTGTTACAAACGGTTACTGCTTCTATCATAAGTCACTTGCAATGATTCATTATATAATAAATTCTTTATTTAAATACTTGTTTTAATTATAATATAGAGGAGTTCGAGAGATTATCGAAAATTACGCCTTGGAAAAATGTTGAATTCAATCTCGATAGTCTCCACTGATGTACCAAAGAGTCTAATAAGTGATAGAAGCATGTTGGGTAGAATCCGTGATTGTTTTAATAAATTCAAGCGCGATGGAGCATCTCACTGTTGGTCAACATTTCGAATTGATGGTAGTGTTGATGCTACCATGAACGACGAAAGAGCAGCAGTGATAATCTCACATCTTGACAAGAAAAAGTATTTTTTTAGAGTGAAATTCATTATCCGCTCAGAAACGGGGAATTGGATTATACGCGACAAATTTGAACCCATCCTGAAAAATAAAAGAACCGTCACTGTGAGTCAGGATTCCAAACCAGGAATTCTGACCGGGATTGACAAACTGTATTACGAGAGATCCTATCCTGTAACCTAGTTGTTTATATGGGATCTATTCGTTAAATGATAAACCGAGTATTGAAAAATTAAAACCCATGAAATATTCGTCGTTGAATTGTGTAGCGGAACGAATAATAGAGCATTTTACAAATGCATTGCGTGGAAACAAATTGACGGATTTAAGGCGCAAAAAATAAATTAATGGGGATTAACAGTGAAGAAGAGCGGAGCAACAATTCAAAATGTGGTCACGCTAGAGCGGATACTAAAATTCCCAATATCCGTAGAGACAGTAACAGGCGAGATATTAAACAACTCGAAATATAAATCGAGAGGATCTCCAATCAAAATTATTGACCATAATGCACACGCTTGGACATCCGCAGTAACAATATTTCTGCGAGATAGAACAATAAAATATATATCGTGGAGTTCTCCGGAGAAGAACACTCTTGAGGGAAATTTATTTGATTTTATTTACGTGTCGAGTAAAAACGATCCTGTGTCAGTGTGGTTATTTCAGAGTTTTGAAAACGAAGAGGGTAAATTCGATCAATTTGTGAAACCCAATGGCGAATTATATCGTACTGAAACCCTCCACAATGAGATGAAAAAACTAGCAAGTGGTTTTTCAACGGAACACGACGAACAATTCCTAACAAACTGTTTTACAATACCGACAGTTGCAGCTCATTTCACGAGAAAGAGAAATCTATGGAAACCAGCAAGAGCAGAATTTCTCTTGGATATCCAAGATAGTTGTGTTCATTATGGCCATGGTGGATTATGGAATACAAATACGACCCCAAAAGTATTAATTCGGTTGATATGATTGCGTGTCATCCAGGGAGTTTTCTCGGGTACGGAGAGTTTTCTGAGTATTTTAAGCGATTTGGGCATCTCACACATGAGATGACCCGTGTTGCGATTAATGGACCACTGCCCGATTTTGATTTGACCGGATTCGCTCGTGTGGTATCATTTTAATTGGCTAAAGGACTTCATCCGTGTCGTTATATTTGGTTTGGTAGACATATCTCTGAAAAACAATAAATGTCAATAGTGCTATTACGGTATATGATTGATTCTAAAATGCTGATATCGTAGATTGTCAGTGAAGCAATTATATCATATCGAAAACAAACTGAAGTCTGGTTACCACAACCCGATAGTCTACATAGTATAATCACCGAAAACATAAAACAATTCCTCGATCTCGACGAAGAATATATCGTGAAATGGTCCAAAGAAATCTTTGAAGTTAGAAATAAACACGCAAAATATCTCGGTAGAAGAATAATTGGTAAATTCACACAAGGTGGAAAATACGACCATAAACGACATTCTTTGCGGTTGATTATAGATGATGCTGAATACGATTTTATAATAGCAGATGTAAGATCTAGGGGTATATATGTAAATCGTAAAGTAGCTTTCTTATCCGATGGAACCAAATTAGGTACAATTGTTACTTATAACGACGGAGAAAATCCTCAATATACGTACTTAAGGTCGTCTATGCTGACTTATGCTTCTATTAATTTACTTTCGATGTTAAATAGATTTCCTGACACCGCAGTTAGAGTCGCCACTGATTCATTTTATATAGACGTAAAACATAAAGAAGCAGTGGCTGAATTGACTAACTCAGACGAGAGTTGGGGATCATGGAGAATTAAAAAGGAAATACTGCGTGATTACTCCAAATCAGAAGATGTTACAATTGAAAACAATTACTTGAAAAATAATCAGATATCAGAACTATATAATGCACAGTTGTGTTCCGATCCAATATGTAGATATAAAACCAGTTATTTAAACGGCTGTGGTGGATCAGGGAAGACGACTCGTCCGATTGAATTATTTCGAGGGAAATCAAACATGACTGTGCTAACAAGAACACACAGACTTGCAAGAGAGATGAAACAACGAGAAATTAATGCTTGCACTTATCAGTTCTTTTCGACGGAAAGGTGACGAATGGACTCCTGATCGAATGGGCGAAAAATATATTCCTGAAATCCTCATTTGGGATGAGATATGCACAGTGTCGTTAGATGTATTACAAAAGGTTTCTCGATTGGTTATTGCTAGCGAATACAAAAATGATAATGTGTGGCGATTATGGTCAACCACCACCATTTGTCGGTTTATCCCCATAAAATTGGCTGAAGAATTTTGTAGACTATTATGAAGAAATTAATACCGATCAATTATCACTTGATAAACAATTACACGAGTTCAAGAAACTAATCAGATTACAACCGGATAGAATCCAATGTGAAATAGTGCGTGAAATAATTTCAGAAACCCCATTAAATGATTTTTGGGAAGCATGGAGACCAAATAGTTTGATAGTGGCAAGTAGAAAGATAGAGATACACTTCAGATGAAGTTATTTAACACGCATAAAGAAAAATTTGCAACACTTCCAGTGCCGCTGTGTTATAGACCCAAGGATACACGAAGACAAAATATCTAAGTTGATATTCCAGGCTTGACAGAGTCAAGGAAGCAGATTCTCGTATTAAATGATATTGTGTTAGTTGATATCAATGTCGTCGAAGATACATTGCGTGCTGATAAATCCCCATGGAAGCTATGATACGCAGCGACGATACATTCTTCGCAGGGGTTGACTATATCCGATACAATTGTTTGGATCATAGATAATCGCATCGAGTGCTTGAATTTAGTTTATCTTGCGTTGTCCAGAGTACGGAGTATAAATCAACTTTGAAGAGTTGTTTTAGACTATAATGACACTACAATAAGTGATATTGTCAGTGAAGATATAATCAGAAAAAAACTCTCTGGTTATAAACAACAGGACAAAAAAATAACAGAAAATGTGATATTGATGCCGAATTCATAGTCACACTGAAACAACAACAGAATAATCACTACGCGAGTTGTAATTGTATAATGCATTTGTGTGGGTCGGATAAAGACCCTAGCCAATTTACCGTAGACAACAAAAATAGCAGTGTTGGTCATACCAGAGATAATGTGATGCTGACTTGTCTTGAGTGCAACAGACGCAGAGGTGCTAGTATCGGTGCGGTATCATCGGGTATCACTTGTAGTTGTTCCCGCGTAAATCCTCGCTGAGGAGCAGTTGAATCCAACCTATAGACTGGCGGTCTACCCGTGGATCGTGTTATGCTAGATATTTTATGTGCAGTAATACTCCAAATACGATCAGTAGGTTTTTTTGCCACCTTCAAGCTCTCCCGGTTCAGATAAATATATAACAGTGATATTCACGAATATTGGTTGTTTTGAAAAATCATTTTGCGGTTTTACAGGTATATACTTTTGTTTAATTGCGTTGTTAGGTTTCATATTAATTGTTCATTATTTCATATTAATTGCTCATTATTCAGCGCGGTAATTAAGCCTGGTAATCTCTTGACCCATTCACGAGATCGTTTATCCTGAATAAATTCCTTCGTGTATTGATATCCGAATAACTGCTTAGCAAGTGTCCGATTAAATCGTTCAACAATTTCCTGATCGCGATATAATGCAGTATGTCCTCGTCTGATGGTAACATTATGATGCTTCATTGTTGATTACACTGCACCCTGAAATTCCTTGCCAGGATCAATTTGTAATAGATTTGGCCAATGCAGACAACCCCTTCGATAAATCCTTTCAAACGCAGAAGCCACTTCAGTTGATGATTTTGTCTTTAGAGGTTCTGCTTGTTTGTATCTACTCGCAACATCAACTACGGTTAGCGCATACTTGTAAACACCATCATGCGGCAGAAATAATATATCAACCTGATGAACCTCATTAGGTGCGCTGACATCAAAATACGAGTATTTAATTTGTTTAGGCGGTGGTAGATAAATTTGCCATATCGCCTGTTTGGATAACCAATCAGCTGCAGTGGTATTTTTCACCTTTGAGGCGCTAGCAACTTTACCGATTGTTGCTTTACCTTTCCAGTATCCTCTTGGGGAATAATAAATAGATTCTATGATGTTTTTAAGCAACATCATGAGCATGACACGCCTTATCAATGGCGTTTATTGGGTTTTCACCGGGTCGGGGTTGGTTTTGATCATCGAGTCTGATATCGAGTCTTGTCCCAGGTCCACAATAACTATACCCTGGAAGGTGTTTTTCTCCTGGATATTTTGCCCATGGTGTTCCTGGGAGTTTTACTAACTTGGCTGCAATATCACCTCCTCGTTTTTTTAAAAACATCTCCAGATTTCATAGAAACAAATCTAAATGTTTTGGTACCACATTCTACACACTTACCAGCAAGTGCTGATCTGTTATTTTTGGTTGTAATCGTCAAGTCGTTTGTGCTAGTACGCCTCTTACATTTCACACAATATAGATCCATAATTTATTTATAATAACATGAATGTAATTTATTTTTCGGCGACAAAAACACGAGAACCAGTTGAGCATCATGCAGCGCTACCAAATTATATTCGCATGACCATCTGGAAGTGGCAAGACACAACTGCTACTTAATTTGATAACGAGATGGATGAATTGGGACAAATATTATTTAGTAGCCCCGAGTGTAGACGATCAGCGATGTTACGAAGTGTTAAAGGATATTAACGAGAAAGCAAAATCGGAAATCGATGAGGATATTATTGAGTTTATAACCGATTTCGAGGAAGCACCGAGCATTGATGTTATTGATGGAAGTATTAACAATTTAGTCGTATATGATGATGTCATGTTAGATAATCAAAAGAATCCCGCTAGGATATTTTCCAGAGGTTGGCATAAACATACCGATGTGATATATGTCACTCAACGATACACTCAAATACTAAAAGTGATCAGAGATAACTGTAATATTATTGCTGTATTTAATGGTTTAATGGAGTAGACACGCATACGCTACGAAATATTCACCAGACTTGGTACAGTGGAGATATGGATTATAATCTCTTTAGTAATTTCTTTAGTCACGCTCAGTCAATCCAACATGGATTTGCACGACCCGAGATCAAGACATCGTATCGGACTTGATCAAATATTCGGTTAAAATAATTCGTCTCCGCAGCGACATCAGTGCCTGGTCTGTAGCGTAAAACCCTAAAGGATTTCTTTTTTTTTTGTTTGCCTGAATTGGTTTCGGTTTGTTTGAAATAGTTTCTGTTTGCCTGAAATAGTTTCGATTTGTTTGAAATAGTTTCGGTTTGCTTGAAATAGTTTCGGTCTGTCCACCCTCTTTGCTGCTCCTAAAATTTAGGTAAAAACGAAAATGTTTTATCTTCCCGCATACAGAACATTTTCCATCATAAGCTATTTATCTAATTTTTTGTTGTTGTAAACATTGCTAAATCAGTAGTTGAAGTTTATCTTTAAATACATATAATTATAATATCAATATAATTGATTTTTCAGTAACACGATAACAAGAACCATTAAAACATCATCCAGCACTACCAAATTCTATCAAAATAATAATAATAGGTCTGTCTGGAAGTGAAAAGACACAATTATTACTTATTCTGATAATGAAATGGCTCAAGTGGGACAAATTGTAATTAGATACACCATCTGTAGATGATCGGAGATGCTACGAAGTACTTCAAGATATTAACGAGAATGCAAAATTATTAAATGAAGAAGGTAATGATGTCATTGATTATATAACTGATATTTACAACGCACCGACTGTTGATGAACTTAATGGAGTTAATAATAATTTAGTTGTCTATGATGATTTAATAGTGGACAAACAATCAAATCCAGCAAGAATATTTTCTAGAGGCAGACATAAAAATACTGATGTGATTTATGTTACTCAGCGGTACACGCAAATACCTAAATTGATTAGAGAAAATTGTTCTGTTTTAGCTGTATATAATGGTATTGATACACACACGCTGAGAAATATTCGTCAGACTTGGTTCAGCGGAGATATAGACAAAATTAAGTTTAAAAACATTTTCTCACGTGCTTAAACTACCCCACACGGGTTTATAACGATAAATTTACATGACCCCAGATCACGATATCGAGTCGGTCTTGATAAAATATTCGGTTGAGTGAATGATCTAATTCACAGAAGCTGAGAGGATGTGACCTGGATAATGTGTCAACGGGTAAACATCGCGCGCATAGTAAAAAAAAACAAACACATGACGACAATAATCAATAACAAAATTAATTAACCCCAAGAGCGACTCTCTCTCTGTTAGAGGATTCAGTTTATTGTTATTTACGTTACTTTTTTCACTTTAGTAGGAAGCCTTAGTTTAGCAAATGGTACCTTATAAAATTGAGGTCTGTTCGCCCTCTCTGCTGCTACATCAATGAAGATCTACTGTGTGCAACAGTTATTAACTTTGTGCTTTATCTGAGACCCTCACCTTTATATGAAGTCAAATCTCCTTTCGTGTCCCTCGCTTTCTGACACATATCCTTGGACAATATAATACGAATTCTTATATCTCACGAAGCTATATTATGGCTCGACTCAGAAACGTTGATTAATGTCAAAAGAGGAATTTCATGAATACATTATTTCCGTCTGGGAACACATACACCCTCGTTCATGAAAGCCACTGAGGATTACTTCTTTAACCGCCGCAAATTGTATTACCCATGGAAGTGAAAATAATCCTCGCTTGATCACCTTTTATTAATGCCTATTGGCCAAAAGATCATTGCATGACACCTGTATGAAATAGCCCAAAACTACTTAAATTTGTATCTGGCTTGTCTCAAGTGTATTCCTTTACAACTATTGACTTTGCATCAACATTGCACTCTTTGTATCTCGTCGTTAACCAAGCGAATACTAACTAAAATGGAAATGATGCTTCCAAACAGGAGAGGTTAACTTAAGCAAGTTTCCAAGCTATAGAGGGTCGAGTCAATACAGCAGTTATAAAGGTTCATTGACACGCTGACCCTTACAAAATGCACTTTGAAATTATTTTCCAAAGGTTTGCACCATGATGACTAAACATTAAAGTCTTCAGTAA
Source organism: Unio pictorum (assembly GCA_030141615.1). Taxonomy (NCBI): domain Eukaryota; kingdom Metazoa; phylum Mollusca; class Bivalvia; order Unionida; family Unionidae; genus Unio; species Unio pictorum. The sequence goes on from JARLTB010000060.1 coordinate 9,031,387, forward strand.
ACTTAACGCAGGATATTGAGACATTGAAAATGATATCCCCACAACGGCCATACAAATTGTAAGTTGAGCTTAGATATGTCACATGGGGACCCTTTAGTTTACATGTATGTCATCAATGAGATGACATTAGAAAAGACCAAAAAACACAATCTTCAAACAGTACAAAGTAGAGTAATGATATTTTATAATTAGTTTTCCACATCAGTTATTGAAACTGACAGTGATTGAACTTACATGACATGCCATTGTGTGTCTCAGTATTGTAAACATGTTATTCTCAACGACAACGGGTACATATTTCTTTCAAAAACGAAAATCTTGATTAAATATTGTAATTCCATTTTTTTTATAAATTAATAATTTTACCTTGCTTCACAATCATATTTCAAAACAATGAGTAAATCTGGCGTTTACTAGTCTGTTTGCAAACCGAAACTAAATGATATCCGAAATTTAGATACAACGTCTGCCATCAGTTAAAGGAAAACGTGTAAAAACAAAATGCACTCCTGTAGTCCTAGACAGCCAACGATAGTGAACGGCAAACCCCATAAGATATATATGAACAGTATTTAAAACTTGAAACTTTGTCATTTCTGTTTGTTTCCTTTCAATATATAAGCAAAGTTTATGCTAAGAAATGTTTATAGCCGACTGTATTAGTTAAGCTCCATCAGCAGTTAGCATGATATAACAAAGAAGGTATGTTAATGATGTTAATTTGCTACACGTAATTTTGGGTGAGTTCCACAGAGTTCACCTGTTAAGATAGATTGTGGTGTCAATATTAAAGTTAAAACGTGTAAGATTGCTAACGATAAAGTGACTGATACCATAATGCTATATTGTGAAGCTTGTGCAAAACGAACAGAGGACTTCGAAGCAATTAAAAGAATGAAAATTCGAAATAAAAAGAAACACAACAGCCTGTAAATTTATCCTAACAATAATTCTAATTTGCTAGAACTAACGTTTATCATAGTTTAGTTTTGGGGGAACGTTAACAAGTAGGCGATGGATTTGCGGTTACCATGTAGGAGATGGATCTTTGGGGAAGCTTGGTGACGTAACAGGGGCTTTGATAGCATGACCTTCATGCATTATTTAAACCATCCAGCTATCATGAAAAAATAATCTAAGAAATGTTCACATTGTTTCAATCTCTTTGATATGGTTGGAGACGTGCTCCACAACGACTCCACTTCCCCACCCACAGACACCCGAATCTTATCCTGCTTCACATGACCAGTTTGCTCCTCTAATGCAATATGTGTTACCAAGACGTGTATTAAACTTGTGAGATACATGTTCGTTCGACCTAATAGGATGCGCCACACACACACGCACGCGCACATACATACATACATACATACATACATACATACATACATACATACATACATACATACATACATACATACATACATACATACATACATACTTTCCACTCTGTCTGGTGAATATTTTTAAATTTCGATATTTAGAGACCATCCATTTTAATTTGGGAGTGCGGGTAGGTCCGGGTTCTATTGGTGTAAACTTGACGGCTCTGAAACTGTTTGAAAAAAATATACATATATGATATTTTCGATAGAAAGAAAAAATATTAGATTGAATATTATAATTGCTGAAAATAAAGTTTGTTAGTTAAAGAAATGAATGCCCTGATTCGAAAGAGAATCCTAGCCACCCTCCCCTTCGAAAATAAAACAGTCGGTCCCTTTCTTCTGTTTGGAATGATTGTGTATTTATATGAGAGTATGTTTATTGGGTCGTCATGTAAGATTGTCAGCTAGGCATGACCGTTTATATCGACGACTAAGTTCCATTCATTTTGGAATATGTGCGACTATTAAAAAGTTTGGGGCGATGGGTAAGAAAATCCACCTTCCCGATTATTATTCTCAGTAGCAGACGAATCAAAATTATCTAATATGTATGATATTATTATGCTTTCAAATATAGCAGAGACACCGAGGCTGCTTTCCATTCACGTACCATTCAAATGTCATTAGAAACTGCATTTCTACAGACAATCGATATTAAGATGAAACGATAGCAACAATCTGCATAATTTAGAACTACTAGTTCATGATCTTCACTTCTGTTGCAACGATTACGATATATTTCTCCCTAAAATCGATACTAAGCTGAAAGATAGTCTTTACTTTAGTGTTACTAACCATGAGTTGAGAAAAAAAATTTTTTAGTGCACTTATATGACCATCTTTAGCAAACATTAATTATATACATTTTGAACAAACGTTATCTTGAAAATTAATTCATATCACCAAACTTAATTTATATCCAAATATTTAAATTAATATATATATATATATATATATATATATATATATATATATATATATATATATATATATATATATATATATATATATCGTCAAAATTAATTGATTTGCAACTGTTCTTCTGTTTCCTTCGCTTGAAGATAGGAGAAAAGGCATTTTATTAGTTGTAGTTCCCTTTTGAAACGCTGTAAATATTTCACATGATTGCTTGTATAGTTCTGCAGAATATATATATAAAATAACGATGAAAAGATAAAGCAATCGTACTTGCAGATGGGGTACACTGTGAATGATCTTTTGGTTGATTTAACAACACCTGTTTTCAGCATATTAAAGTATATCTGGTGGGGGAAGAACCCGGAAAAATAAACGACAAAACAACAGACAAAACTTAATTAAAACAAACAGGAAAAAACACTCACTGACGGGCAGCTACTGGCAAGCGTTTTCACATATCCACGCTAAATCAGAGCCAGAAACTCGAACCCTGAGGTGAGATGTCAGATCTGCAACGACAAGCTCCTTATTCCATTCCGCCATTATGTTCTCCTGGTTGCTGCTGTTGTAAGGATTAACGCCATTTTTCTGCACAAGATAGGCTATATACATGGCGACGAGTACAAAATGGTGGAGCAATAACTGGGGAAAAACCAGCAAAGACCCACCGACCCACAAGAAGCTACTTTCAGCTTTCCACATACGCACATTTACCGAACCCCGAGACTCGAACCGATGCAGACGGAGGTAGAGCGCACAGTACAGGATTTATCATTTAGCATGCTTTAGAACAACATGAATTGGATGGTGAACATAGGGTTAAAGATGCTTTAGAACAACATGAATTGGATGGTGAACATAGGGTTAAAGATGCTTTAAAACAACATGAAATAGTGCTGAGCCTATGATTAGGAGTCTCCTAAAGCATTATTAAACTTTATAACAATTTCATAACGTTCGATATAATTAGGGTAACATTTCATAGACAGGCTAGAAGAAGGAAGTAGTTACAAAAAGTGCAAACCATTCTACATAAAATGTAGATTATTACATCTCTGAGAAAATTTTACGCCCTTGTAATATTCACTATATACTAACCCTACTGAAAACTGCAATCTGTCACTATTTTTGAATTTAAAAAATAACCAAATATGTAGGAAGAGTCGAACACACACACAGGAGGATTTAAGGGGCTGGCGTTGCTGCACTAACTCAAATATCCGTTTTACAGGATCTGCGGTCAAGACGTAGAGTGTTAACCGTAAACAATTCTTGTAAACAAGAATTAAAACCCGTCATTCTGGCACTATTATACGTAGAATTATTATATTTAGCATAATTTGACAAAGTACTTTTGGAGACTTTTTAGATATATTCATAGTTCGAATTTGTAGCTGATAACAAACTTCAGTTTAGAGAAACCATTCCAAATAAATGTAAACAATATGTACTATCAGATTAAAAGAACAACGTTTAGAATTCTGTAAATGTTATATAGAATCAAATACAAAAATATACATTCCCCATATATTCATCACAAGTTGTTATATAACTCACATTTCCTCACAAAGGCCACGATTTTGATTACTGGTTTCTGCTAAGCACGAATACCTATACCATCGAGTTTGCTGTACTTTATTTTGGTGATGGTCAAGACGGTATGTGGGTTGATGGGTACATGCAAAGTAATAGATGACGTAATCCGAGGATTCGATTTGAATCTCCGTTATTGATTAATATTTTTTAAAAACTATGTTAATATTAGCAAGCTATCTTCTGTTAGGATTCGGCTCTTTCCTCTCATAATACTGTATATATATATATATATATACATATATATATATATATATATATATATATATATATATATATATATATATATATATATATATATATATATATATATATATATATATATATATGTATACTCTGATTGAAAACCAATGGTTCCACTGCCTTGTGGATATCTTCGGGAGAAGAAAAGGCTACGGGAGTAAACCCAGACAGAAAATCCGGAGTGGAGCCCCAAAGGCGGCTGGATGTCGACTACGACTTCCTTCCGGCAGCTCCTGCATCCAAACTGGTGCCAGATGTCATTCTCAGCATTCCTTTGGACCCAACCAGCAAGGACGAGAGGGGGATCATGAAGCCTGGGCAACCCAGGATCTCCATATTCCACGCCCAGGCTTGCGTCCTGGAGAGGTCACTCCAGTCTCGCTACTAAGTGAGGAAACAACACGGAAGCTGACAGTTTACGGGTTATAAGTCCCACCCGATTGGCGTAGGGAAGGGGCGCCACGGGTCAGCTTTGACGGTGGGAGGGATCATCGTGTCCCACTGGCCAACTACCGCCCATCTCAAGCCGGGCAGTCCCCGGTCAATAAGGTGTTGACCCACCATCGTCTGCCTGCTCCAGTGGGTGTCTGGAGCTCAGTGTGTTGCTTAACATGACAAGCAGACGACAATTCCACACCAGACAAAATAAAAAGAAACGAATAAAGAAGACTCCAGCTCTTCGATTTGCAAGCTGGAATGTGCGCACTATGTGTACAGGCATCTACGATGACCTCAGAGAAGTGGATGACACCAGGAAAACGGCCATCATCGATAGAGAACTCACCAAGCTAAATATCAGCATAGCTGCCCTCCAGGAAACTAGACTGGCCTCAAATGGCTCCCTCAGAGAGGAAAACTACACTTTCTTCTGGAAGGGTCGCGAACCTGAGGAGTCCCGTCAGCACGGAGTGGGTTTCGCCATCAAAAACAATCTTCTGGACTTGATTGAACCTTCCACAGGGGGCACTGAGCGTCTCTTGTCCATCCACCTCACCACTACTGCAGGTCCTGTCAACATCATTAGTGTCTACGCCCCCACCCTCTCGTCTTCAGAAGACACCAAAGATCAGTTCTATGGGCAGCTGGATGAACAGATTAAAAGATACCCCAAACACGAATCACTTTTTCTTCTCGGCGACTTCAATGCCAGAGTAGGTGAGGATCACGAATCATGGCCTACCTGCCTCGGATATCATGGTACTGGAAAGACCAACGAAAACGGTCAGAGACTGCTGGAGCTGTGCACCTTCCATGGCCTGTGCATAACAAACACTTTCTTCAAGGGTAAGCCACAACACAAAGTGTCATGGAAACACCCCAGGTCCCATCACTGGCACCAACATGACTTGGTCATCACCAGGCGCTCTGCCCTTAACAGCGTCCTCTCCACCAGAACCTACCACAGTGCAGACTGCGACTCCGACCATGCCCTCGTGAGCAGCAGGGTGAGACTACAGCCAAAGACACTACACCGTTCAAAACCAAAAGGACACCCACGCATAAACACCGCACAGATGTCGGTTCCTTCCAAGGTACAGGAGTATGTATCTGCCCTCGACAAGGCTTTCCAGGACCTGCCAGAGCACGACGCCACAGCTAAGTGGAACGCCATGAAGGGTACCATCTATAAAACAGCCATGTCCACGTTTGGCAAAAAGGAACGACCCAGTCAGGACTGGCTCAACGCACACCTAACAAGGATGGAACCACTAATCGAGGAGAAACGAAAAGCCTTTATAGCGTACAAAAAATGCCCCGATGAACGGACGCGTGCTGCTCTTAAACGTGCTCAAAGCAACACCCAACGCATCGCTAGACAGTGCGCGAACGAGTACTGGCAACAACTGTGTGAAGGAATCCAGCGCAGTGCCGAGACCGGAAACATAAAAGGTATGTACAGTGGCATCAAGAAGGCTCTAGGCCCTACAGTGAAAGGGGTCGCTTCCCTGAAATCCATGATGGGAGAGAAGATCACAGACCGTGGGCAACAGATGGCCAGATAGGTGGAGCACTACTCAGAGCTATACTTCCGTGAAATGGTAGTCACTGAAGCAACCCTCAGCAGCATAAAGAATCTTCCCATCATGGAGGAGCTCAACGAAGTGCCAACCTCAGAAGAGCTCAGCAAAGCAATTGACTCCCTCCCAAATGACAAAGCACCAGGTAGTGACAGCATCCCGCCCGAAGCTATCAAATGTGGGAAACCAACACTTCTCCAACCTTGCAACCCGACTGCGCTCAAAAACGAAAGTGAGGGCTGTGCTCATCAGGGAGATGCTTTTTGCAGATGACGCGGCTCTTGTGGCACACACCGAGGAAGCTCTTCAGAGACTGGGAGACCGTTTTGCAGATGCCTGCATGCAGTTTGGACTCACCATCAGCCTGGAAAAAACAAATTTCAGCGTGCAAGATACCACCATTGCCCCTACAATCAAAATCAACGGTGTCACCTTGGAAGCAGTCAACAACTTTACCTACCTGGGGTCAACCATCAGCAACACTCTCTCGCTCGATAAGGAGCTGAACAGTATGCTTGTACCATCATGTCATGACTGACCAAGAGGGTGTGGGAAAACAACGCGCTGACAGTGCAAACAAAAGTCAAAGTTTACCAAGCCTGCATTCTCAGCACCCTTCTCTATGGAAGTGAGACCTGGAATGCCTACATGAGGCAAGAGCGTCTTCTCAACTCCTTCCATATACGGTGCCTTAAATGCATCTTGAAAATCAGCTATCAAGACCGTGTCCCAAACAGCGAAATCCTGCAGCGTGCAAACACCCACAGCATGTTCTCCCTTCTGAGCAAACGTCGCCTTCGATGGCTGGGACACGTCCAACGCATAGAGGATGGGAGGGTGCCAAAGGACATCCTATATGGACAGCTGGCCACTGGCACAAAAAGTGTCGGCCGCCCCTCACTCCGTTTCAAGGATGCATGCAAGAGGGACCTGAAGGCATGTGACATCGCACCTGATGGCTGGGAAGTGCTGGCCGAGGACCGAGGCACCTGGAGACTGACAGTAAATAAAGGTATCTTAGTTGCTGATACGAGGAGAGGTCAGTTGGCAGCAGAGAAACGTGTCAGAAAGGGCCACGTGACAGCAACCACAGCAGCTCGGGCTTCCCAGCATGTCTGCACAAACTGCAAGAGGGACTGTCACTCACGAATAGGTCCCCACAGCCACAACAGACGATGCCAACAACCCAGAGTCAGACGACACCCCAAGGGCGCTATCCGCATGGTCTCCCGAGACTAAGGTGCCAATGATGATGATGATGATGATGATATATATATATATATATATATATATATATATATATATATATATATATATAAGAGGTTAGTGTTAGGACTGGTCGGCCTGGTGTAGTATAATGCGACTAGGTGGGACATCATGCTACTTGTCTGCGGCATGATGCCCCTGTGATAGATATCACTATAAACTGCCTCAATGCAGCCATCGTAGCCATGACTGAATATTTTTTAAAGTTATGTTAAAAATATAATCAAACAAACAAACAGACAGACAGACAGACATACAGGCAGGCAGGCAGGCTGGCAGGCAGGCAGGCAGGCAGGCAGGCAGGCAGACAGACAGACAGACAGACAGATAGATAGATAGATAGATAGATAGATAGATAGATAGATAGATAGATAGATAGATAGATAGATAGATAGATAGATAGATAGATAGATAGATTTATAGATAGATAGATAGATAGATAGATAGATAGATAGATAGATAGATAGATAGATAGATAGATAGATAGATAAAGCAGCATGTTATCACCATGTATTACTAACAGCAATTGTATCAAATGGAGGGACAGATTCCGTCTAGACATCTGCTCAAACACTGGTAAGTATCTCCAGGGTAAAATTATAGCTTTATCATTCTGAAACTTCAGACTGTATATAGAATATAGATTTGTGTAGCCTAATAAAACTTCCTTTGCTAAAATGCTGACAGAACACAAATGGAACATTTTGTTAATAGTGTAACAGTATTTTGTTCTTAAAGGTCGACGTTATTGATGCTCTGAAGCTATTACATCATTCGCGATATTGTGAATTGTAGTGTTCTACAATTAATCATATTTCCCAAAATACAAATTTAAACACACACACACACACACACACACACACACACACACATGTGAACTATGGCATTATGTATATAACTGCTGGAGTGATGTGGCAAAATTCATCCTACAGCGTTACAGATGAAAACTTCAAACAATAATATCAGAATTTGAGACGTGCATGACTGTCATAAATTCCTAATTTGTCCCTTTTTTGATACATGGAGAGTTGTCGGCATGTGACGATGGACAAGGGGTCTGAGTCATAATCGCAACATAAAGAACCGTTAAAGTGATGTTCTCTTTTTAATGAAATTAATAGTTTCCATTATGGTTAATTAATTAATAGTTTCCATTATGGTTAATTAATTAATAGTTTCCATTATGGTTAATTAATTAATAGTTTACATTATGGTCAATTAATTATAACTAATTCAAACCAAATGTGTTCCCTCATGAAAACTTACTAATTGATGGGTGGGACATCCATGCTACGTCTGCGGCATGATGCCCTAGTGGTAGACATCAATATAAACTGCCTCACTGCTGAACCTCGTAGCATTATGACTGAAAAATTGTTAAAGCTACGTTACAAATTTTAATCACACACACAAACACACACTCCAGTGGGTCAGTGGTATTTACCTGGGTTTCCCCTGGTTGTTCCCGTATCAGTTATACTGACCGTCAAGTAGAGCCTATCTTGTGCTGAGAAATGGCGTTAAAACAAAAAAATAAACAACAACGACAACAACAACAATATTAAAAGAACCGACCTAAACAGTAAGAAATATTGGACAATCCTCGATAAACCGTGTTCACTTTTAGATCAGTTCATAAAACGAAAATATGAATCCATCGTCTGTTGAATGTGATTGCCTATTATCATATGTATGCCTGTCTGCCTGTCTGTTTGTCTGTATGTCTGTGTGTGTGTCTCTCTCTGTATGTATGTATGTATGTATGTATGTATGTATGTATGTATGTATGTATGTATGTATGTATGTATGTATGTATGTATGTATGTATGTATGTATGTCGACCGTAATGAATTAAATGTCTCGATCGTCTAACATTAAAGAGGTTTTAATATGTGACAAGAAAATATGTAGGGGTCAGCACTTATCAAAGTGGCACTGAACACATAATAACAATTAAAAGTTACGGTGGCATAGTAACTTAGTGAAAATTGGTAAAATGAAGAAGGCAACGAATATTTGTATTTTATCACTCCAATATCACAAATAATGACAAATTGTCACTAAAACAGCCTGCTGTACGTTTTATTTGATTATCGAAAACCGCAACCCTCTGTCTGCCGATATCCACTCAAGGTTCTAACAGATTGTGTTCTCATACATGCACGGACGATTGGACGAGTTTCACGTATTCCTGGTTTTCTGTGGAAATAGCTGAAATGGGATATTTTAAAAATTATTTGTCCCTAGCAATCTTCCTAAACGTACCCCAACTATAATCTCCTGATTTCAAAGACCTTTTTAAAAGAATTTTCATAAGTCAATGAAATTTAATATTATTGTAAAAGCGAGAGCACAAGTTTACTAGGTTGTGTATTTTAATATAAAAATGATAACGATACAAATGTTATTAAACCACCAAAATGATAATGAATTATTCGTAAATCCAGTTTAAGATAGATTGTAATATCACACTTCTTTTCCAAACCTAACATTTTGATTATATTAATGTAAATTATATTTTTTAACCTTTATTTTATTCCTTTTTTCCATGGTACAAAGCCATTAATATAATGTTTCCAAATGACAGAAAATTGTACATCTTTTTTTTTCGCATGGACACCGTACATCACAAAACAAGTCAATATTTTTATTCCATCTTGCGTTCTTTGTTAAACGGCAATTATATTTGTATAGCATCGTGTGACAGGTTTTAAAGACTTTTTTTTGTCTCAAGGACTCTCAAGTATTCTAAGTTTAACTCAATGAGTGTGAAAGTTAAGTACGTTTAATTTTCTTACTTAAACGAGAGACAGACAAACAGACAGACGGGGTATGTTTACGCCAGAACTAACTAAAACAAAGACGTTTGTGTCACAAAGGCAGTCTTATAGAATAAACAGATAGTCTTCCATATTTCAAACCGTCATCATTAAGCATTTCAGCCTACCGGCAAGGGAGTAGTACTACCGAACAGCTAAAATACTACAAACATGGTTAACAATTTCATCGATCGTTTTTCTCTTCCCGCCCTTGACAGTCAGAACAGACGACCCTATGAGTAACTTGGTGTCGTCTGCTACCACACCGGTAAACATGTTTTGTTGCAATTTTGCTGTCGGGCAAGTGATACATACATGTCCCTCCCCCAACGAAGATTAGTTGTCTCCTTTTAGTTCTTAATGTATGACAGTTCTTTGCAAAAGGGTTATCCCGACATAGTTAAATTGCAGTTCATTCGTATAAGCTATATCTTTTTTTTTTCCACGGTTGTAAGTCACGTGTCTATTCTAGCCAATCGCCGCTACGGTTGATATATTATTATAAGTGGATGTATATATAATACAGTCATTCAGGTAGGATTTTGTAGTCGGTTGGTGGCCAGCAGAACGGTAGGATCGTAGACGGATTCTCTTATTTGTATTTTACCTGCATTAGCAATCTGACTTTGTTCATCGCCGGAGCATTCTCATTCAAGTGACACTGTATGCGATAAACACTTAGTACAATCGAGTACTCATTAATAGTCCAGTTAACAGTCTTAATTTACAGCTCTGTGACTTAGAGTAAAATGTCTCAGTCGAGCGTTACGGAAAAGAGGACGGTAATAACTACGTCCTCATCCTCGTCGTATGATGAAGGTGATGCATTTATTAAACCCAACATTGGTACAAGGGCAACCAACATCATTTCGCGTTCCTCCACCAACCCTGTCCGCAACTACGGTGGCTCAGGGGGTTCTGTCATCACTAGGACTGTAGAGTATGGATACGGCCACGGGATGAGCCCTGGGAGTTACGGAAACATCAGCAGTGGCGGGGCCCAAACAATTAAGCAGACCAGAGAGAAGGAAAAGAAAGATATGCAAGACCTAAATGAGAGGTTTGCTGGCTACATCGAAAAGGTTCGCTTCTTAGAGGCACAAAATCGTAAACTTGGAAACGAACTTGACGAACTCAGGGGCAAATGGGGCAGAGAAACTGGTCTTATTAAGCAAATGTACGAGGCGGAATTAAAAGAAGCCAGAAAATTAATAGATGACCTAAGTAAGGATAAAGCTTCTCTGGAGATTAAAGCCAGCAGCCTTCAGGAGCAAATGTCGGATATCCAAAGACAGTAAGTCGCCCATTTTATATATATATATATATATATATATATATATATATATATATATATATATATATATATATATATATATATGCACATTTCTCTATAAATACCCTAATATCCACTTTGTCGAGTTCATGGAATGCTTGCTCTTTTTTTTTGGCTTACAAGTGTTTCAGTCATTTGACTTTGTAAATGGCAGAATGTATTGATTTTAATTTAGTATATTCGCTTCGTTTAAGCCTGTTTAAGCCTTTAAACACTTCCTGGGCAATATTATGAAAATGTCGATATCACATTTGGCCAATTCTGGGTTAAGAAAGGATTTTACATTATTTGATTTTAACTACATGCATTGTGCAGAAGAGCATGTGCTATATCGCATTTTACTGCAACATCTTATCTAATTGCAGATATTTTATCTGAGGATTATCTTATTTCCTGATATTTTAGGCATCGTATTAGCAAAGAAAGTAACTTGTAACTGTGGGGTAAAAATTCAGTATATTTTACCATAATACATACTCAATATAAAGCGTTAGTGTTTTATGTAAAAAAGTATTAACTGTTATTTAAAATGTGCCAGATGCTGAAATCAATTGAAACATGTCGATGAATGCTGTATAGCAACTTTGTCACACAAGCTAATCAGATTCAACTGCTGCGCTTGCTCTGGAGAAAACGGGATACTTCAATATATTATCTATTTCTAACTCCACCTCTACCTGATGGAAACATTATCTCTTTATAACCGGTTTTAGGATGTCTACATGTGTGTGTACTGGCCTTGGGAAAATTTAAAATTTACTACGCATACCTCCAGCTACCTGTCACGCTAGTTTGCTCCCACAAAGTGTAAGTTGTGTTTCATTCACAACATAAATATGCGTAGGTTTTGATTGATACGTTACATTTACAACCTAGGCCCTGATATGTTAAGGTGAAAGATAAAATAAAATTAACATATGTGTCTAGCGAAACAAAATCACCTCGAGTTTGTTTTACGCATGTTTTACTTTAGTAACCATATATAGGTGTCTGACTACAATTTATGCTAACATAATTTACGACCATGTCCAAAGTCTTCTGCAAAGACTCCATGGAAGTTAAAGGTTGGTTCTGTACACCTCTGAGTCACCATGTTATACATGGACTTAATTTCGTCACAGTTTAGTTCTGAAAGGATCGGAATTTAAACCATCTTAGTTTCCAAGGTGAGGGACACAGACTACCCAGTGACAATATTCACTTATAATAGACACTTGCAAAAAACTGTAAAACGGATCGAAACAAAGCACTTAAAGTTACAAAGCAAATTCGCTAAGTTTCCCACGTGTGTCAAAACTGGATAGGTGCCAAATTTGTATTTTTAAAAGAACCCCAAATACCATCAGTTCTCATTGAAGGTGCACCAGGCCCATATTTTGTGTAGGTGTCTGAGTTTCAAGGGTTATCAGTGTGCGAATAACTGTACTACACAGTTAAGATCTCCTTACCAACTAGATAGTAATTATAATGCATGTTTTCAAGGAAACCTCACACAAATATAGTGTTGTTATATTTCCACCACGGAAGAGGTGGAATGGAACTTGAACTAGTTCACTATACCAGCTAGGTTATATTTATACGCTTGCAGCTAAATATGTCAGGTGATATTTTGGGTAGCTTGGAATTATCCTAACTGATTCATAATTTTGCTAGCGTTATCAATTTCAGTCACCCATACAAAACATGTAAGCATTGCACGCCCTGTCTGAGAGCTAAGCAGTCAGTATGCTTTGATTACCTTGCTGACCCAAACTAGCTGTATTCAGTCTTGCCTTAAAAAAGCATTCGGTGCCCTTTACTTACACCTGGTGAAAACAAAAGGTTTATAACATAGCCAAGAACATGACCAGACTGTCATGAGCTATAGTAAATAAATACAGATTAACCTAGATATTTTTCATCAAATTCATCATCGTGTCTGACAACGAATAGATGATGTTTGATGGACAGGGGGTTGCATTTGAAGTATTGTAACACCAGTCTACTCTTGGAAGGGAGTCGTTGTAGTCATTCTGTTGAGGTTAGCGCCATTTTTCAGTATACGATATGCAACCAGTATAACTGGTGGACGAAGAACCTGGGTAGCTATTGACATGCTTTCTCACGCACATACATCGACTGAGCCCTAGATTCGAACCAACGCGGACATATGAGATGGCAATGACAGGTAATGGCCTCTAAGACAACTCGGCCATCCTGGGTGCCCTGAGTCATCGTCGTATACAATAAAATATTATATAAGATAAATAAGTTGCCATTATCTATAAGAGTAGCGGCCAATTTATATTGGCTTTGCTTAGAATAGAAGATTGAATATGTAATATATCACTCGAATAAATTTGAACTTTACACATCACACGCAGATAGCAGATGCACAGTGGTTAGAGCGCCCTTGTCGAATACGGAAGGTTGCTGGTTCGAAGCCCGGCCAAGTCATACCTAAGACTTATAAAAGTGGTTTTAGCAGCTGCCTCTCTTGGATCTCAGAATTCAGAAGTTTGTTAGGACTGGTTCGCCTTGTGTCTGTATAATGTGACTGTGGAAACATCATGCTACATGTCTGCGGCATGATTCCCGGTGCTAGACATCACTATAAACTGTCACTGCAGATATCGAAGCGATGACTGAACAATTGTTAAAGCTACATTACAAATTTATCACGCACGCACAGACACACACAACCCCCCCCCCCCCAACACACGCACTCACATCTAGACTGCAATCTTATCATGCACGAAATGTTTGTCAGGCTTAATTTGTTTTGAAATTGCCTGAAACCAATTGTTAATTGTTGACCGAAAATAAATTTATTCCAATTGTCAAACTCCCATACAAAAGATTTTCTTGACTGCAGATCGATTTCTTTGCACACAGATGAACAGAGCCCCGGCTGAGCATTACCAAGGCCATAAAAATTGTTCTAGCAGCTACCTCCCATATGTAGCCAGGATTGTGCGGACGTGCCGTTAAGCTCTTTACATACATACATACATACATACATACATACATACATACATACATACATACATACATACATACATACATACATACATACATACATACATACATACATCGTCAAATGATCAGTATTTGGACTTGTCGGCCTGGTTTTGTTTGTTTGTTTGATTAGGATTTTTAACGTAGCTTTAACAATTTTTCAGTCATATCGCTACGATGTCTGCAGTGAGGCAGTTTATAGTGATGTCTAGCTCTGGGGCATCATGCCGCAGACATGTAGTATGGAGTCCCACACAGTTACATTATCCTGACAACAGACCAACCAGTCCTAACACTAACCTCTTAATGCTGAGCATCAAGTGAGGCAGTTTTTAGTTCCATTCTTGTAAGTCTTTTGTATGACTCGGGGAGGGTGGGTGTCGAACCCACGACCCCCCGCTTCCGCGGCGGACGCTGTAACTACTCGGTCATTTGAAATCGGAAATATGTAGCCAGGATTGTGCGGACGTACCGTTAAGCTCTTTAGATACAATTTCGTATATTGTCGAGACGTGTTGGACAAAAACTTTAATAAGAAAGTCGACTTCGCTTTGAACGTTTTTTTTTTCTTCTTCTTCGTCAAATGACATGCAGAGTGTTGCCTCTATATTTTATCATGAATGTGCGTACAGTTGAATTGAGAGAGAGAGAGAGAGAGAGAGAGAGAGAGAGAGAGAGAGA
Source organism: Unio pictorum (assembly GCA_030141615.1). Classification (NCBI taxonomy): domain Eukaryota; kingdom Metazoa; phylum Mollusca; class Bivalvia; order Unionida; family Unionidae; genus Unio; species Unio pictorum. The sequence goes on from JARLTB010000060.1 coordinate 9,046,643, forward strand.
GAGAGAGAGAGAGAAGAGAGAGAGAGTTTACGTATGAAGATCATGGCAAAGTTGAATATGTTTTAGTAACCATTTATGCTAATCATAAAGCAGTTACTCTATTCATGTTATATATCAAGTTAAAATATGTTTATTGGTGTCTCTAAAAAATAATTATCCGGATCGTTTTGTAACTTCGTCAATTCGTTTTTATTTTGCTTGGAAGTGTACTTGTCTGTTCATTTAATATTAGTATAGTCACATAAACCAGAAATTGCCTGTCGAATGGCTGGTTTTTACAAGAAATATCCTTCCGATGCTGTGCACACACACACAAAAAAAAATCCTAAGTCAGCGAGAGTTGAACACAGATATCGATTTGAGTCGCTGAAAGGAGAGATAAGCTGATTACGAAGAAAGCAAAGGCCGTCTCTTATTTACAACATCGTTTAAAAGCTGTCTGCATTATGCAAAATTACGCGTAGTGATCGACCCAGGTAATAAATATATTGAGCATGTAGGCGTGATTAGATAACCAATCTCCAGTTTTATGTACTTACTAATCACTTTGTTATGCTTTGTGCAAATGTATTTTAAATATTGGCCCCGTGTGCTTTTATCTTTTTCTCCAATATATCCCTGCTAATCCCTACAACGTGCAATCGTTGGATACAGTTATTCTATGTGCGTGTTTGTTTGAGTCTGTGATTTATGTTTTTTTTTTCTTCTTCAAGTAATCAGAAAAATGGGTTGTAACAAACATACGCTCCGATTTTTGTCAACCGTGCTTTGCGTAGATTGGTTATATTCGATTTTTGCGACCAAGCGACCAGAAACTTAAACTGTTGCGTCGATATTCTAACATTGAATAAATTTAACTGCCTTACACCAGGAAACGGGCGTCATTTGCTTGTCGACAAGCATGAATCAACGTGTGCACTGACAGAAGGATATGCTTTGAAATATGCTGTAAAATGGGGATATACTGTGTGCATGTGTTTATAACTTAAAAACGAATGTTCTGTCTACCTGCCGATCAATAAAGTTTGCCCGACGGCACACATGAAAAAATGTCAAACAGTGCAGGATTGGTTTTCAAGATATGCTGTTATTACTGTGACATGATTCCATTTTAACGATCTGGGGCAAAACGTACCATTTTATATCTCAAGTCGAATCATTCAGGTCACTGTGCACATACAATAATCGTATCCATTCCTTTTCAATTGCTCAAACTGAGGGAGATTTTGTTTCTTTGTTGTAATGAAGATCCGATTTTGTTCAAGGTTTCTTAAAAATTTATATAAAACTCTCCAAAAATGGAACATTTACTTTCTTTCCTCTCGAGTAATTTTGATTGCCAGCCTAATTTGTCTGAATAAGCAAACAGTTTTTAATCAAATAGTTAGAGTCCTTTAATAAGAAAGTTTACAAACAAAGCGTTTTCGAAAATGAGCATCGGGATCTTTAGCATGTCTTCTCTACGATGATGTCCAGCTCTGTCAGAGGGTTACAAATATCATTTCTTGTCGGTTGACACAATGCACTTATCAACAGAAAATTTGAAGGGAGATATAACTAGTTTCTTCTGACATCAGGACCTTTCCAAAAACAAAAAAGTTCGTGAACCGGTTGGCTCATGTGCCTTGACAATAATGCCTGGAGTGTCTTGTCTGCTTTGAGAAATCAACTCTTGTCTAGTTTACTTGAAACCTGTCATCAGTGTGTACACCTGCTTGATAAATATAAGACATTCTCCTTTTTCTCACAAAATAATGATTTAACCGTAGTTTTCGTAAATTATCCAAATTTGCAAGTTAAAAAAATTGACAACTTTGAAAACCATTGGTTTTTTTTAAAACTTTTCTATTCATTTTATTTGAAAGCCTGTTTGTTTACAGGTGCTAGCAACCCTGTATGTTTTTCGAAAAATATTCTTTTCAGTTCATCTGGTGTGTGTGTGTGTGTGTGTGTGTGTGTGTGATATTCATTAAAACAAAATTTTCTTAAGGTAAACAAAAAAAATAACTGCTTGCAAAATAAATCCAACTTCTTTCCCAGCAACAGCCCATCAGCCTACAAAAATCTCCAAGTTGGATTGATGTTTCTTCTATTCAGATATCAGATTGCTAAATTCATTTTATAATTTTAAGTGCAGTTCTGCAAATAAAATGTTGTTGTATGTATTATGAAACGTGACAAATGTTTCGTGATTTGAAAAGCAAAACTATTATGTGCAAAATCAAAATATTTCTCCCATATCCGTACTCAGAGATATTGTTACTTCTTTTGTTTAAGACTGATATGTGTGACGTCATAATAGAAGGCGCAGACCAGGCACTATCGCAGGAGTGTATTGATTGTGACCCTTATTGCCAACAAAAGAGATTCTGTGCATAATACAGCTATAAATTGTAATAAAAGAACAGTTTAAGAGGGTTTTTTTCTCTCAGCATTTTCTAATTTCTAACTAATTATACTTGTCTAAGCGGTACGAACATATACGACGATTTTTGCAAGTAGGCCCTACTGTCATTGTGATTTTTCCCCAGGTATATTACATGCGATCAAATCAGAGATTGAGAGAGAGAGAGAGAGAGAGAGAGAGAGAGAGAGAGAGAGAGAGAGAGAGAGATGGTGGAGGGGTTAGTGGGTAGTTGCTTCGCCCCTTTCCAAAATTTACATACATTTGAATTTCAACACATATCTTAATTAAATATATGCTTTATATGTGTGTGATGGAGAAATAAAGGTAGTAAATAACAAATACAGTAGATAAACATATGCTGTAAATTAGGGATGCATTTATTTGGAGCTGGGTGCCCATTTTGTGATTTCAATGAACAGCAACAGTTCACTTTCGTAGAGTTCTTGTCGAATATTGTTACTAAACATATCGGTCTAGTGTATTTATTTTCTGAATGTGGCCTATATAGTATGACAGAATCGGGGCCAAGGTCCCAATTTTGAGTTGGATTGCTCAGCAGTTAGTTACTTTACATACTCGTCATCATTTGTTTTATTATTTTCTCTCAATCTTTCCATGATCTTATGAGTAGGTGTGGCGTTGGTCGTTTTAATTTGTTAATTTTCCACAGGATTTGTGTCATAACCTGTTGTAATTCATCACACTATAACCGTATTGTCGGATAGTTTTGTTTCTGTTCAGTGGCACGTCGCTTTCACACACACACACACACACACACACACACACACACACACACACACACACACATACATACATACATACATACATACGAAATTGTATGAGGGTCTTATTTAAATGCAATTATTCGCTAAAGAAAATTTGTGATAGCAGTGAATATAGGGTCTTAAGTCATGAAAGATTAAAACGGGACGGATCAAGTCAATTACTTGTTTTTGGGCGGGTTACCAAAATCTGAAATGGCCCTCACCCCCACCCCTTGTAAAACGCATGTCCGGTCACACACACACACACACACACACACACACACACACACACATTCTCTCTCTCTCTCCCTCTCTCTCTCTCTCTCTCTCTCTCTCTCTCTCTCTCTCTCTCTCACACACACACACACACACACACACACACGCACACACACTCTGCAAATTTGTCGGTCTTGTATTAAAAGTTAAACAGTCCGCTTTGGCTGCCCATGAATCAAGTCATCTGCCTAAAAGGCACCTGTGTTTTCTCTATTGTTGTAAATAATGTTACGTTGCCCATCCTTTAAAATATATTCAAATTTATGTGTATTCGTGTCTCAATAAGACGAGTAATATTTTTGCATGGGAGGTATCTGGTCTTGCGAAATATCACGTAATGTGTTTGAACATGAATTTGGGTCGCTTACAATAAGACCCGTGGGTCTTTTCGTTCTTCTTTGCATAATTTGTTACTAGGGTGGGGTGAATTATAAATGCATACTCTGAAAAAAAATTTTTTTTTTATAAATGAAATTCTATATGTCTATATTATTCTTATCCTCAGTTCAAAAGTGCTTCGATTAGCAATTATACAGTATGCAAATTCAATACCAGTCTAACAGGTCATCAATGTTTATTTCAACAGACTCGTATGCCATGAAACTTGATGATGTCTTTTTAATTTCTGTCTACCTCGATATCGTGGTAAAGGAATGGTCGTACATAACGTCTTAGAGCATTGACACCCACCCACGCACAAACACATGCATCGATGAGCATATATACATAGACAAAATATTTTTCATATTAAAAACCAAACTGTATTACTGCTACTAATATGTCGATGGCAGACGACAAATGTGTTACCTGGAATTTCAAGACGCTATGAAGTTGTTAATGAGGACAGACAATGGCTTCTGGTGGTCTCAAATCACTTATCGCCTGAAGTTCTTATTGTCTGTTTTTTCTCCAAAACTGATTCGATTGCTTTTGTCGAATGACAATCTAGATCTTATCAATTATCTTAGTCAGTCACCATTTCAATGTAAATACATATATATAAGTATATATTTAACCATTGAATTGAACAAGTAAATACACCACACACAGTACATATCTAGTAATTGTGTCTGACAGTAAATACTCAGTACACATTACTTATTTAACCATTGGTAAGACAAAGTAAGTAGACAGTACATATAGCCATCATGTCTGACATGCGTAACTATTGTCTGACAGTAAATACAACACACACACACACGCACACACACAGAGTACATATCTAGCCACATTTACATACTATAAATCTGAAAAGTCATTTCCTTTGTTATGTGTTTAGTTAGTTCATGTTAGTTCACATATAAAGCATCTATCTAATAAGTATGCATTTTCTAATTCACTTTCCCGTCAATTCTGAGGGGGTGGGTGGGGGGCTGGGTAACAAACGCTCTCGTATAATAGAGCTTGTAGTACCACAAACTGGAGATCGGTTTAGTCAAACATGAACCGTAACTTTAGCAAACCAAATTTGGTATTTATCAATTGAGAATTACATTGTATTTGTCATTTAATGACCTCGTTTATAACAGTCGTCTTATTTACATAATCAATGTACTTGTAGCATTTTCCCTGTTAGTCTTCGTTTTGGTGCCTGTGAAACTGTGTCGGCATGATGACTATGATCGATGACACAGCCATGAGAACATGTTGTGGCAAATGTCTACTATAATTCAGAATGCCCAAGAAGGTATGCTTATGTCTTGTTTCAAAGCTGCTAAAATCAGAGATGCATTGGTTGAAATATGATTCTTCTACTACAGTTCCGAAGCAATATCTTAAATAACTGATCGTGGATTGCGTGAACCTCGGCATTAACTCTTATACAATGATGTGGGTCTTGTGTAGGTACTGAAACATTTCCTGTTAAGTTAATTCGTGTTGTGGTAATTTATTCGGTTGATGTAAAGCCATACAATTTAGTGTGTGTAGCATGTTGAAGAATTAACAAGCTCGTAATGCTAGCAATATACCGATAAGACTAAACTCTCATATAACAATATTCTCTGGGGTACAAGATGTACCGTATGCCACAATAATCTTTAAACTGAATTATATCCAAAGATTTAAAAGCTGTAAAATATTAGTGTAAACATAACCAATCATTTGTCAGCAATATATTTTCACTTTTGTGCACCAAGATGAATATCCGTCTGGTTTCCACAGGTCAATGGGAATTTTATAGTGGTTAGATTTATATTCTCTCTAGTTTTCCACCCCCAATCCTCCACACACACACACACACACACACTTTCAAGCCCTTTCAGAAACCAGTTGCCTAGCTGCCAGTTGTTTACTTTTAGTTGATTTTGTTTTGGTAGTTTGTAATTGCTCTAGTATATCACTGAAACACGCATGCAATTAGTTAAATAATTGGTACACATAATGAAATTTCGGATAATAAACTTTTCAATGTTGCAATCTTCTAAAACGGTCGACAGTTTGATATAATTCTATTTTTTTTATATAAATGGCCGTTGAACATATATGCTACACGCTAAGTACGCATGTGTATATGTTTTTCTCTTTGTTCTTATTTAACAAAGACACTTGTAACAAACACACTCCTTTATTTAGTTCAATCACATATTTGCGGACGGAGTTCAGTGGGTACCGGTGATGCGTGGATTTTCAGCTGAGTCAGCAGGACTACTATAAATGTGCTTTGGTGTGGATAGATCACCATAACCACATACCGTATTTGCATTATCACGCATTAGGTTAAAGCATATCTACCAAGGATATATATATATATATATATATATATATATATATATATATATATATATATATATATATATATATATATATAAGAGAGAGAGAGAGAGAGAGAGAGAGAGAGAGAGAGAGAGAGAGAGAGAGAGAGAGAGAGGGGGCGTTTCTAGATGACACCTGTGGCTAAAATAACAAACATAAACACATTGCAAACTTTATAGAGTTATAGAGACATGATATTTAAACCAAGGTGTTTGTCTACTTGCCAAGCTTACAAGCAAACAACTATAGTACATAAGAGGGCAGTTTGGTACACATATTCAGGCATGGTTTGTGGGGTATAACGCCACTTTCCCGCATATGATTAACATGATGGTAGACCGTGTGTATAGCGGAGGAAGAGAAACAAGGTATCAATAATACATTTAACATGTATTACTTATTTAGGCTGTAATAACCAGTAACATAGAAAAGGTGAAAACAACAAGCTTTGTAAAAATTAACAAATAATTTATTTCTTTGGAAAGAGATTGTAAAATTGGAAAGTGAAATTAACTTTAAGAATCAAATCCAAAAATAATCCATGAATTAAATTACAAACGTTATAGTTATTAAATGTTTTAATAGATTCAAGTTCGAGTCCTGTTCGAAAATTCAAGATGGAAGACGATGACGTATGTTGAAATCCGTTGTTTGCTTATCTACATTTCCTTGTAGAAACACAATATATAACACTCCGGTGTTGGGAATCCAAATAAAATTTTAATATACTGTCGTTGTCCAAGAATTCTATAAGAGCATATCAAATTTTACCAGATATACGAATCAATCCTTTAAAATCAAAATTAATTGAAGAAAAGTTAACATAGATATAAAAACTGGCTACAGCAAAAGAAAATGACTTAACGTCAGATGTAAAAGCCTCAAACTACCTATACTTCACTAAAACAAAGATTATATCGTATTTTAATAAGCAATTTTAGAAAAAAATCCCCAAATTCCGAAATCGCGAAGGGGGGAGTCACGTGATCGTTTATATCACCCACACCTAACATGTCCCTGACGAGAACCAATCATTCTTACCTAAAGTATAAAATGTTGTTTACTTCTTAATTCATTAGTCCCATTTTGATCTTGACAACAACCAATCATTTTAAAATAAAAATAAAACCTGTTTACGCGGACTTCACAACACTTGAATCAAGGTCAGGATCTAGGTTAACATTATTTGTTTACCAAATAATAATTCAACCAATTTTTGAAGAAAAAAAATATCATATCCAGTGAATTTACTTACGCTACAATAGCATGCAATGAAAAACAAAGAATTTAAAACTGACAAACAATTAATATATATTAAATCAGATATATGTAACACATGTCGAGGTTGAAATGATGCGTGTACCCATATCAGGACGAAACCGAGGTCATTTGGAATGTTTGCCTTTGTCATATTGGAGGTTATGCATACATTCACATGCAAACTCTAGCAAATCTGAACTTCTACCATAAAAGATATTTATGGTTTAATTGATAACTAAGTTATAAAACACTCCACTTTGTTTATTTAGCTATCTACAAATAAACGACCATCCAGCATGAGTATTAACATTGAGGTGAAGCGGCACATATTGTTTTAATTCTCAAAAGTATTCGAATAATGAAGCCATGCACAATTCGACTAATGAAGCGATGCATATTTATTTCACGTTTACAAGAAAACGATCCCGGCAGACAATATCGCAAATCATGCCTACTTATTTAGCTCGAAACAGGTTAATAGTTTTGAAACAGAAGATTAGGTCCTAGTGAAAACATTTTTGGCACTTTTCTTACGTATAAAGTACAATTATGCTTTCTTAGATATGTATATTCAATTAAGATTTGAAGGAAATCAAACTAAGAAGTGACAGAAGTTACCTGTCACAGGCAACTGCAAGTTATTTTTGTTCTCTTTCAAATATTGGCTTTGTACATCGGCGGTCTCGCGTTTAGTCTCCGGGAACAATAAGAAATGTAATCAACCGTCGAAATTTAGTGATTTCTTCTAGGTCAGTCATTGGTGTTCCATCTCAGAACCATACAAGTCTGATATCTGGTTATCACGAACGTGTTGTATATGTTGTTTGATCTCTACTATGTTATCTCTATAAAATATCTATATGTAAAATATCAATAGATTATAACAAATTAAACAGATTCAGTTAAGTTAGGACAGAGAGAAGGAAATAGACATCCTTGTATAAATTCAGGGTTATTATTTCACTCGGCCAAATATGTTTATGGAGACTATATAGATATTTTGCAATTAGATAGCGATCTCAGATATCTAAATGGTTCCGATAATAGTTTACAATACTTTGCTTTTGATGGCTCAGTAGCATTGTATAACACTGCAAACGGCTATGGCTCAGGTTCATTGAAGACAAGTGGGGCGAGAGGGTGTAACCAGGGATATATCTCCAGGGTCTAGCCCCGTAAGAGGGCCGGGCTAAACCACACTTTTTAATTTTATAAATGAAAAGTTTTGTTTGAACAAGAGCTAGGAGAAGCCCGGGTGTTTCTTACACAAGGGTCCGTGATTGCTCTCTACGGCTCAGCTCAGGTTAAATTCATCCCAATGCTGTTAATTTCGATCACTGCTCTATTGTTGGCATCTATTCGGTCATGCTACGCTACAGAACATTGCATTTGATGATCAAATAATTTCACTCAAAACTTTCCCTGATGCTGTTTGACACCTGTCTTTCCAAAATTCAAAACATACAAGCGATGGCCCGTTTTTATGTACAGAGACAATCGTTCACCATCTCCATAATTCATGCAAAGTTTTTCATTTACAGAATTTTCAATGTATTCGAAACAAAATAGCATGCTGGTGATAAACTGAATATGATTTCACCAGTTTCATTTCTAACCCAACTAAATGCAGTGCTATTTCAGGATTTGATTCTTCACCAAAGGGGACAATCGTAGAATTTAGGAGTTTATTCCACATCAAAGGTGACGGTAATATAATTCCGATTATGGATAGCAATGTATGCTTTGACGATGAATTTCAATGAATTACTACTGTCGCATTGGTGCTTCTTAAAAGCTTCATCTCAATGGCAATTAATGAAATACAGATTTAGGGAACTTAACGTATTTGTTTGAAGAAAGAATGTTACAGCTAATCATATTGAACTGCAACTGGTCAGAAATCAAGCAATCTCAGTCTAGTAATAACAAGGATTATATAACCTACCTGACAAATTCGTAATGGATTCACCAATGTCTTGAAGACTTCCATTTTTGACAATAAATTCAATATTTTTAATCTCTTTCAAGCAACACATAACACCGCGCCTGATAAACTGAAGGTAGCTAGTGTGAAATCCGTGTCTAAAAAGTCAGTTGATATAAAGTATATAGTTTTAATTGCTGTTACGTAACTACAGTATCTTTGTAATGTTACAATGTCACTTGAAATGAAATTTAAATGTGATAATCAAAGAGAAAAGAAATAACTCAACGCTCTCCTGGCACAAAAGGGCATGAAGAAAGCAAGTACAGAAAATCCAGACAGATAGTACAGTGGTTCATAGGAATCCACATGGGTAGCCAATCGTACATGCATGGCACGTGACTTCATTCGTGTTATCTCAACAACAATACCTGTAGCCTCTATTACTTCCACAGTAGTAATCCGTTTGATACGGAACATGGAAATGTTTTAATAGTAGATTAGGTTAAGTGAAGTGTGTGCAAATCAATTATTCAGACCCAGTTGAGTCTAACTATTACTATGAGCAGTGTCGAGTCATTACGTCTTATTCATAACAGATCTAGTAACAAATTAGAATTGAGCTCACGCGGGCCTAGGTTTAGTAAATATTTATTTTGTCTTTGCAAATCTTACTTTTCTGACTGCCTTGGAGAAATTCTGGAGCAAAGTCAAAATTATTCTTTCATTACAATGCTTCAGGTCTTGTTTAAAAGACTGTTGTATGAGAACTTGGTATAAGTGTGTGTCTTTAATAAAGGTCAAATAGCTTCATATCTGAGAATTGTTTGGTATGTCAATTTTCCCTCGAACCTATTTATGGGTGCATTGAGTCTTATTTATATTTAATCTGTGAATGTCAACTGGCGTGGTGTCTATTGTGTTGAAAACTGGTGCGTTGTATTTTAGAATAGGAGTCAATTAACTGTACTGAATAGTTCATTTTTATTTTCAGCGGTACAGTGCTTCTTCTAGTGTAATAAAAGTGTAGTAACCACTAACCAATCTAAACGTACTGGTGATTGTAAAATTGTACATGTTTGAGCTTGCAACGCTATTTTGTATACATTTGGGGAAAAGAGATACAGTACTCGAAAGCTACGCAATGATCTGTTTAACCGCATACGTTATTAATATCTATTTTTACATTACCATATAAGCCTACACATGGTTTGTTTTTAACCGGGTTCTTAAATACATTAATGTATGCAAATCAACAAATACACTGACAATCATCCATTGATACACACATTCAAATGTTGTGACCCACGTAAACAGCATCAAGTGTAAATGTTATATATTTTTAAACCTGAGAAAACTGAACTACTTTCCTCCTAGAGTTTATCTTAAGGCTCGAAGAAGTTTTTTTTTTCCATTGTTTGTTAACTTGAATGAATTTCTAACTTTGATTAATTGCCAAATTTGTCAGCTTAACATGAAATTACATTTTACTATTATTCCTAGCATCGGATAACTGAAAGTCGATTTTTATCCGGCTTTTGAGAAAATACCTGTTAATAAATAATTGCTGACTGTGCGGGTTTTGTATCTGAGTACGGGCATACTAGGACTGGCCGTCATGATCGATTCTTCTCATTGCTAGACTGTTTCTTTACGTTCAGTTGATGCATTAGTGTCCGACTAATTACAGATGATCCAACACATAGCGTCTGAAGTAATCATGACTTCGCACTTGTCTATACACGGAGGGGAAACATATACGTGTGCTAAAACTGAAAATTACACCCTCTACACTTATGCTACCGCGTTTTTAATTTCATTCGGAAATGAAGCACATGTAAATCCATCAGTTGCATATAGGATAACAGTACAAGGTGACAGTTTAATTTTGACATGTGGAATAATGGGGGTGTTTTATCTTCCGTTTACATATCTGTCCATTGATTCAACAACCGATGGTTTGGAGTTTTACTTGTGGTAATTTTGGGCCAGACGTACTGAAAAAAAATCAATTATCCTGATTGGAGGTTCCGAATGACAAGGAATCTAAAGTTCCTGTCCAAATAAGATACAAATAAATAATTATGAGGAACCTTTTCGTAACAAGTGTTGATTGTGGTAGCTGGATATCTGATTTGTTTATAACTCACCTTACCATAAGGTCCAGTGAATTATTGCATGGGCTTTCATCCGATATAAGAAATAAATTAATTAATTAAAAGCATTATCTAAATTGGTCCTTCTAAACGGCTAATTTTACAAAGTTGATAAAAGCATTCTTATATAAAGGCGCTTAATATTGTTCAACCGAATTTGTTCTTTTTAATATGGCCACCATGACCGAAAATATAAAAATATTTAATGACATCTTTTCTTTTTTTTTAAACCCAGCACAACAGATTTGGAAAAGTATTAAAGAAATCGTCCTCTCGTGAAAATCTTTCGATTTTGTTCAAATGATGCAGATATAACATCAAATATGGCCGCAGCTACTAAAAATAGAAAACTTGAATTGACCACTTTTAAAATTCAGCTTAACATAATTTGACACAAAGCAACCTAGTGTATATGGTTTTATGCCTCTCTTACTTAAATTATGGCCACCTTCATTACAAAATGTAAAATTCTACAAACGATTTCTGTCTAACACCATCTAAATCGAATTTGACCAGATTTTACAAACATAATTTTGGCTAACGACCTTATTCAAATGATGTCGGTATGCTCTGAAATATTACTGCCAATGTTAAATATAGAGAAAATACCACCAAAGACATCTTGCAAAATGATTAATTATAATTTGACTTCTTGCAAATTGGTTAATTATAATTTGACCAGACTTGATTTATATAAAGCTTCAAAAATTGTGTTTGTGTCAATGTGTATATTAGAATAGGGGAAACAACATGACGACTGCTGATAGTCACAGTTTTTGGGTTGCAGAGTTCTCTCTCTTGCAACAAAACGAAGTTAAAATCGTTTTTAACAAATATATTTTGAATAGTGTGCAAGTTTTATAAATTAAACAAAATATCACGGTTGCGATTATATTATTATTAATTAAAGCTGCACATAATTTTTTTACAATCTTAATCAGTTTGCTTGTTGCGTCCTTCGCACTACTTTCTGTGTATATTTATCGCCTTTAAAAACAAAATACCATAGAGTGGACTATGACGAACCAACAGTTTCCTTGAAAGTAATATAAACCATTGGCTTCATGTTGATTCCGCATTAAAACTTTTCAAAAGTCTCAAAATTCCTCGAATACAATAAAAAAATGAATTATATTTCCAGGGAGATACTGACAGTTATAAGAAACGGTTAATATTAGTCCAATGTTCATGTTATTATCTAGTTATATTTTGGTACCGAACTTAAAGAGATTTCACATCTATTACGGATGATACGTGTTGCTATGTTCGCAGTTAGAAATTACCTCAGAGCAGTAAGATTGTATTCATATATTTTCAGAATATTACTAGATTTCAACGCTATAGCCTGGTAATAACATACTTTAATAATTACATTTACAAGAGACGGGTGATGCTGTATTGATTACAGATCACAACTGTCTGCCCTGCAATAGCAATTTTACTCGTATGTTGTAATTTGAGAAGGAACTTGAATATAGCCGCCACTAGATCGCATACTAAGTTCATTATTTAATGGCAATCAGGTACAGAAATTACTAGGAAGGCGGCATTTTTGACTGCACAAAACCAGTAAAAAAAAATTGTTGTTGCCGATGCAAAATTTTACCTAAAGCTTGTAAAGAAAATCTTGTTTATCTTAATATTCATATAATGATAAATCTATGAGAACACTCTTTTCCACAAGTAGTCATTGAAACATTATAACCGATACATCTTTCCATAATGTCTAATTTTGCTTCGTTTCTTAGGTATCCAATATTTAGCTACATTACGTATTTCTTGTATTTCTTATGAATGACTGCAACAGATAACCATTTTTCATGAATTGATCTAGTTGGATCCTTCACATTTATAGATATATAAATGAGACAATGAGCTGACAAAATGTACGTTCAATGATACCATAAAAGAGAATGAAATGACATTCCGTGATTTTTAAATTACTTTAAATTGCATTCACTAACTATTGTTTCGGAGTCAACAAAAGATCTAAGAAAAGTTTTAGCAATACGATTGCATATAAAAATCAATTTGATCTGTATCGTTGGTGAATTTTAAAAAATCTTTTATCCTGTTTGTATGAACATTTAGGTCCATTTTATGAATGATCTTTTAAATTTTAAATGTTTTTCTTTGCAGACTAGATGAAGCTAAGAAATATCGTCAAATTGACAGAGACTCAATTAACAAATTGAACCAGCAACTAGCCGACTATGAAAGTGAAATCAACATGCTTCGCCGATCTTTGGCGTCCTTGGAAACAGAGAGAGACCGTGACAGGACCACTATTCAGCGCTTGCAGATGGAAGTCGACAAGCTTAGAATTGTAAGTACACTTGCAGGAAGTCTAGAAAAGGAATGACAGGGTGACACACTAGAAATGTTAACTCGACATCTATTCACTGTATAGCGTGAATTTTTCGCTGATGTAACATTGATCGATTTGGTTAAATGCTATAGGAATTTAAGTCTCTCTATGTATATTTAAGTAACTGATGACGAGAGACATTGAAATATAAAAACTGGTCAAGTTGATGAAATTCATTTCCACAATCTAACCCTGAGACCCATATTTGAAAAGAAAAATAGTATTTAACAAAATTCCAGCGTACGTATGCATAAATGCTTAATTTCATTCGCAAAACAAAAAATATAGTAAATTCTGATCTCTTTAGTAAATATTGATGTTTCGACATTTGAATTACACACCGATTCTTGCTTCTACCTATACCTCGTCTAAATGAAGCTCGCTTAAAACCAAATCGCATACAACGACATGTCATTTACTATGATGCACTTTTTCACGATACTTCTCTGTGTTCGAGTTAATAATTAATAGGCCACAGGTGGTCTAGGACGCTCGCCTTTACATATCGTTCGTTCGCATATCTCGCCTCCCTCCGAGAGAGCGAGAGTCTCGGACCGACTAATGTGAATAAGCTTGCCTGTAACTTCTTGTGGGTTGGTGGTTTTTTCCAAGGTCTTCCGCTGACAAATATACAAGCCATCATATATAGCTTATTATGTGCTGATAAATGGCGTTAAACCACACAGAACCAAACAAGTTAATAAATAAACTTCAAAGATTGCAGAGTAAAGCAATACAAGTTCTGGCTTTCCTTGGAGAGGTTTACTCTACACTAGTCTTATTAGAGCGAGTCAGTTAATGTTGCATCGACCATTTTAATCATTGCAAATGATGCACATGTAACGAGTTCATGCATAAAGTCAAAACAGGCAGTTAAAACCATTAATTAAAAATCAATCTCAAGATATTGTTAAAATTACCTAGTTCGTAACAGGGAAGAATTTTACATCAGAAAACTTAAACCTGGAAGACTTCATATTGTTTGCGGATCGATGGATATGATATGATATGGCATGCGTACTGGGTTATTTTAGTGGTATCTGACTGCCGAGGCATGCGTACTGGGTTATTTTAGTGGTATCTGACTGCCGAGGCATGCGTACCGGGTTATTTTAGTGGTATCTGACTGTCGAGGAATGCATAAGGGACTGGTTTGTTTCTAAATGATTTTATCTCTTTAATATAAGTTTTAACACGTAGATGTTATACCGACATCCATTGCTTTGGAAACAAAGTGACGCTATGTAATCTTCTCGCCTAAACAGATAATAAACCTAAAGAATGTTCTCGCTCCTAAAATTTATTTTTATTAACACACATATTATCGTATCGCTTTATGGTATTTATAGAACTTTCAACTCATTTCATGACCATTTAATTTGGCTCTGTGACAGCAGAAGGAATTTCAATTTCTTAATCTGTCATCAGTAAATGGATTTGTGACTTGAAAATCAGCATTGCTTGATGCCCAAAGCCAAGCTTCTATCTGCATGGTTTTGTTATGCACCATTGCTAGGGAAACATTTGTTTTTATTTTATTGATTGTGAGTTAACAATATTTTCTATGAAACAAATCTCATCTTATCAGAGTGTAACATTATTGCACACTTACGTGTTATTCTAATAGAAGGTTTTATCTAATGAACTCCGAATGTAATTCTAGGATTTATCGACAGAATAGTTTCCGTCTCCTGACTACCGAACGCCCATCGTCATTCCTAATTCGATTTTTTTTGTTAGAGTCAGCACATGTTTCTGCTCTGTAGTAATTCACACGTCGTGCATAGAATCATCCAAAACATTTCTAGTTTTTCCAGTACTATAATTTTATTCGTCTTGTTTCTCAGGTCGAACTAAAATAATTTTTTAATGAAAGAAGGATCCAGACCTTACTCAGGCTAAAGGAATTTAGTGTAATCAAAATCGTTTTATCTATTTTCGGTTTGTATTTTCTGTTTGCTTTAAGGAACCAAACATTCTAAACCATTCTGTCATCAGTTACTTGTTGTTCTTCGTGTCTAATTTGCTGATTTTAACGTAGCCAGCACTGTGAAGGAATACTTACTAATAATATTCCCGCATATTCTCTTAGTCTTTCTTCAATTTTCCTTATTGTACAATGGAACAATGTTTTGTTTTGTTTAATGTATTATTCCAGTGTGTTTCATTCTATTGAAGAATTTCGAACTACATGTGTTGTAGTAAGACCTCGATATTAAGTACAGTCCCATGTTAATGTCTACAATAGAACATACTATAGCTTTCTGTGATAATATGTCATCATTATCTTTTTGTGTAAGCATGATCTGCAACTTTATTCATGGTTATAAATCATCTTATAACAGGATTTGAACAACGAGACCCTGGCCCATCTCGACGCAGAGAACCGTCGTCAGACCCTCGAAGAAGAAATTGAATTCTTAAAGAAGGTCCACGAACAGGTAAGACTAGTGCTTGTATTTTTATGAACAAATATGCATAAGTGTGTAATGAAATCAGTACAAGTCCTTGTATAAAAAATTATTCATATGCCTGGAGTTGAAGTTTAATGAGTTAGGATTATTTATAAATTAGACACATATTGTAAAAATAGCATGTTAGGAAACTTTGAATACAGAATCATGGATATGGAGAGCTAGTGTTTAGGGAACTTTGAATACAGAATAATTGATATGACGAGCTAGTGTTTAGGGAACTTTGAATACAGAATCATGGATATGACGAGCTAGTGTTTAGGGAACTTTGAATACAGAATAATGGATATGACGAGCTAGTGTTTAGGAAACTTTGAATAAAGAATAATGGATATGACGAGATAGTGTTTAGGGAACTTTGAATACAGAATCATGGATATGGAGAGTTAGTGTTTAGGGAACTTTGAATACAGAATAATGGATATGACGAGCTAGTGTTTAAGGAACTTTGAATACAGAATAATGGATATGACGAGCTAGTGTTTAGGGAACTTTGAATACAGAATAATGGATATGACGAGCTAGTGTTTAGGGAACTTTGAATACAGAATCATGGATATGACGAGCTAGTGTTTAGGGAACTTTGAATACAGAATCATGGATATGACGAGCTAGTGTTTAGGGAACTTTGAATACTGAATCATGGATATGAAGAGCTAGTGTTTAGGGAACTTTGAATACAGAATAATGGATATGACGAGCTAGTGTTTAGGGAACTTTGAATAAAGAATTATGGATATGACGAGCTAGTGTTTAGGGAAATTTGAATACAGAATAATGGATATGACGAGCTAGTGTTTAGGGAACTTTGAATACAGAATAATGGATATGACGAGCTAGTGTTTAGGGAACTTTGAATACAGAATAATGGATATGGATAGCTAGTGTTTAGGGAACTTTGAATACAGAATCATGGATATGACGAGCTAGTGTTTAGGGAACTTTGAATACTGAATCATGGATATGAAGAGCTAGTGTTTAGGGAACTTTGAATACAGAATAATGGATATGACGAGCTAGTGTTTAGGGAACTTTGAATAAAGAATTATGGATATGACGAGCTAGTGTTTAGGGAAATTTGAATACAGAATAATGGATATGACGAGCTAGTGTTTAGGGAACTGTGAATACAGAATAATGGATATGACGAGCTAGTGTTTAGGGAAATTTGAATACAGAATAATGTATATGACGAGCTAGTGTTTAGGGAACTGTGAATACAGAATAATGGATATGACGAGCTAGTGTTTAGGGAACTTTGAATACAGAATTATGGATATTGATAGCTAGTGTTTAGGGAACTTTGAATAAAGAATAATTGATATTGATAGCTAGTGTTTAGGGAACTTTGAATACAGAATCATGGATATGACGAGCTAGTGTTTAGGGAACTTTGAATACAGAATAATGGATATGACGAGCTAGTGTTTAGGGAACTTTGAATACAGAATAGTGGATATGGAGAGCTAGTGTTTAAAGGCAGCAGACACCAAATTCTATGCAAAAACGTAATTTGCCTAATTATAGTTGATCGGAATATTCGCTGAGGTATAAAACTGGAATATCATGAATTTGTACGGACCTGAAAGCTCGTATATTTATCTGATTAGTTTGCAGTTTCCTTACTTGCACCACAGTAGGACTAATGAGGCAATCAACTAGTCAGTCGACATCTCAAATCAACAAACAGTTATTGAGTAACTGAATTGGATATATTAGTCATTTAGTCACTGCCATACTCATTTACCCACTCAAATGGTCCATAACACAACCACTAGTCAATCAGCCAACAAATATGTGGATCGTTAT
The DNA here is from genome assembly GCA_030141615.1 of Unio pictorum. Lineage (NCBI taxonomy): Eukaryota > Metazoa > Mollusca > Bivalvia > Unionida > Unionidae > Unio > Unio pictorum. The sequence goes on from JARLTB010000060.1 coordinate 9,064,835, forward strand.
GGCGTCTAACACAAATCATAGCCAGACATATACAATTAGAGTTCGATATCTTCCTTTTTTATAGGAACTGAAGGAGCTGGCTGCTTTAGCCTACAGAGATACCACGGCTGAAAACCGAGAATTCTGGAAGAACGAACTCGGCCAGGCTATAAGAGAAATTCAGCATGAGTATGATTCTAAGGTCGACCAGATTAGAGGTGACCTTGAAAGTTTCTACAATCTGAAGGTGAGTGTCAGTGCAAATTAGTTGTTCATATTTTCTTTAATTGCAAATATTAAGTTTATTTAGAAAGATTATTTGAAATGAATCCATCAGGTGTTGCTTTCTTTGTTATGCAATTAATTATTTTCAATATCAAGACATTTTCTTCATTGATCCATTATTATTTAAAGTAAATGAGCTCTCTTGGTTTCGACAACCAAAATGTAGACAAGCAATATTGCATCGCTTATTGACGAGACGAAAATATTTTTATATGTCGAATCTTTGTTTTTATTTATAAAAAATTATTCGTAAATAAGGCAGTTTTAGAATTTTTTCAGTTACTTCAATGACTTGTAGCAGAATCATTGCCGCTTTATGATTTTAAATTTCATCGGTTTTAATTATCTTGTCTGGGTTTCTTTTAACAAACTCCACATGAGGTTTATGGTTTATCCCACTCAATCAAGCTATTGAAGCCAAAACGATGGAGGAAGTTCAATTAGGATTTGAAGAAGCTTAACATGATCTTGATGTCCTACTTTGTAAATAATATATAATATAAGTCTACATTTGACTTATTCTTGTCTGGCTTATAGATCCAAGAATTCAGAACAGGGTCCACCAAACAAAACATGGAAGTAACCCACGTCCGTGAAGAGAATAAGAAGCTGATCAAACAAATGACGGACCTCAAGGGAAGATTGGCAGATTTGGAGGCTAGAGTGAGTTAATATTTCTTTATTATTATCCGTCCCGTATTGCATAAGAAGGATGACACAAGGTAAAACTAAAACACTATTTGTATATATTAAATTTCCCAAGTCCTTTAAAAACGGACATCATTTGTATAAGAACATATTTATTGTGCCATAAAGATGTTGGATTCTGCTGTTTCATTGAACTGTATAATTTATGTCCATATTTTAAAAGGTTTAGAATCAATGTCGTCTGCATGAACAACTCAGGTCACTGCGGAACTTACTCTTTTATGTACATAAATGAAACATATCTTAATAATTGCTAAAGTTTATGGGGGTAAAGAAACAAAACGTTGTGTCGCTCATTATTCAAGCAGCGTCATATTTTATGGATGCTCTTGTAACCGTAGCATTTAAAAGTTGATTACGACGGCATCCAAAGGTAGATGGTTCCTGATCTATATGTCTTAATAGGACCGATATAAACTGTATATAGTAATTTATTTATTATGTTAGGCAACTATAAATACTGACGCAGTTCAGACGGAAATAAGACATACTGCTTAACTACCAATTCTAGAAGTATTTAGTTTTTATTTGTGGATGCTGTAGGAAAAAAACTACTTTTTATTTATTTCAAAAGGCAATTTGTATCATCGAGAATATTATCCACTTTATTATATTTCGTTAAGAGACATACTAGAATGATGCCGATTAGATTCATCTCCAGATGAATCCACACTAGACTTATTAAATTTATAACACTTGCATATATACCTTGCATAATGGCCTGAAGTGCTTATATGATGTTTTATTGACATATATAACATGAATGAAATAACCTTCAGTTCCTTGATCAATGGTATTTCCATAATATAGAATTAAATTATTTTCCTCGAGTTTTCTGTATGTGCTGTTCCTAAGAATGTGACCTAATTTCAATTACCAGCCTAGAACCTCACAGTTGTATTGGTCTATAACTTCCAAATATATTGTGATCACACGTTAAATACGTTTAAAGTCCCATTTGATTAAAAGTTCAGGCTATGAAAGTGAGATGAATTCATGAAATTGGAGTAGGACTGAGCATATTATGTCTAAGGGCGAGTTTAATCTTCCATTCTAGATCAAGTTTTTATATACAGTAAAAAGCAAATTTTCTCTTCTAACGTTCATACAGGATGTATATCATCTTGTGGTACCCAAAACGATATATTCACCACTCGTTAAATATAATGTTTTTTGGTACCACCTGATGAAATATATATGTTATTATCGTAGGAAAAGAAAGTATCCTCTATATATTACCGATAAAATGGAGGATCTCTTAAAGGTTGAAGCTAATCGTCCATCTTTTATTTGTAATTATTTGCAGAATGCCCAGTTGGAGAAACAATATCAAGATCTCCTTCGCGAATACGAGTCCAAGGACGCTGACCATGCTCTTGAGATTGCCCAATACAAGGAGGAGATATCCAAACTGAGAGCCGAGATGGAAGGCATCCTCGCCGAATTACAGTCTCTGATGGACGCCAAGCTTTCCCTGGAGCTGGAGATAGCTGCCTACCGCAAATTGCTTGAGTGCGAAGAAAACAGGTGTGTTCGAGGGATTGGGCGTTTTAGATTTCTGGATGATTTGCAAACCAATCCTGAAATATTTGAGCATGTTAAGGCAGAGGAGACGGATAATAAGAAATGAAGTGTCATTCTCTATCGCTATACCTGAATTAGATACACAAATATTATATATGTTGTCTTTAAATAGACTTTTGGTTCCCACAACGGTATTTTTGTTTGGTTGTATGTTAAGCACTTCTGAAAAATTGTATTGGGCGATAGCTTTATAATTGCAATTAGGTACCTGAGGAAACTATCTACAGTGGCAGGCCAGTATTATTAGGTTATAGTTAATATGATTTACGCAGGTTATCAAATATACAGAAACCGATTTTATTAACGAAATGTACATCGTGAATGGGCTGTCTTTGATCACGTAGTATGTATGCTCTTTCTGTCAATCTGTGGTCATATAACTGAGAATACAGATGAATGTCCGACGGCATTTATCAGGTAACGCCTGATAAAGATGCACATTAAATCTCTTAATGGTATTCACTGCTTGTGTGATAACTACACTTTACAATGGAGATATCAATCAGCGTTGTGTGTTTGAACTAATTTAGAAATACTCGGCGGGTCTCTATGAGGGAAAACTTCGAATCCTCCCTACTCTAGAATTGATAGAGGAAATGGACATTTTGCAATAACCTATACTTGATAACGTGCAGTTTTCATATATTGTCCATGAAGTATTCATTGAGGGGTGAAAGATTTGGGTTTTTTGTGTTATTTGATCTATTTAAATTCACAGATGAAATGGTCTATACAGATTTTCATTTATAATTATGTAAGTTCAGGACTATATCCGTTGCAGTTGCTATTGAGATATATATATATATATATATATATATATATATATATATATATATATATATATATATATATATATATATATATATATATATATAAACGTTTGAAATGACATGCAGATATATCTGTTAGAGCATAATAATATTTACTTTTCATAACCTTTAATATCTATATTAAAGCCCATGTTAAGGACATTCGCATCGACAGCAAATGTGGCAGAAGACGAAAATGGATTTGTATATTCCAGGTTTCAGAATTCTAATACCATCACCATCAATATGCAATGCAATTATTTCGTTTACAATCGGTCTTGAATATTTGCCCTGCTAGATCAGTTTATAGCATTGTTATCAAAACTTTCTGCCCATCATAGAGAAACCGTTATATATTTTGCATTATCTGCGAAACAAGTGACAACTTTAATCTTAAATCTTTTTATGTTAAGCTAAAGTTAGTTTTGAAACAGATACACTGAAATGCTAAAGATTTTCCATCAGTCTTTGAGTGAACATCAATGACTGGCGGAATACTTACGTAAATTAGTATGAGAGTCTAGGTTGAAGCTAATACGTTAGTTGACGTTATATAGCCAGGGGTATAGACATTGACTAGGATTTGAAAAGACACTTGCTCCTGAGCATTTACCTGCACTAATATATATATATATATTTATATAATTATGAGTATGTATGTAATGCATTGGTGCGCCAGATCTCAAAGTGCCTTTAGTGGTTAGGTACCACAGGTACATTGATTTAGATTACTAATTTCATATGTGTTTTATCTTTCTAAATGAGAGAACAAACTTTTAACTTAGGACCTTGTAATTTCTTGTCGAGAACTCTGATATAAAGTTATTTTGGTCGATGTCGATTGAGACAATTATCGAGACTATATTGGCAGGGTTGATGTATGGCGTGCTACTCATGGCTTAGTAAGAGCAAGGGATGGACTGAGGCCGAGATTTAGTTACTCGCCAAGCGAACCAACCAGGCCCAAAGAGCCTGAGGATATTCAAATGGAGGAACATGTAGTTAAGACAGAAACAGTCCCACTCAGTCCTGATTCCCAGACAGAATCTGCATGCTCCATAACATCAGGTAGTTCAGAACAACCTCAAATTCCAGAAACAGAAGAGGAAATGCGTCAAATTGATGACAAGACAGTAAACTCTGAGCCCGTTACAACTCCTGGAAAAGAATTAGCTGATGAATGCGAGGTAAAATTAGATAGTACCGACGAACGAAAAGATGATATAAAGGAGGAATTAGTAGAGTCTGTTTTAGTAGAGATGGAAATTAGTGGTCAGGCAGAGGGGGATGGCTTATCTGGTGCGTCTGTAGACATTGGCACAAAGGAAACCGTAGAAGCTAATAAACTCTGTGAAGAAGGTTATGAACTAATTGAAGATACACCGAATTTGAAAGGTAAAGTTGAATGCGAGATTAATGAGACCGAGAGTGAGAAAACGTATTCGGAGAGTCGCGTTGTTCTAGATATTCTTGTTGAAAAGGCATCTCCAAATGAGCTCTTGAAAGACAGTGGAATTGCAGATACTGATGACAATCAAGAGTTGAAAGGAGAAGAATCAAAGACTAATGAAATAGAAGAAGAGCATGCCTCCAAAACAGAAGATGAACCTCAAGGGATAGAAACCAGTGTGAAAATAGTTATCTCTCCGTCCAGTTCACATGATAAAATTAGCAATGCTTCTGTCAAAGGAGATGTACTTGAACCCTCATCAGAAAGTATGGAAATTCATGAGCAGTCAGACGAAAAAACGCAAGAAATTGCAATGGAGCAAGCAATGCCTATTATTACTGGCTTAAACGCAAATGAAGACATTACAACAGATAGGGATGATGACTTGACAAAAACTACCGCAAAAGGAGATGATCTAGAATCTAAGAAGGAGGATCAAATATGGGAAGCACGTGGAGAAGAAAGGTTAATGTCGCCATCATCAGAAGTAGCGGAAACTCAGTCTCCGTTAAAGGAAACAGAAACTGCTCAGATAGAACCACCACTCGAAACAGAAAACGACCAAAGAGTATGTACTACCGAACAAGATGCAGACCAACAAGAAGCAGCACCTGAAGAAGGTTCGGAAAAGCATACGGAACTTCAGGAAAAGGACAATAGCAAAGAATTGGATTCGTTAGCGAATGTAGATGATGACATTGCGACAAAGGGTGTTGATTTACCAAATGAGGAGGCTGACTCTGAAACTGGCGATTATGAAAAGGATATTGATACAACAACCATATATACTGAGGAGGCAGATACAAAAACTGATTTAATAATCCAGGAAGATATTCATTTGGACGAATCAGGAGCTACAGCGACTGTAGAAGAAGATAATACAAACGTCCAAACGTCTGAAAGTAGTCATGATCGTTTGGAAGAGACATTAGGGACTGGAGAGGAGCATGCAATTGATACATCGATAAAGGACATCGATCCTAATCAATCTGCAGAGGAAATTGTCAAAGATACAGAGACAGAGAAAGCTGATGACCAAGAAATTACATCTCTTCCCAAACTAAATGCTGAAAATTCTCAAAGCCCAGAAGACGAGAATTATGCGAAAATAGATTCATCAAGTATGGAACTGGATGAAGTGATTAACATTTCTGCTTCAAACGACACTAAGGGTGCGTCATCTACTATAGATATTAGCACATCAGATGTAGATAAAGAATATCTTGACCAGGAAGAAACAAACATTATCAAATCTAAACATGAAATCGAAGAGAGTAAATATATTGAACGTGGTTCTGTCCATACCGACTCAGAAGATGATAGACATACGAGTGCAAAAGATCAATCAGATGCTATTTACTCCCAGGATGAAGAGGATTTACAAAAGGGTAATAATGTATCAGAGGTGATTGGCGCAAACAATGATGATTCTTCGGAGATACAAGAGAAGGTAAAAGAGGAAGAAGCTACAATGCCTATTGAGACAGAAGATACACACATGTCATTACTAGATGACAAACAAAATGCCGATGTTGAATCATCAATAGGCGCATCAGTTTCTGGTGGAGGTAGAACTTCTTTGGAACAACATGATGATAATGATTTGGACGTAAACATCGAGAACGAGCAAACCGACACCGCAGAAAATGTTGAAAGCAAAGCTTCTGAAGCAAACGAGTCTTTGGCTAGATCTATTTCTTCTGATGATGCTTCAGATTCAATATTAAAGGAAAAAGCCGCAGATGGAATAAATGAATCAAGCCAAATGTCTGCTGAAGCTAAAGTGGATGAAATAAAAGGCGAAGACGATAGTTCTGATGCTCAAATTATCCTTCAAAATGGAGATAGCGAGACTGACACCAGTGTTCCAGAAGTAATACGAGCAAAACCTGAATCAGCGGTAAATGGATTTCAGGAACAGAGTGGGGATGATCTAATTTCAGATACGACAGATGAAAAAGTCGGTATGTGTTTTAGCCTGGCAATGACGCCTTTTCCTTTGCTGTGTGTTCACCACCGTTTCGTTTTGTTGTTTGAAATATCTGCTCGGTGTTTAAGACACTGCCACAAAACTATGCGCAGCATGATACATGTTTCTTATTCTTGTTTTACCACTTGTTTTTTTTCCTCAACGCTTTAGTATGATCACTGCTTTAGGTCTTGTGTGACTGAATTTAGTAGTCTAATAATATTGTTGCATTTCAGAACAAGGACAACAACTGATGCAATATATATTTTGACAAAGCCTAGACAAGGTATTCACATACGTGTGTAAACACTGTTGTTAGCCAACAAACGATACAGGAATGCCATTCACGTTTAATAGATTCGGTGGTTTCTTGCCAAGGCGGTTCATAATAATACGCCACGTAAGCGTGGTAATCAGCCGCTTTCTTACGGCTAGAAATATCAAACTAATAATAATTGGTCGCAAGGTTCAATTTACATTTTGTCATTCATATATAGTTGTACTTTACCATGTAATCCACATACTTATCGGAAAACAATATTATTATTCTGAAGCTGGCTTCCAGAACCAAATGTATGTTATGCAAAAGAGAAGTGAAATGATGAACTATCTTTATTTCCCGCTAACAGAATTGGGCTAAAACATGTTGTAGAGCAAGCGGTTAGTGTTCAGTCCAGAGGAGGATCTGCTTTCGCAGATATCATAACCAGTGAAAACGAGTCCAAAGGCGGTTCGTATTTGCACTATCTTCGCGAGGTATTTCTGCTCTACGGCTTATAAAATGGTTGTTTTACTTTCCTCTTCCTTTTTAAAAGAACAAAGAGAAAGGCTTTATTTCGGTTTATATGACACCTTTTTTCAAATTAGTGTCTTAGCAATGGGGTATTGATAGATCAATTCTATTTGGATATTAGACATTTTATTTTCGCAATCCTTTTTGAAACAGTGATACCAAGTATAACATTTGAATTAAAATTCTACATTACCAACATAAATATTTGAGAGTGGAGAGATCATTTATCGGACGATGTACTCTGTGACAAGGTTTATGAAATGCACTGAAAACTAATCATAATACTGCGACAATATCATCTTAAACGCGTAAGTTGAGAAAGTGAGGAAGAACTAAAAATCTAACTAAAAACCCCAATGAACTGAAATACCAATCCTTTCTCTTTGCAAGAAATATGAGCACATAATGCTAGATTGCGTGAAATACCTCCTGCTGCAATTAAACACACAACGGTCGGGGATGTATATTCACATCTCCTCACCCATTTCACTAACAGCCTATTTCATAACCAAATCTAATCTCTTGTGTTTCCATCCCTTTTTATAAACTGTTTAGATTGTCACTGAAACAACATGTAGAAACAGTTGAGCAAGTGCAAAGTCGAGGAGGTGCTGCTTTGTCCGAATATATTTCAGGGTTCGAGTCCAAGGGCGGTGCGTATCGGGAATGTTAAACACAGTTATCAAAGAATATCACATGCCTATACCTATGCATAGCCTATATTAACATGTCAGTTACAACTAACAAGAGTGAAGGTTATATGTACGAGTTGCCTACTAACATTGAAGACTTTGGAATGTAATTGTATAGACGGTTTCAATAGGAAGGCGAACTTGTGCTCTTTAAACAACCAATGATCGGGGAATCTACAAAAATGTTTCAAGTCATCCATTTCTCCTGATCTTCTATTGAACAATATTTATACAATAGCTCCTTTCTACTTCATTTCTTAATGTTCAGTATACCTTTCTTGCAGATATCATCTCTAACAACTTTTGTCTTCATGTTGAGAGATTTACAATTTACTTTTTCAAAATAATTTGCATGTTTTAATATTTGATGATTGAAGATTAGTGTCATATATCTTAATCTGTATTTGTATCACGGAATGAAAAAAAAAACAAATAATTATACAGATATTTATCTATACTTCATTGGGACTGCATGACATAAAACCAGAGCCAAACGCATGCTGACTTTGTTGGTGAATAAATGCTTGCAGACGTTTTAATAATCTAAAGGTTTCACTCGAACAAAAGAGCGGAATTATCCATATGTATATCATCTTAACACGAATGCATATATGACAAGGGTCTGGCATATACTTAATATGTTTTTCTTAGAACTACTGTACCATATTTGGTAATGTGGATGATACCATTCTCATCTTTGAATGTTCAAGCAGACTTTATATCCTTATAGGACATAATATTCTTTTAATCATATTTACCTGTCATTTTATGTATTGTATCGGGTATAACAGATGGCCAATTTAGGATCTTTAAATGTGTCTTTACTTTCCATGGGGCCCATTTTAACGGTATGAAGGATGTCTCAAGAGGATCTTTCCTTTGTACGGGGCCCATTTTAACAGTATGACAGCCAGTTAGGACCTGCAACTGTATCTTTATTATCCATTGACCCTATTTGAAAGTTATCACAGATGGTCAATTTAGGTCTTTCAAGTGTATGTTTACTTTCCACAGGGCCTGTTCTAATGGTATCATAGGTAGTCAATGTAGGACCTTCAGGATAATGATGTCCTTTCCATCGATGCATAGTGTTATAGTACTTAAGTCTACAAGAAATCCGTGTTCCCATTATATTTGTCTGGAACTGGATCCAGTAAAATTATTTCTTCAATTAAATCTGCTTTCAAGCATTATTACTTACCTTTACCGATGTATGCTTGCCTGTCATTGCTTCACTGCTTTATCCACTTGTAACATGTCAAATATTTTATATAATTTTGAGTGAGAGACTTTGCATGCAACTTAGGATACTGAAATATATTTCATTGGCTACCTAAATGTTCGTTGCATGAATTGTGATGATGCAATATTGAGATGTGTAAAATTACTGGTATTTAGTGCCGCTCTTTGATTCGTTATATATTTGTATATGTATCTGCAGATTATTCTGGATGTATAGTCTAGATATCATGATGTAATCACTACACAAATGTAAGAACGTTAAAACTGAAACATTTAGATAAGAATTATATCATCGTTAATTTTATATTTATCATCGTTTTTTATATTTATCATCGTTATTTTTATATGTATCATCATTATTTGTTTTTCTCAATAGCATTCTGAGGCAGAGTCATTTGACTTGATAACAAAATGCGCAATTACGCGTTTGATTAAAAAATAATATTTTCACATGCAAAATATTACTTAATATCATCATTTACTTTTATAATGATAACTAGATGACCATTAAGTATCAACTGTATGTACGTTTAAAATTATCATTTGCACTGTTAAGCTGGCCACTATTGTCGAAACCTCACAAATGTAGTAATTGCGTGTCATATTATAGTTTCATTTTATTCATCTTTCTTCCATGGTAGATACAAGTTGCAAGAGTTAGATTTATCAAAAAGTTCATTCCATTACACATATGGATAGAGCTTGTAAAATAACCTCTAAACCATCAAATGATATTTCCGAACATCATGCTTGAAAACTAAACCTTACAAAAGCACATCACAATTTCAGATTCTCAAGTTAGCATGAAGATGATGCGCGGAGAAGTATCAGCTAAAACCACTTACCAAAGAACTTCCACCGGGCCGATAGCTATATCTGAAGTCAGTCCAGAGGGAAAGTTTATTGTTCTGGAAAACACATCTTCTGGGCCAAATAGAAGGGTAAATATTATTTATTTGTTCCAAATAAAGCCTGCCTTTATATGGAAATAATTATGCTAGAGTGCTAGGGAATAACGTCTTGTAACAAAGTTTATGTACCTGAGTTTGGAATACGATTTTGTTTGTTCACATGCAAATTGGTAGTAGCTCCACTTGACTATACACACTCGTTTTAGTTTTGTAAATAAAGGTTATGATTGTTCAACTTAGCAACATGTTGATTGGACATTTTAACAAATGTGATTACATCCCTACGTATTGAGAGCTCATGATATATAACATTTTACTGCAGAATTGACCTTTTGAAGGCAATTCTAAAATTCTGAAATTTGATTTGTATCAAAGAGCAACATTGGGATTACAGAACCTTTTTCGGTATAGACAGTAAAATAGAAAGAGACAATGAGTAAAAACCGAAATTTCAAGTTTTGCGAGGATACAAAGGTTGATTGGGGACGCCAAACGCTTGTGCACAGGAAGGGGCAAACACTCAGTGGTGAGACTAACCGTTTTCAATCAAGATAACCTTCAGATGGATAAACATATGATTTCTCTCTGTGTATATTCTATGGTCGCTTGTTTATGCCAGTACCTTTTACTTTAATACCAGTAACTTTAGTGTCTGAACCAAATGTATCGCCATATACAGGATGACGCAATTGTAATGTATGTAGCATTTATTCCTTGAAATATGAAATGAATATAGTAGAAATATTCTTTAGAAATATTTTCGTTAAAATCATTTGGAAGGATGGTGTGTGAATTGGATTTTTTATATTCGTGTTCTAGCAATATACTAATATTTTTGTACGGTCAATCTTAGGAAGTTAATCTTGATGGATGGAAAATCAAGCGAACAGTCGACGGAAAACATGACTACATCTATCCATTTAGAAACTTTACTCTGAAAGCAGGAAAGAAGGTCAAGGTGAGTCAAACGTAATTGGATACTACGATGTGTAGTTAGACTTTGTATGTCATTGCGTATTAAGATTGCTAACATGTTTTATCAGTAAAAAAGCACTTGTGAACTAAAATACTAATAAACATGGAGTTAAATAATCATTTCAGAGTCAGAATAGCTTTATTTAATATTTTCATTTACATGTAAAAACAAAACTTTCATGATGTGATAACACAGATTGTATACCAGTCTAGTTTTAAATTGAGATCTGTTCTCGGTGCAGTGTAAATTGTGATCATTTAGATTTTTTAACATATATATAAAAAACCACTCCATGAAGCCATTTTCAGTGCAAGTCTTTGAATTGAACTTTCACTGCAATATATAAAGTGGGCAATATATAAATCAAAAAGCTTTTACTTTTAAAACAATTAGCTTTAAGTAAAAGATTCGAAAACTTTGAAAAATCCTATATATTACATATATTTGGAGTTTGTTCTGCTTTAGAATATTTTCTAAATGAAAACAAAACTCAATCAGCAATGAAAATGTGAAACATGTTTCCTAAGGTAACTTCAAAGAACTGACTTTATATTCACTAAATATGATATCAATCAGTAATTAGTGTTCAATAAATCTTTGGCATAAATCCTACAGATAATACTGACATATGAGATTCGATGTATGTGCGTTGTCAACAAATGTTCATCGTATCAAGTGCTGCACGAATTGGATTCTATTTCGTTACGTCTACCCGAATTGTATTCTATTTCGTTACGTCTACCCGAACTGGAATCTATTTCGTTACGTCTACCCGAATTGGATTCTATTTCGTTACGTCTACCCGAATTGGAAACTATTTCGTTACGTCTACCCGTGTTGACCTCTTAATTTTAATGTTCTAGATACTTGCCAGAGGTTCAGCAGCAGAAGCTGGGCTTAACGATCTGGTGTTTAGAGACGAGGACACTTGGGGCGTAGGATCTCAGGTGACCACCGTGCTAATCAACGAAAAAGACGAGGTAATAATGGAAATTAATAGATAGTTTCTCCTTGCAATATATATTAGATCATTAAACGTTACATTTTGCTAGAAAACGGTTAACCAAGAACTAGTATATTATTCATGTTTGCCCATAGCAGTGTCCATTTTCAAATTCAACTAACTTAGTACCTCTGAATTTAATATTATTTTTACAATAATACCCATAAACGCCGACCTCACGTTACAAGAAAATGATGAAGTAAAAGTGAGACTATTATCAAATTTTATATTATTGAAGCAAGCATTTATTCAATTGCAGATTTACGACACAAATATTGAAAATCGTAAGTGTAATAAATGTATTTATTGCATTGAAGTAAATGTTATTCTTTAGAGTGTTTGTTATGATCACTGTTGAATCCTTCTTTAGCATGTTTTTGTAACTGTGTCAACATTTTGGCATCCCCACCTGTCCGTGACATATTATTAAAAGAAAAATATAAAGAATGCCTTTTGTCTTTGAGTGAAACTGCCTGAGCAACTTATTCATAGGAACAGTTGTGTTTTATATTGTCTGTCTTTACATCAATAATGCAGCTTTTCAAATGCTAAATACGCTGTGTTTTATTTTTGGTCATTTTATACCAAATGTTCCAAAAGCATGGCATGGCTCTAGCTATCCTTCAAGTTGATTTGATAAAGCACGTTTTTGCATTTCATTTTGTATTACTTCTAACAATTTCCCATTTTGATCAAGCATATTGCAAAGTCTCACACAATGTAAGTGACTTGTGAAGTTGAGTAAATACCTGCAGTGCAGTTTGTAATTCACCCAGAGATTCATCTGAGATGAATCCAATTAACAAAGCAATATTATTCATGAAGTTATGTTTCACCGAGATGATAGTGTGTTGTTTGCCTTTGTGCGTGTGTATTGGGGGGGGGGGATCTTTCATGGCTATAGACTTTCACTGAAAATATCATCAAAACAGTCACATATGTTTGTGGTTAAATTCATCTGATTCAGTCAAAAAACACAAGTGGCTTACAACATAAATACACCATTCTGATATTATGCTCTCCCGAGTTCTACAAACCTAATTTAAGGCACAGGGCTTTTAAAAAATTAGCTAATCCATCATGTTCTGAATGCAAGTAAAAAAGATACCATTCTTGTGGAGTTGTGACCATATATTATATTTGGGACTGCCATTTATGATAATTTAATATGCTTTTACAGACTGGAATTATAATTTAATGCGGTTTTACAGATTAGGCCTGGACTGACGGTTTAATATGGATTTACAAATTGGGACTTGACGAATGATTTAATTTTGTTAACACTTTGGGACTGAAATGATGATTTAATATGATTTTGCACATTGGGATTGGACTGATAATTGAAATTAGTTGTATACATTGTGACTGCCCTGGTGATGCGATGTGGGTTTAAATTGGAACTGCCCTGGTGATGCGATATGGTTTTAAACATTGGGACTGGACGGGTGATTTAATATAGCTTTAATAATAGACGCTATATAAATATAGCACTACTGTGTATTTTATTTATTATAAAAACTCCATAGTAGTGCAAGCATTAAAGTCTGGATGAAGATGCTGCCATTTAATAGGTTCCATTACAATTTTCAGCATAAACCGCATTTGTTCTAATTACTCCTTTTGTCAGCTAGATGTACGGCAAAAATTGAAGAGAGAGAGAGAGAGAGAGAGAGAGAGAGAGAGAGAGAGAGAGAGAGAATCAATATTTTCTCGTCCCATATTTCTTTCAAGAGACAAAAAACTTGATTTATGATTTGCAAATTAATGCCTTAAAGATCACCATTGAATGTAATGATTCTAATGTATGTTAATATTTCCTCACTGATGGCATTTTCCCTTTACAGGAGAAGGCAAGTCACATCCAGAAGACGTTGTACAATTAGAGGATCCAACTCTAATCATCGTAGAAAAAAGCGAGTATCGTGCAGAAGACATTGTAGAACTTCAGGTCCCTTCTGAGTAGCGACATCTTGGTCTGTGCAGTCCACCATAATATTACCATTGCATTTTAAGCATACCCTGTATATACCATAATATCCAGCAGTACAGTTAGACCAAAGCACCACACTCGTACTCCTTTACATTCCAGTGGAATGTCAGCGAACCTGCTTTTCAGATAGCTGTTCAAACACAGTGATTGGAAACGTAACCCAAATTGTATATTTTAGCTTCTTATTGTTTTATTTATTTTAAAAAATTGTAAACAAGTGTAATTGTAGCAACGAGTTTGTGATACGTTTCCATTGTGTTAAGACTTTAAAACATGTACAAACCGCTTTTTTCAAACTGGTCTTAGAATTTACCTTTCGGTTCTTTTTTTCTGGAGATACAAAGATGATCTAAGCTAAACAAGTTTTTCAGCTTTTACATGTAAATAGCTAAATGTATATTTATTTCAATGAATCCACTTAAAGAACATAGGTGGTGATGTTTTTTTAATTACATTAACTTTAAGGATTTAGAGATAGAAAATTAGTTTAAACTTTTGTAAGACATGTATTACCAGCGTGATGGTAAAACATAAAAATACAATACTTCCTTAGTATCACCTTATTATCGTTCCTCTCTTATTTCGGTCTAGTCTCTTAATTTGGTTGGAATTATTTATTACTTACCAAAGGGTAGTGTTTGACAGTACATTCATACTACCATGATGTCTTGTGGCATTTAAATGTTCTTACTGCAGTGGCTTGTACAAAAGAATGGACTACATCCTGGATTTTCTAGAAATGAAAAAACATATTTTAACTCTCAATGTTCAGAACATTTCCACATTAAACCTATCATGTATCTTTTACGATTGTAACGCTAAGTGTAGACGAATTAATGATATACCGGACCCGGCACTTGTAATGCCGTTTTACCACTTGAGATTATGGTTTCCTACGCAAGTACTCGCTTTATGCTTGTGCTTAAAATGTTCGTGTTTTATCCAGTGTTTTTTTCCACTACTACCGAGATCTTTCTGTGTTTTGTGACTGTTTAATGCTATACATTCCACAACATCTTTATACTAGCTTAATTCTTGTTTTCTATGATCGCTCATGAATTGACTACACGTCTGGTATGTTGGAAAACCAATTTTATCATCACATATCCAAGTAACATGTAGTATTTTATGTCATAGTAGACGTACTTGTACTGCCCTACATTTTCGAAATACAGCCATTTCTCATCTCAGAGTTTATGAAAAGTTGGATTTTGTGGGGATATTTGTTAAAGTGAGGTGTCACTGTATTGACAAATACAAACCAAAAACAGTTAAGAAGGTGTTTACATTACAACGATACATGTCCGGGCATTTCTCATCATATGCGCAAAACATTTTTAGGCTTGTTGTTGTGGACTATCACACCTACACCTGTACTAGAGACGCTCTCACATTAACTTCAAAAACTAAAATATTGTATTATAGATATTTTTTTCTAGTGGTTTTGTTATGACTTTCAATGTATTATACGAGAATCTGGCTTTTAATATTGCTTTGAAAATATTGTATAGATTGCATTAAATGCATGTACTATTGCATTCGGAAGAAAATATCAACACCAGCCTGGCTGAACTGTGGTACATTCAAAACCTCTCTGGTAATGGTACAGTTTTGGTTGCGAGTAATAAATGAACTTTGCAAATATGCACATCAGTGAATACGACTGTCCTGCAATTAAAATATCAGAAAGTCTTTTTCCGTCATTTTTTAAATAGGCATTTAAAGCTTCTATCTCCGAAATCTCATATGATATAGGAAAACACAATCTGGAATTTGTTAACATCTTGTAAATACTTCACATAAAGTATTTATTTCCTAATTTATTCGAAGTTCACAACAGACACGTTAGTATTATGTTTCCACCGTTCGTCAGTAACTGCTAAGAGTACCGTGTGATGCAGTGCAAGTTTGTTGAGCCATAAAATATCTTGCAGGGCAAGGCACGCTAATTCCTATAAAACGGACGGAAATAGATGTAATTACCTATGTATTTGTATTAGGTGTAATTACCTATGTATTTGTATTAGGTGTAATTACCTATGTATTTGTATTAGGTGTAATTACCTTAGTGATACTCAGTAAAGTTAGTTCTAAATGAGCATTGCAATTTACATATGGTAGAGTTAAATATCTAGAGTTGCAATAAATGAAGAATTAGGTTTTTAATTTCGAAATCTCGACCATATGAATTCTTTAAGTTTGTATTGAAACTTCACACAAAGGTGTGAAGATAAGATGGCATCAATGTATGTTGTAAATGACATTTACAAGTTTGTCATGTGATGGTTGCTATGCAAGGAGAAAGCTGTGATTTATTGTTTAAGAATTTTTTAATTCCAATATTCATGACATGTCTTATCCCCAAAAAGATTCTATTTCTTCCACAGGATCATATTTTTAGCTTCAACATTAATTCTCTTCCAATATTAAACGCTTTGTATGTTTATTTTGTTTCGTTGTTTCTTTGAATATTGTTTTATACATGTATCGGTTTTGTTTCATGTTCTGTATACAAATCATAGTATGAACCCCCACCCCTAACCTGTTGATGCATCAGCAACATGATCGCAACACAGAATTTCTTGAAATATCCCTATTCAATTACTCCAGTTTTCGTTATAAAGCATAGCCAAGAAATCAACTTCAACTTCAATGCACGAGGATTCGTCAGAAAGACGAGAGATAGACATACCCCTTTTTAACTAATGTCTTCCGTTTCCACATTTTTGACGCGATTATCGGGAACTCCAAACACTCGTATGTAAAGTTATTATTATTTGAACAAATTCGTATATCCAGTTATTTAACAAATTTCGGTTACGGGGCAATTACAGAGCTCGTGACAAATTATAGCTTTCTGTTATTAAAACAGAAGAGGAATTAATGATACTTGAAAGTAGTATCATAGAGATGCTGGTGATTTTATTTCAGACAAGAAAGCTATAACGTATAGTCATGGCATAGTCATGCCATTTGTTCAGCATTGTTTTTGAAATAAATAAAACCGTCAGTTATGCTGGTACCAGCATGTGTATCAGACTTTGAAGATGTACATCAAATTCCCTTCTCTCATATATAATGATCATCTTACAAAATACCATGCATTCGCTAGTATAGTACATAGTAGCAAGGACAAAGAACGGTTCTAGAAGTGATGGAGAAAAGAATTTATCACGTGACCATAAAGAGACAATACTACTTAGTCATATTCACTGTGTTTGAACAAAACAAATATTTTAATCATATAAGCAGGTAACATTTTCTAACTGATTATTCAATGAAAAAAGCAATAGTCTTAATTCTTGATTCTACCTCAGGGTATCAGATCGCTTCGTTGCATCAATATATTTGTTAGGACACAGTTGGCCAAGGTATTTTGAAGATACCTGTTTATTTTGATGAGTCTTTAAATCGTTGTTGATGGACAATTACTGTGTTATCAGATGGCATCACAGTATCAAACTTACGTTTCTGCTTTAGACTGAGGTATGAAACTAGGCGTATGCATACATAATTCCTGGCAGGTGTATATTGGTGGTATTATCTCTGTGTTCAAAACCAGAACATTACACCCGCTCTATTTTAAACCAGTTAAAATGCATCTAATGATTTGAAGAGCAGAGCCAAAGGGACATATACCACGTCTTTTCCATTAAGTACAGAAGCAGAGTTGAACAAATGGAAAAAGTTGAAAAGTTGCAAATTTTATATATATTTTTAACCAGTTAAAATGCATCTAATGATTTGAAGAGCAGAGCCAAAGGGACATATACCACGTCTTGTTTCTACTTGACACTTTGCTGCACAAACTGAATACGACTCTTGTACGTTAATCGTCTCAAATGACGTCACATTAAGTTTGTATGGAAGGGAGCTAACAAATTCGCGGCATGATCCTTCCGTTTGATATCGGAATACAAGACATTATGTTTTATGAAATGTAAGTGCAAATACAATAGATGCAATTAAAAAAAAAGAGTCTGGATAGATTATATACACAAACTACTAAATAGCCTTCTACTGACGATAATATTTTGGGAGTCTGGGTTTTTGTCCCCTTTAAGGGTATTTTGAATATGGCATTGTGCAGCAGTAACAATTAAGAATGTATTAATGAAAAGAATAACAAAATGTTTAATAGATAGAATAAATATCTATTGAAAACTTTAACTGTCTCAAATGCAATTTTACATGTACACTGCATATTGACATGTTCTCCATAAAGAGTACGTCTAAAAAAATGTAGATGATAAATAGTGGAAGACGATTTACTTATTACAACCCATTGTTTGAAGTATGTTATGATTATTGTTTATAAGCTGAGATACATATACTTCCAAACAATTGATAGCTACCATCACGAATCATGACAAATGGAATACCCATTAGGCTTAAATCGGAAGTGAACCACAATTACCGAAAGATTTTGTGGAGTCTGCAAACATTGTGAAAATAGCTCAAATATATTTTAACACTAGCAGTTATGTGGTAAACATTGTCCTAAATTATCAGATAGACAATCATTGTTCTATCTATTTAATATTGACTGTCTTGCACAAGCTTTCAGACATTTATTTAATCTGTTAATGTATGGATGTAGCAATTACAGCCGTAATTCAGAAAATGTACACGACCGCTATGTAATATTCCGAATGGCACCGGATACATTACTACTTTGACACAAATGTCGACAGGAACTGAAAGATCTTTCCAAGGTATATGCAGATATTTATTTTCGAGAAAAGAAATGATACGTACGTTTATTCTTAAATTGTCTCTCTTAATTCATCCATTTTCGTTCAGATAAAGCTATGTAGTATCTAATGATTTTAGCACAGAACATTTTTAACACTAACCCACTTGTGTGTAGAAAACAACAAGAAATATTCGTATAATAGTACCAGGTCCCAAAACTCAGTATTTACTAGTGGAGCTCTTGAGACCTAAGCAAAAACGAAACGGCGAAAGCGGAAATGTCTATATGGTCAGGTATAGCCGCTAAGCCAGTACACAATGATAATTTGAACAATTGTCAGATACAAATATTAGTACCAGTGAACATTTTCAACTCGACCGCTTTCGGAGAAGTTAAATATCGAGAAATATAATCAGTTTACACCAGGAAACGTATGGTCAAAACTTGTGTTCAAAGACAGTTTAAACGAATGGATGCGTCTAATATAATCATTCAAACATAATATACAAATATTTGATTTACTCATTCAACCGTGAAATAGATACACTCCAATAATTCTCAAAAGACCTAAAAGTACATATTAATATTGATATTAATAGCAAGGCGAATAATATAGCGCAGTATAAAGACTGGGTATCTTACATATTTTAGATGTAGGGAAAATAAATTGTTATACTGTTAAATTTGCAGTGTAGCTTAAACAGTTAGTATATCAAATTACAATGATCAGCAAAAACAGAAATAAAATTTATGGAAACTAAATGTTTACTTAAATGATACACGATAATTAACTAATTGAAACATCTGTATCTTTGTCTACTTTAGCAAAATCTGAAATAAATTCGAAATCATTCACACATTTAAAAAGATTACTAACAAATTACTATAAACTGGAGACCACAAAATAAAACAAGTGTTACAGATGGATATCATGCTGGGTTCTGGGTTCTTGGTTCTTGATAACACCTAATGTAATGTATCAAGCATGGAGTAATCTATGGGTGTTTCATTTCTGAAGATTCATTTGATTGCACCAATATAAATCAATTGTGGGGGAAAATGTACCTGGAAAAACATGGAATATTTATATTCGCTGTAAGTGAAACAATTCATTGTTGTAGGCAGTGAATAATGCAATTTCTGTCGGTTCCGGTAGAGAAAGTGAGATAGACAAAATCGATCTTCAATAGAATCACATCAGATTTTATTAAGTATAGACAGCGAAACAGTGTGAAGATGACTGAGAATAAGTGCGAAAAAGTGAAATATTGTTTTCCTATATTGGCATACTGTTCAAGCCGTCATATATATATTTGTCGTATGACTGCAATTAACTGTAATTGAGAAACGTTTTCAAGTTGAAGGTGATGAGGTTTACTGAACGATGCTGTTCATTATAATACTATATTGGAAACTCGACATTCAAGGTCAAATATGGAAATATTAATTTTATCGGACAGACAATGTTCAAAGTGCCCATCTTCTAATTTTAAAAGAATACATCAGTGTTTCTCCAGTGCAGGCTGTTCAAACATGTTGCAATGTTTTTCAAGACTAC
Source organism: Unio pictorum (assembly GCA_030141615.1). Lineage (NCBI taxonomy): Eukaryota > Metazoa > Mollusca > Bivalvia > Unionida > Unionidae > Unio > Unio pictorum. The sequence goes on from JARLTB010000060.1 coordinate 9,085,480, forward strand.
ACACGTATAAAGAAACCTAAAGGCCAATTTTTAAAATCTTTTTCGTCTGATGGTGTTATCATTTTGTTTACGTCACAGCAGAAAGTGCTTTTGGATATTTAAACAGTACTTAGCAATTTCCAAAGTTACTTGATGAATCTTACCGATTTTCTGGAAATAGCCTAATTGTAGCTGCTTAAAGTGGAACACGTGGTGAAAATGGCAATACATTTGTTAATGATTAATTATGACCGGATGAATAATAGACGCATCAGTGTCACGTAATTGCCTCAGCTACAGAAACCTCTTTCAGATTAATAGCATGTAGAATATGGGCTAGATCCAAATCATTAAGTGATAATGGAAATTGCTAATTGCTGTTTGAATATACAAAGACACTATCTGCAAAAATATGCAAAAACACATTGATTGTTCAATATTTACAAGGGAGAAATTGTATTGCTTAAAATGGTTAAAGTTTTATTTACTGAGCGGTGTACTACTTTTAAAAAAGGGAAGGGGGTTTCATTTATTATGAACTTCCTGGATATCTGCAATGGATGATGTCAGATACAGTGGTCATCTATTAAAACCGCAACCATTTTACAGCAGGAAACCAATCTTTACAAGAAGAGGATCAAATATGTGATAAGTAATTATAAATGAAGCAAGAAAGTCTCGCTAGTTATGAATCAGTGTTTTCATTAAAACGTCAAAAGCATGTTGTGTAAAATGGCTATTATAATATATTTAAGTCATGAAATCGAGATTTGAAAGCGAAAGTATTTTTGTGCCAAATTTGGCTCTTCAGTACTGTCCGTCTCACATGTTAGCTATTTAGTGACAGAACCTGAACTCTGAGGATCATCTGGCAATAAAGATAATTGGATTGCTTGCCTCTTTATATGGGTCAAAGCCTAATTATTTATCAGCATTTAAGGAACAATCTTCTCGTCTATTAGAGGTACAATATTACATTATATGCACTAATATTGTGACCACTAGTCGTGCTAGAGGGGTTGCCGTCCTTGATTCGTATCTTTAAACACAAAATCTTATTCTTGCCGGGGTGGGGGTAGTGAACTAAAGTAATTAATACATCATACAAAACTTGCTCATATTAAAAGGCTTAATCAGGAAACTGAACTTTGCAATATAGTAATGTTATAATGGCGAACTTTGGCATCATAGATAGGACAAAAAATTGTTATGTTTGAGTCCTGAATCAGACTTTTTTCATTACTATAATCTTGTGTCTTTCCTACGTTGCTAGTTCGCGAGGGAAGTCGTTCCACCGCTCCAAAAAAAACATGAAAATTGTATTTATGGCTCACTGAAAACCCACAGCTTGCGTACAGGAATGTTCTCACTGGTTTTAAAATCATGTATTAACCTGAAACATCAGAAAACGTCCAAAGTAAATTGTTTGGAGAAAACTTATCTGTTTCAAAGTACCTAATAATGGCATTCATAACACAACGTGAAAACTATGTCCATAAACACTCCTGATTAAAGTAACTTTTAAAGTTGTTAGCTCTACTGCTCTTAGATCAGAAGAGCGTGCTAGATGACTTCTCCTGGATAGAAGTCATATCAATATGGGCTTGTATGTGATGTCTATTTAGTCTTAAATGATAATGGTGCCAATTTTGCTTTCAGTGAGGCCGCCAATGTAGCTATCTTGCAAATCTTGTTCTTGTTACTTCTGCTAAAGCAAACTCAGATTTACATGGAGTTTTTCAAGAACAAATTCATATGCTATCTAAATCATTATAACAGAAACTCGTGCAGACCGGAAGTTTAATATGGCCGCAACAACAACAATCTTGACAATTTTATTATTGTTACTCCTCGAGACGCAAGGTCATATTGTACATTTCATCAGAATACTTATTGTGACGTCTTGTTGGTACTACATAACGATGGTGTGAATGCGAATCTAGTATAAAAAATCGCCACCATAGCAACCATGTTACTATCCATCGTTTCGTGTAGGCTATATCAAGCTATCAATCAGCCGAGACCAGCAAAGTTGCGTGCTGCTTTACCACTTCCAAGGGTTACGATGTTTCGTTGTTGAATGATGTTTTATAAGGATCTCATTATCTTACATATCAAACGCTAAAGTCACTCTCCAGGGCATCTCTCTGAGTAGGCCAACACATTGTTCTCCACCTTTTCTTTTTTTTTTGTTTTGACTGGCGGCGGAGACGTACGGCGAAATGCACTATTGTGCTGATACATCCGCCGGTGTATAAGCGGATGATCGGACCGCACGCGATTAATAATTAATTTATTTAGACTAACCTTTATATCCAGACTGTAAGTATAATCCCTCTTCTGATGATCAACTGCCTTAACTCCTTTAGAATACTCACTTTTTTTGTATAACACCCTGTCAGAACAAAACACCTGTATATTCATCGGCTGTTGACCTCAGATTTGAATTACCCACGCATGCGTATAAAGCAGCATTACCACAAGGCCAGAGTAACGTATGGAAACAGTCTAGTGAGGCATATATCGCTGGGAACTGACTAATGCCTGGGTGGGAGCTGTGTCGTTAAGGCATAACTTTAAGAGAGAGAGAGAGAGAGAGAGAGAGAGAGAGAGAGAGAGAGAGAGGTCATGTCAGAACACACACACACATACACAAGCACCTGCTTGTACCCAAACCTACTTACTGAAAATACATAAATGTCAGAACACACACACACACACACACACACACACACCTGCTTGTACCCAAACCTACTTACTGAAAATACATAACATGCGGCATCGAAAAAAAAAAACAAAAGTAATAGCAGAACAATACTCGTAGTTTTACTGTAGAGATTTTCAAAATGTTCGACTTAATATACTGATCATATCATATTAAGTAAAGGAATTACTTAGTGTAACGTATAACTGAGCTAATTTAGGAGTTCGTGGTAAAATGTGTTCTTCAAAGAAGTGTTTTCACGACCGAGGTGAGGAAAACATTGAAAGCTCCAAAAAAGTTAAGAATAACCCAGAATATATCGCGAATAACTCTGAACCCTTGAGGATTCTGCTTAATGTAGCCATCATTAATCGTTATATTTACACGGCCACCTTTCGACTGATCATTTCTGTCTTTGATTGACCCCATCCCTCGTTCCTGCGTAGGAACATCGTCTGCTGCTTGACCACTTCCAAGCGCGTCCCAGGACCAAGCTCCACTGTAGCCGTGTTCATACGCCCAAGTAAACTGTTCCGGTGAAGTCATCCCTCCTCCTTGGTCCTGGCTGAATTCGCCAATAATGAGAGGCTTGCTTACATTGTATACACTTGCGTGGACCTTGAAAATAAGAACTTAATTGATGACGAAAAATTTCAGCAGATAGAAAATATATACATTCTGATATACTCATTCACTTGAAATCGCTTTCATACCGGTTTAATCACTAAATTGGTATTCTAGTGTTTTCGTATAGAAATACTAGGCCCTCCAACATTTTTCATTATGCAAATAGAAATTATTAACAAAAACAGCCACCTGGCTCAGAAAAACGTTGACCATCCGTCATTTTAAAGAACAAAGAAGACCTAAGCTATAGTACATATCACATAAGTCATTTAGACAATCAACACCGATTGTTTCAGTAATGGACGTCATTTTTAGAATTTGATTCTACCTAACTTTAAATGGCAAGTATTCACTTCATGTTACTAGAGCCAACAGTATATCCACAGAAGTAATACAGCGCAGTGTCCAGGGTGACAGAAGGAGAAGTAGACAGAGCAAAATGTGGACTGACAACATCACCGAATGGCCCATCAAACGTTTTGCGGAGACACAGGCATTGTCACATGATCAATATAATTGGAGGGAAATGGTAAGATGTTCAGCAGCACAGTGCCTCAGCGACCACACTAGGTCAAGATGACGATGATGATGATTCACTTCACTTGGATTCATGTGAATCCATATTCCTTTGAAAGGTCATTATTTAGACGCCTCGATATGCATACGGTAAAATCAATGTTAAAGTAAGTAGACAATTGTGGTCGAAATGAACGTAAAGGTGTGATCCAGTACTATTTCGAATGTCGTGCGCTGTTATGTCACAATGAAAGCTACGCATATATTAATAAACAAATTCGTAATACCCTCAAACGTGACGATTCCACTCGACGCGCTTTTATGTTGACCCAAGTTTAGTACATGGCCATCATTGTAAAAGTATATAGCTATAGATAATTTTTGTCTGAAAGTTTCCTTGTAACAGTTAATGTGCATAGGAATCAATAATCAGGATTGAATAGACTTTGGTTACAGAATATTAGTTAAATTTTAAAAGAACAATTTATATTTAATTTAATATGAGTAAATGCGCATTCATGAAGTATGTAACTTGTACAATACAAGCAGACAGCCATATATGTAGGAGTAAAACAAATTTTAACTTTAAAAAGAAAAATAGCCAGTAACAGAATAATATATGAGGAAGAGTACTCCAATTGTGTTGTTTTTTGTTATTTATGTGGCCGGGGTTAATTGCTTCTTTTTCACATAACCTACCCACACCTACCGACAAATAATCTGGTTTTAGAAAGTACTACATTTGCTCACAATTTTCACAGAAATATACAGAACTTTCGGTCGTTTCGATCAAGTATATTAACTCAGTGATTATAATAAACATAAAATCAGATACCAGTTTGGTAAATTCCGTTTTAGCAGAAGTTATTGTCACAATATGGTATGATTCAGTGTGATTGGGCACAAATAATATCAACTTAATTCGTTCTCTCTCTACATCATACAAGTATTTACACATAGTTTTTCATGACAAGAGTGTATCAAAACCAATACGCATACACCATTAGATATCATGAATGGTTCGAATAGATCATTTTAAATGTCTGGTATCACTAAATTATTTACATTCCTATGGTAGAATTCTTGTATTGTCCATTCCCAGAGCATATGGCGAAGGGCTCATGATCAGGGACTCAATCGCCATCAAGTCAACAAACCATCCAACTGGTCACATTGACAGCATCATGACCATGCGTCTCCCGTTAGGCAACCAACAACACGCCACACTCTTCAGTGTATATGCACCAACGCTACAGGCGGATCCTTCTGAAAAAGATACATTCTACGCTGACCTGCGCAGACTTCCGATGAGCGTACCTGAGAGCAACAAAAAAATCATCCGCGGACATTTCAATGCCTGAGTGGGCCGAAACTCCGAAGCCTGGAAAGCCAATCTTGGGAAACATGGCTTGGGTGGCTGCAATACAAATGGGCGCCTGCATCTTGGAGTTTGCGCAGAATTACAGTTCACCATCACAAAACCCGTATTCAATCAGAAAGACAGCCTGAAAACGGCCTGGATGCACCCTAGATAAAAACAGTGGCATCTAATAGATTACATCATAGTACGCTAAGAGGAAGTTAAAAGATGCTCTTTATACCAGAGTGATGCCCAGTGCTGAATTCCACGCAGATCATCGTCTTGTCAGATGCAAGCTCAACTTCCACTTCAAGCCCAAGCCCAGACAACAAGGAGGTATCCCGAGAAGGAAGCTCCAGATCAAAAACCTTTTGCGTGCTGACGTCAAGGAAGATTTTCAAGAGCGTCTGCAGCCCAGACCTAATTTTCCGTTAGATCTACCTCTGGGAGAGATGTGGATTCACATCAAGGCTGCGATTTTGCAAACCTCAGAAGAAATCCTTGGATTCACCACTAAGAAAATCAAAACCTTGTTTCATGAAAACAACCAAGAAGTCTAAGAAATGCTTGCCAAAACGAGATCAGCTTACAATGCCCACCTCGCACAACCATCTTATTCACAGAAGAAGGCGGCCGTCCACCTAATCTGACGTTCCCTCCAGTGCAGGCTTCGAGTCATACAAAACGAATAGTGGAGAAAGCTTGCAGAAAGAACCCAGCTATACGCTGACACTGGTAACTTCAAGGGGCTCTACGAAGCATTGAAAGCAGTGTATGTTTTTTTAAAATTCCAAACAGAGAGCCCCCTACCGAGTGCAGATGGCCAAGAGCTACTCAATGACAGGGAATCTACCTTGAACCATTGGTCATAGCACTTCCACACCCTCTGCAGCACTAGCCGTACAGTCTATGAGGCAGTATTGAACGCATTTCACAACAGTCACCAAAGATGGAACTCGACGAGGCACCCACACAACGAGAGACTGTAAAAGCCATAGAACAGTTGAAGCCTGGAAAGACTGCAAGTAAAGACGGTAACCCACCAGAGATATGGAAGAGTGGATGCTCATCAGTACACACCAAACATCTCGAGTTCTGCGCCTGCTGCTGGGAGCAAGGGAAACTTCCACAAGACCTCTCAGGTGCATTCATCATCACCTTGTACAAACGGAAGGGGGAAACGCCAGACTGCTCAAACTACCGTGGAATAACTTTGCTCTCCATTGCATGCAAAATCCTTGCTAGCGTATTGCCGAACAGACTGGTGTCCACCATTGCAGAAGAACATTGCCAGTGACTCGATGTGGCTTCAGAGCCAATCTTCACAGATCTTCCCCATCGTAAATGCCGTTAAAAGTTATTCGTTCTAGCCACCACACTCTTCTCAATCTTCTTTAGCTTGATGCTCCAACAGTAACATAATACATTAATGACAAAGGTGGCATTTTCTCCAATTTCGTAATTATGGCAACCTCTTCAACATAAGGTGTTTTCAGACCCACACCAAGACCTTGGAAACATTGATTAGAGAACTTCTCTTTGCAGATGACGCTGCACTTGTTGCCCACACGGAAGCTGCATTCAGCACGTAACAGTCTGCTTTGCAGAAGCTTGCCAGATCTTTGCTCCTGAGGTCAGTGTAGAGAAAACTGAGATAATTCACCAGCCTTCACACAAGGATGAGTACCAGCCACCAAGCATCTTCATTGACTTGACAGATGAATGTAGTCCACCATTTCACCTACCTGGGCTGTATGATATCATCTGAGGCCAGGATCGACAAAGAAATATACAAAAGACTGGCTAAGGCAAACAGCGCCTTCTGCAGACTTTACAAATGAGTGTAGTACAACGCCAGTCTCAAGAGAGGTACAAAGAGCAGCGTCTACAGAGCTGTCGTACTGACCACCCTCGTATATGGCACCGAATCTTGGGTCACCTACAGCCGCCTCCTTTAACGCTTCCATCAGCACTGCCTTTGCACCATCCACTGCAATGAGTTTGTCACCAATACTGAAGTCCTCAAAAAAGCATGGATCATCAGCGTGGAGGCAATGCTCATGAAGATACTGCTTCGCTACAGTATGTAGACCACTGCCTGTCAAAGATTGCACTGTATGGTGAGCTGTGCACTGGCCATCATGATAGAAGAGCACCTCGAAAGAGATATAAAGATTCCTTTGAAAGACTCCCACAACGTATGGTATCAATCTCCGCCAATGGGCATCACAAGCTTCTGACCTTGAATGATTGCGAAGAACAGTTCACCGGGCCACTGCCACTTTTTAACAAAATAGACGGGCCAACTTGGAGGAGAAACGATGGCGAAGAATACATCCGTGAACCATCGGCAGCACCCACCACAACCCACACATTCCCCTACAGCCTCTATGGACGGACATGCTGTCACGTATTGGGCATATCAGCCACAGGCGCGCGTGCAACAGACATGGACATCTCCCTTCCTTTATCTTCGCAAGCGAAGTCAAGCCAACGAAACAAAAATGTCTCAGGTAGCAGTTGGAAATTTCACTTAGAGTAATTATTATATCAGCTAGTTTTTTAGTTCTGGCTATACTTGGTACTGAACACGAGGAAATGCATTGTGGTTTAAAGCTGAATGCGGTTTTTGTTGCTTGCTATACATGGGATTGAACATAAGGAAATGCTTTTTGGTTTCAACAGGCTGAATGCGGTGAAGATCAGCTTTTAACGAGCTTACATTATGACAGAATCAAGCATTGCTAATGTCTAAGACTCAATGACTAAAACAAAATATTTTATTTGATTCAATATTTGAGCATACACATTTTTTCCACAGCCCTGTAAGACATGCTATATTGGAAACTCTGCTAAAGATTATTCAACGAGACAACTGTTGAGTGCACAAAGATGATTTAGTAGAATTTAGCCTTATACTGCAAGTGACTATTATTTAAACGTCAAAGGATATAACTTATTTGGACACAAGGGTGGGGGTGGCGAATAGAACGGTCAGATAGGTTCGATCGTGCTTTGTTTGCAGTGTTTAAAAATAGTTAACTCTTTCGTCTCCATTGTTGACACTCCCTTCGCAGTTTTGTTTTCCTTTTTTAATTAAAAGATAAATTACCTACACATGTAGTTTGTAAATCCTGTAAATATTCTTGCCAATTAATGCTGTAGTTTTTCAACTTGGTTATCTGGATATGTCGCTGAATATTCATTCAAAACTATACATACATATTCTAAGATAGGTCTGAAACAAGATATATATATACATTTTGTGATCAAATCATGCATCTACTTTGTATTGGCTATTTTAGATAATACTGTTTTTAGAATTTTATCAATATGACAAGTCTATATGACATTTGATGAAAGTAGTAATCCAATAAGACAATGAGAATCCACATACCTAAGATCGGTATTTCACAATATTCTGACATATATGTTACTTTATTGGTTTTAAGAAAACATAGCCATTGTTTTGTTTTTAGAGGGGATCTGGATTACACACTAATGGGCATTGTCTGGATCATTTTTAAAAGATCATTACCAATGTCACGGAATTGTATAAACCCTTTTCATTGATTTCTTAAATTCGTGTACTAAAGTTTCGTTTTTGGCGTACAACGATACCCGAGGGTGAATAATGTATATTTGTGTCGTATTTCAAAATAGTGAGTTCGGTTCATCCTATGCCGCACATGCGAAGTGCTTTTGGTCAGATGAACTGAACCAACTAATCGCCATACACATCTAGAATAGTTAGCAAACTTTCAAATGAACTGTTAGAACCCAGATAATTAATGTATGAATAGATTTCAACGTTTGCAATAATTTAATTCCATATTTCAATTAGAAGAAGATACTTGTATGTTTGGAATTGTATCTCATTAAATTAATTATAATGACTCAACTCAGGTGGTTTAGCAAATAGTTTCAAAAGAAAATCTATCCTCACAACGTTAGGAAACTGTAAAAGCGGTCGATGCCGCGGGAAATGGTAAAGTAAGATCGACGAATGTTTCAACATTAGCAAGGATTAACTGTCGTCAAAATTTAACATATTTGTCCAACTAGCACAACAAAAACTGTTCAAACGTTATCTTTAAGAGATCGTTATTGAATGATCAATTAAGAAAAAATGAAATTTATGTTCAACACTTATAAACCCAATGTTCTCTTTGTATTTACCAGCAGAACATTTTATACAAACTACTACCGCCAAAACAACATAAGAAACAAATATAGACTGCACAAAATATTCTCATTAACTTCATATGAAAGACTCTGATGTAAAAAATCTACAAGTAAATTATACGTCAGGACGTGCATTTTATTCCCAATAACTTAAAATCCTCTTCACTTAAACAAATGTGTCAACCTTCGTATAAAACACAAGGAAAACCCAAGAATTTGAAGTCAAGCTTAACGGTTCCATGGCCATCCGATAGATAACAAAGCCACACGAGACTCTGATTGAACGAGATAAAGGCATGTCATAGATAAAATTATACCTTGAATGGGTCATGAGGTAAGTAGATGAAGAATGTCTGGTAGGTGTGTATTTGGTAGAGATCGAAATAGGCCCCTGACAAACTGCCGCTTGCCAGCCTCAGACACTCGTCGCTGTAGAAGTTTCTTCGATTTAGTTCGTCAGTAATTGTCCTATACGTCCAGGAACCTGTCGTCACCAATGCCTAGATTTTAATATAATCGTGATAAATTAATGATTTTGGAAATTTTGCTTGAAGGCGTAAAGACAAGTGATCTCAATATACCAACAAAAGACAGGTCTGTAACTGAACGGCCAAAGTCGTTTTCATTACAAGTCGAACATTAAAGGAAACAAGCAAACAGTATTCCTATTATCACGGTGAATGACTCTACATAAAATTAGTTTCAACAATTGCCCAAGTTAGATTGATGCACTTTGCTTTGGTAAGACTATATGTACTTCTATATTGCACCACATAAGCAAAGACTAATATGGAGAGAGAGAGAGAGAGAGAGAGAGAGAGAGAGAGAGAGAGAGAGAGAGAGAGAGAGAAAGAGTTTGTAGTTTTTGTAGGGTTTAACCCACTTTTCAGCACAAATAGGCTATCCATGGCAGCCAGTAGAATTGGTGGAAGAAGAACACTGGAAAACCCCGGGAATAGCCACCGATCCACGAGAAGCTACTGGCAAGCATCTTCACGTATACATGGTAGACAAGCCTGAAACTCGAACCCACGCAGACAAAGGCGAGAGCGAGATGTCAGTGATCCGGAACTGTGAGCGCTTTAGACCACTCGGCCACAGAGAGAGAGAGAGAGAGAGAGAGAGAGAGAGAGAGAGAGAAGCTTCAAAAATGGAGGTGTACCAGAATTATGTTAATAATTTTTGAAGATTTTATTATAATACCTTGGGGTCCGCGGAATGAATGGCGTCAGCCTGTAGCGATAAAAATCTAAGCATGCGCTCCAAGGGTACGTGTTTTTTTGTCCAGTCCGCACCTTCCCAAGGATACAATGTTGTCGTATCATAACATTTTTCCTCCGTTTTCATTCCTGTACAATTTAAGGACGCAATCCAGTTTACTTTTTGTCTAACTATTTTATGCAATTTTAACATATTTTGCTAGCTTAGATTCTTGGAACATAAACGTGTGGAAATAACAGTTCCTATTAGAACAGGGGACTCAAACTCAAGACGATATTTTGCGGCCCGCTACCTGACAGCAAAGTTTAGTGTTAATGCGGCCCGCGCGTTTTCCCCATTCTCATATCTATAATGTGACCCTCCGCGACGGTTTCAGTTGAATCTCACCGACTAGTCTAATTCTGATTTTTATTATGTTTGTATAGGTTTGGACGTTGATTATAATGGTAAAAACCGTTTTAAAATCGGACTAAAAGTTTTTATTTTATAGCATTTTATGAGACAAACATGGCCAAAGTGCGGTTTTGAGAAAACACGCTTCGAATGTTGTATATACATATATCAAAAGTTAAAAAGAGTCAGTTAGTGGGTAATGCACAACCATAATTGTGTAAATCGTAGCAATCTGACACAGTATCAAAGAAGCCCTATTAAAATTGCCGCTAATGCGTACGAGTGACGAGTGAGGGAAATTCCGAGCCTGTCAGCTTGGTCACTTTCAAATTAGGGTTAGTCAAAAAGGCCTTTTCTACGATAAAAAAATCAAAATTCATTCTCCCTACAATAGCATCTTCCTTCGCATCAATAATTCATAAATATTGCCTGCTCCTGCCTTCTGTTCGAACACGTTTTAGTTAGGGGTGACGCGATGCTCAATATTCGAGTTTTAATGTCTTGTTGGCCTAATTTTTGGAACAAACTAGCATAAGTATGTGCAGTGATTTGTTATTGTTTTAGCCAAAATTAATGTAAATTTATTTACTGAAACAAAAACTGAAGAAAAATGTTTGTTGATTCAATATCAGCCAAAAGGTCATTGTTACCAACCCTCTTTTTTAAAAGCTAGCGCAAAACTAGCTTTGGTGACATACGACTGAAACCATCGTGGAGGGTCACATATTACATTATTATTTTAAATTATCGAGCAATATATATTTCATACGTCAGAAATTACGTCATAATTCGGGAATTCACTCTCTGACTACTGCAGCCTCATTTATTATGTTGATTTCTAAATCTCCCTAAAAGCAAAGTCTCGTGATACGTGATTCGGAAGTGTTACCGAGTGGAGGGAAAATATATTTATCACACAGTGCAAATACGTTTTTTTCTCACCCGATCCCAGTCATGTCTTTCTCAAAACCTGCTGTGAAGAGAAAGGTTGGCGATGAGCACAGACAATTTCAGGAGAAGTGGGAGACGGACTACTGTTTTGTTGAGCACAGGGGCATTCCGACGTGCCTTATATGCACCGAGAAAGTTGCGGTGCACAAGGAGTACAACATCAGACGTCATTATTTAACCAGACATGCTGAGGAGTATGCAAAATACCAGGGAGATGAGAGAGAGGCCCGGGTCGCTAAACTTAAAACATGTCTACTGAGGCAGCAAGATTTTTTCAAGAAAGCAAACAGAGAAAGTGATGCAGCAGTTGAAGCTAGGTACGTGGTGAGTGAGATGATTGCTAAGGCAGGAAAGTCATTCAAAGAAGGCGAGTTCATCAAAAATTGCACGTTACAAGCTGCAAGTATAGTCTGTCCGGAAAAGAAAGATCGGTTTAGCAACATCAGCCTTTCAGCCAACACAGTGGCAGAGCGCATTTCTGAGCTGTCAGGTAACATTTATGATCAACTGTGTGAGAAAGGTAAACATTTCCATGCATACTCAGTCGCTCTTGATGAGAGCACAGATGTTACTGACACTGGACAGCTCGCAATATATGTCCGTGGTGTTGATGATAATTTTGAAGTGATGGAGGAGTTGCTCAAAGTGATTAAAATGCATGGCCAGACCACTGCTCAGGAGATATTCCGCCAGCTGTGTGATGCCATTGTGGATGCCGGTTTACCGTGGAAAATTTTTGCAGGAATACCAACCGACGGAGCGCCATCAATGACAGGGAAAATAAATGGACTCGTGGCACATGTTCAAAGAAAACTGGAAGAGGAGGGTGTGGAAGAGGCCGTTGCTCTACACTGCATTATCAATCAGCAGGCCCTTTGCAGCAAATGCCTGAAGTTTGACAATGTGATGTCTGACGTTGTGCAATGCATCAACCATATCAGATCCAAGGGATTGAAGCACCGGCAGTTCCGCGCCTTTTTAGACGAAATAGAGTCAGCATACGAGGATGTTATCTACTTCACCGAGGAACGTTGGCTTAGTAGGGGAAACGTCTTGAAAAGGTTTTCTGAGTTCAGAGCAGAAGTCAAAGCCTTCATGGAGAAGGATGGGGTGGTTGTTCCTGTACTAAGCGATTCCAAATGGCTCATGGACTTGGCTTTTCTTGTTGACATTACACAGGAGCTGAATGTACTCAACAAGAAGTTACAAGGCCAGGGGCAGCTTGTCAGTGTTGCCTATGACAATGTCAGGGCATTCTGCACAAAACTTGTGTTATGGAAAGCCCAGATTTCTCAGAGAAACCTCTGCCATTTCCCAACATGCAAAGTACTCATGAACTCGGGCACACCATTCAGTAGTAAGTATACTGATGCCATTGCAAAGCTACAGGAAGAATTTGATCACAGGTTTGCAGACTTCAAAACACACAGAGCCACTTTTCAAATTTTTGCTGACCCTTTCTCCTTCAATGTGGAAGATGCCCCCCTCCTGCGCTTCAAACGGAACTGATTGATCTTCAGTACAATTCTGAACTCAAGGCTAAGTTCAGGGAGGTGAATGGAAAAACAGACAAGCTTGGACAATTTATGAGAGAATTGCCCTCCACCTTCCCTGAGATTTCCAGGTTGTTCAAGCGGATCATGTGCCTTTTTGGGAGTACCTATCTGTGCGAAAAGATCTTTTCCACTATGAACTTTAACAAGTCAAAGTTCAGGGCCAAACTTACTGATGAGCATCTTCAAGCTATACTGAGGGTCTCAGTTGCTTCCTCACTCAAGCCAAATGTTGCTCAGCTGTGTAAGAAGGAGCGCTGCCAGGTCTCTGGCAACAAGGAGTAGGAGGAAATAAATGAAGCCTATGTTCTTGAGAACCCTTAATGTTTTTATTTGTTATTAATAAAGGTTGAGCAGATTGTAACAGTTGTACTTTGTACTTTGAATTTGTAATCGCTTTTTTGTGGAATACTTGATGCGGTCCAGTCTCACCCAGACTCTTCCTCCTGCGGACCCCGGATAATTTGAGTTTGAGACCCCTGTATTAGAGAATCAATCACGTATACAGCTACACACACACACACACACACACACACACACACACACACACACACACACACACACACACACACACACACCCAAAGGCTGATATTGATAACATTTCACTGGATGAATCGTATCACGGGCAGTGTCACGTTAATATTATAAACACGTTCAACGAATTTTAATTGTATGAAATACTCGTGACAACTGCGAGAAGCAGTGTTTTAGAAAAGAAAATTGTCTCAATATAACATAAAATATCATCAGAAATTTCAGCCAACTAGAAACTTCATCAGAGTAGATTATACAACTGAGTTTAGATCGCAAATAATAAAATAGAAAAGCATGTTATTTACAAACAGACCTAAATAATTTGACTTTTTGGGCGTACGATACGTGCACAATGTAACCAAACTAAATACATTTCTATCCAAACCACGATATGACACTAACGGGTACAGCTTAATCTCCAAATTTTCAGGTTGTTCTATTGATAAATGATCCCCCATCCTAAGAAAACAAAAAGAGAAATAGGAAAGGATGATTGAAAATATATCCATTATTCAGTATACTGTTCAGGCACAAAACACAAAACCTAAGACAATACTGCTGCTGTTGCAGTAGATCTATTTAAACGTAATTAACTCTGGGCATGTAATTAAGCTTAACCATGTAATTAAGCTTAACCATGTAATTAAGATTAACCATGTAATTAAGCTCAACCATGTAATTAACATTAAACATGTATGTCTGTCATAGGCCAAAGCAAAGTTGAAAATATTCCACTTCAATGGCTCTTTTTTATTTAGCTTATGAATGTCAAAAACTGTCAAACCTTGAGCTCGAGTTTCATTCTGGAAAAGTTGTACTCACCAGTTTCGATACATCCCGCTGGTTCATTCATTATCTCCCAGATCCCAAGTCCACGTTCATTTTTCAACGCGCTGACCATTGGTTTCAGGGCGTTGTTAATGTAAGAAAAAAGTTTTTCATCCTCATACAATAACCCTTCCAGGTGGCTCCCTGCATGTAGAATATATATATATATATATATATATATATATATATATATATATATATATATATATATATATATATATATTAGGGCATAACCGATTAGCATTTTTCTACTGATTTCCGATTCCGGATTTTGGGCATGAAATTTTTCCGATTCCGGATACGATTCGACTAATCGGAAATGCTAAATCCGTATTTTTTTTCTAAAGAATTTCATCTTCCGTTTCCGGGATTCTGGTATCTGGTTTTGCCGTGTCTAGCATGTTACTTAGTACTTTACCATATCCGGCTTCATTTCCGGTTTTCAACCGCAAGTTCAAATAGATTGTCTCACAGCGTGGTTGTGTTGACCATATTGGACTTTTCTGACTTCTTATTTAACTTTATTAACACACTATCGAATGACACGCAGTGTTAGACACGGTGCTATAGAAATTCAACTCTATTATTTTTATTATCCGAATCGGTCGTTCCTGCCTTGTCCGACTCCGATTAATCGGAAATTCATACTATCTGGTGGAATCCGATTTCCGGATCAAAAGTCGGTTGTGCCCTAATATATATATATATATATATATATATATATATATATATATATATATATATATATATATATATATATATATATATATATATATATATATATATATATATATATTAAGTTTAGGAATAAATCTTTGAACCGCGCATTACGTCCGTTTGACTCCCTGCATGTAGCGAATATATATATATTCGTTCAGGAATAAATCTTTGAACCGCGCATTGCGTCTGTTCAGCAGTCAAACGTTAAACAATTACTCATAGGTAAAACAAATTACGTGTGATTACAACTGCATTGATTTTAAAATTAGGAGGATAGGTAGGTACTAAGAGCTTAAAGTACTGAGCAAAATATGCTAAATTGAATGCACAAATTAATTTCGAGATTTTTTTCGGTAATTATATTTTTCTCACCCTGATGGAAAAAAGTGCTAGTAAAAATGGGGATGGTCGAAAAACTAAAAGCATGCATATTGTGTTTATCTTGTTACTCCGATTGTATAAGTCATATTAGCTGTAGCAGCAGAGAGGGTGAACCTCACAACTTTCCGAGCGTCGATTCGGAAATCTGAGGCTTCCACCAAATAGTAAAAAAAATGGCGTCTATTCGATAAAATAAGATTTCCTTATATACGCCAACGTCGTTGTCATTCACCCTCTCTGCTGCTGGAATTTTCAGTTCTGGGTTAATAATTCTTTTACGAGTTCAACCAAATATTTGATCGAGTCCTTGGGACGAAATTCCTTTGTTGAAAATCGAAGATTTTTAGGATTTCACAAACAAACTAATCGCTAACACCTCTTCTTGTAAATCAATCAGATTATTTGACTGGTCGGTGAGTTTGAAATTAATTCTCGTTAACGAATTATTATGGCATCGCATGTAGACAGGATTAATTGGGTTTTCAATAATTAGGAATCCTGGAGGAGCTGTTGGTGCAAATGAATAAAGAATATATCCCTGCTGAGCTTGATTTGATTGTTCTAGATTAATCTGATAGCTTCCTTCGATAACATCACATACTAAATTAAGCGCAATCACTGAGGATATATTCACATTGAACGGAGCGATATGCCTACCACCGCCATCTGGGTCATTATTATATTTGAGGAGGACAGTTGAATCTGATTTTTGTAGCGCCTTGATATCGGTTCTAACAATTCTTGCTAGTTCATCAGCTTTGTACCCGGGAAACTTGAAATTACGCAGATTGTCCTCTGTGATATTGTAATCGGTTAGGAATCGTTGTTTATTGTCGCTGTTGTCATTAATTATTGTTTGAATAATTAGTTCATAGATATATTCCATATCAGATATAAGTTGATTTATTATTTCAACATGTTTTTGCGATTTTGTTTTCCGTAGTTGTTCTAGTTGTGTTTCATATAATTGTTTAATTTCATTAAAATAACCACGGACGTCAGTTAGCGTAAATGAAATAGTAACAGATGAGTCGGCTGTTCTTTTAATGATAAAATCCCATTGCAATGTGTCTTTGTTGGTAAATATAAATCTATCGGCGATTCTTCCTTTTCTTATATCAGATAAATTATCTCGATAACTGGGATTGATTTCATGATATGATTGTACGTCCGTGGTTAAGTCGGTGGCGGATTTTTCCGGTGGTTTTTCAGGCCATCCTAACACTGTTCTTAACGAGCTGTTATATATATCTACAATGTATCCCTCTGTGCTTATTTCGATCGACGACGAGAGCGTCGGTTGATGAAGATTAATAGCTATTTTTGATTCTTTTCCAGTGATTGATTTTATTCTACGCTGAATTTCAGCATTGATTTGCTTAATTTGGTACGACCCAGTTGGTAACGAAACAGTTTCCCACTCTGGAGTACCATCGGGTTTATTCTTATACGAGAACACCAGTGCGTTATTGGGTTGCTGACCACCAAATGCAACCGATCTGATATTAGGCCAGCTATGATATACTCGTAATTTTGCCAGCGCGATCTCACGCACTGGAATCGGAGAAGGGAAGTTCACACTAAATTCAGGACTCGTTGATGTTATTGATATCATGCTTGTTTGTACTGGGTTCGTGTTCTCCACTATTTGTTGAAGTAATTCCATCGGTGTTGTCATTGTTATTATACTCATGATTTATTTCTAATTTTGGTATCGAGGAATCATAAATACTGACCATCACTGAGAACTCACAATCTGGTATGGTTGAGATTATTGAGATCATTTTGGTTTTTTTTGGGTTTGTGTTTTCTGATTCCATCGGTGTTGTCATTGTTATTATATTCATGTTGTTGCTCTAATTTTGATATCGCTGAATCAAAAATACTGACCATCGCTGAGAATTCACTATCTGATATAATTGTATTATCGAGTGACGATGATATCATCAATGATAATTGCGAATATGCGGTTGATGCAATATGAAATTGAAGTAAGTAATTCTGCAGTTTACTCTGGCTGCATGATGATATCTTTTTTGCTATCCCGGTTGATATACCCCCGATTGTAGCCACCGCAGAAATGCAAATTGGAACTACGACCGGGGCAATCATTATAACCGATGCAAGTATTATTCCGGCGCCAGTGAGAACGCTTGACACCGAGTACATAATAACATCAATTGCGGTGATTCTTCGTCGGTATTTTTTTATTTTTATTTGATACTCCTCAGTGAGGGTTTTGAGTCTAGTCTGAAATTCTCTGACCTGATCATAGCGACATTGCGTTGATGAAATCATTGTTATTTTAAACCCGCTAGTGTTTTCAATTATTTGCCATCGTTAGCGGGAATTGTTAGTAGCTTCAGCCTGAAAAATCATCTACGAGTTCTAAACACCAAGTTATTTTTGATCTAATGGTGGAGCTATCAACCGCGACGACATTAAAGTGTTGACCGTTACTCTTGATAATTAACATCGCAGTGCCACCAGAGTAGGTTTTACCGCCCGTGATCATGTTAAATTGATTGATAGAGATCCACGTTAGCCTGTAGATACCTTCAATCCCCGTTGTACTGTAGATATCGCCCCCCGCATCACTCCTCGTCCAGAGACCAGTGGATAATGTAGTATAAACGTCTCTTATCCAATCCATGGTTCCATGATCGACTGTATACACGACATTTTTAATTCTTATGTGTGGATGCGGAATCTTTATCTTTTCAAAATTTTCTTTTAGTTTACGAATATCATTGTAAATATCTTTGAGAGTCATCGTAGATGTAGCCGGGACACCAAAAAACTTATCAACAATGTCATTGACTGGTTTTTGATCTTCCTTTAATTTAATAATATCGTCAATAACGTCGGAATAGGTTTTATTGATTTCGGTATACTTCATTATCGTTTTATCGCGGCGAATAAAAAATGAAACCACAAGGAGGTTAACTCCAAAACCTGTTTGGGATCTATAATTCGCGTCGAGTTGAGAATATGTCGTCGTGATATTGTAATTTTTAGAACTCTCAAAGAAATTATTAACCATTTTGTTGATATGTTTTTGTTCGTCAATAGCGCTTTTAACTTCAGCGAGGGTCGGGCCTGTCAACGATGTGGTTTCAGACACAGGTGTTCTCCCAAGAAATTTATCAACGATGGTATTAAGTGTTGTTTGTCTCACCATAAACATATTAATATCTTTGAGAGTCATTGTAGATGTAGCTGGGACACCAAAGAAACTATTAGCGATGTAGGCATTGTGAGTGTGCTTGCCGATAAACTCGCTAATTTCAGCGAGAGTCATGCCAGCCACAAGTGGGGTTCCAAAAAACTTAACAACTACGTCGTTAGTGGGTTTTTGATCTTCTATTAGTTTAGAAATCTCGAGATAATTTGCCTTGATTTCTGAAGCAGTCATCATCCTTCCAGCTTCCTTGTTAGCGAAGAATGAATTCAACAAGTCTTTAATTTCAGCGAGAGTCATGCCAACCACAAGCGGGGTTCCAAAGAATTTATGTACGACATTTTTGCGAAAATTATTATAACCTCGTATAAGATCATTCAGCTCACGTTCGTTGGTAGCAATCGCGTCGGTGATCGTAGACACAAGTGCGCCTGGTTTAAGTCGTCCACCGTTGGAATAAAGCGCAATAGAGTTTTCAGCGGCATCGCTCTGCCGTATCAAAATGTCATTCACGGATATATTACTGCTTTTCAATTTACCCTGTTTGTCTTGAAATACAACTAATTCGTTCGGGTCAACATCTATTAAATTTAACATCTCAGCGATTTCATCTTCAATTATTTTTTTTACATCCTCGATAGAACCCGCAGACGTTTCCTCGGTGGGTTCCAACATTGACAGAGATTGTCCCCAAATATCAATCATTATTGTTAGCGTAACTTGTGTTTTCAATTTATTGATCCTTGTAATTTCCCACTCGTGTATTCGTTTACAACCAGATGAGGTGGTTTCCACGGAGATCTAAAGGATTTTAATGAAATCTCTGCGAGGACATTTAATACTTCACGGCCGCATATCGGTGGATCATTTAATTGTTGTGTTGGCAGCGTGGAATAAAAAATCGGAAACTCTTTGAGTTTCGTCGAAGAATTTATATACCGCATAAACTCGCTTGGTGGAGCTAACCCATATGAATCGAAATAGACAATCCCACGTGGATCAATCGCGTATGCAACCCAGTGAGTTCCCGATCCGCTGCTGTTATCAAGATTGATAATACCGGTTTCAACGTTATTTGGTTTTCTCGGTAATTGATCTCTCATAAAAACCCCTCTGAAGTTTTTTATCGCTAGTTTTTTAGCAGCATCAATTAAATCAAAATTGGACATAGGAACCATAGGTTCGTAAATCGAAGATTTTTCAATTAATAAACCGTTCCTGGTATTCTTCTTAGACCCGATCCGTTCACGGATTTCCCGCTGTACCATGAATACGGGGTTCCTGGTAGGTACAACCCCTTTCCCTTTTTTTATATCCTTTCCCAGTTGCCTTTTTCAACGCCATCCCTGCCGCGGTACCAACGGCTCCCAACGCTGCCGCTTTCGCCACCGCTGGGGCAGCCGCTGCAATCAATGCTGGTATTGCGGCTAACAATGGAAATATACCACCTGATTTTATCATGTTCGCGACTGCGGCTTTTGAAAATTCTATTTGAACTCCTCGCTTATTTTTCATTGCATCATTAAAATGTTTTATTTGACGATCCGTTAATGATATTTTATGTGTACCGCCGGACATCTGCGCTGGTTTTAACGTTATTGTGGTTCCACATTCTTTAGCGGATTTTGATCGCAATTTCTTGACCTGACCATCAGTCAGCTTGACACTAACAACACTATATGTCATTTTATTGTAAAACACATTTATGCTTTCAATTGATCTAATTGTGAAAATCGTTTACGATTTCAATCATAGATTTTCCACTGGTGCATCAACGATTCTCATTCGTCCGCCAGCCCCTTCTAACAACATTGATTTGTCGCTGAGAATAACAGCAACCGCTCTATAATCAACACCACCAGGATCTATACGAGCCCTAAAATGTATGTCAACAACGGATTGCCTTGTTAAATCAAGATGTTCCAGTGAAAAGTAATAAATTGGATACAAGTTCTTAAAATCGAGTTGCGATATTTGCAAACCGGTATCAACATTTTGATCACGACCCATATATGATAGCATCCGATGATACACACGTGCTATTTGGTTGTTTCCGTAATTAAGCTGTATATCCTCAGATGGTTCTTGTTGTCCGTTTATTCTCAGTGAAACCTCACTTACCCCTAATCGATCAAATATCATATGACTGCGTTCTTGGGAACCTAATCGATTCCGATTCTGCAGCGCTATAAATATATGATGTGGAGCTGAAACGCCTTGTTTTGATGCCAGGTGCCATGTAAATGTACCATTAACATTATCCTCTTTAGCATCAGTCGTTGTTGTTAGCCAACTTAGCAATGATTTACCACCGGTTTCCATAAATGAAAGTAGCCGCTCTTCCGTGGTAATTGATGGTGTCATTACTGGCATCCATAATACTATTTTACTCAAAACGACTTTACCATCAGCGGCACCAGTACGCCAAATTGCATCATTGTCATTGCCTTTTCGCACTAACGCGATTGTGTGTTTGGCTCCATAGATGACTTTTCTGACATTTCTGCAGAATCCAAATATGTGATGGAGAGGAATTGCACATGAAAAATATCGTTGTTGTCCTTGTAACATCGCTACTCGTGTTGCAAACCCTAGATTGAAATTGAGATTGATATCTACGACATCAAAGGTACCAGCCGGTCTAGTATATCCGGCCGGTGCTGGATCAACTGCGGTATCTCGTGTTGCTTTTACCCTAGTATGATTAATGTGATCAGCGTGATCATTAATATCCTTTGCAAACATCATAGATGGACCAGCCGATCTTGTATAATCATCGGAGTATCTTGCTAGCCCGATTATTGTTGTTGCAACATCAACCTCGCGGTCTATTGATTCAATTTCTTTTCCATCAATGAGATATCTTGCACTTTCAAATAACGCCATTATACCATTGTTGACGAAACCAACTCGGATATTTGGATCATTTGCATATGGGGTATCAGCTGCAACATTTGTTACAAGTTTTCCTTCTACTTCGATAAATGCTTCACATGGCAAAAAGTATTTACTGGTATCTTGAACTTGAAGTTCAATTCGCGATCGTAGGTCGGGTTGTATTGCATGATAGGAATAGTATTGATAATCGCGGACGGAATCATCTTTGCGCACTGGGGCTTCCATATCTAACGCGGGATCAGCTGTTCGTTTAAACATTTATAACATTACTAGCGTTTTCAATTGGTGAATTGCAAAGCAATAATCATCGTCGTTGAAAATTCTTCGAATTTCTTTTTTGTTTCAAACCACTTCCTGCTATCGCGTTCATGATAGCGCTATCTGTTACCGGTGGTGACAAAGTCAATTGCGCTAGTTTTTCTTCCACTGCGTTATTTATTGCTTTGCTGATTTTTGCAGGCATCACTGTAGTTGATGGCAGCACCACTGACGAAGTCATTCCTGGTTTCTTTCGTACCAATGATGCTATTTTATCTTTCGCGGCAGAAAATGCCTTTCCGGCAAGATTTCCAACGAAATTGATTCCCTTATCACGAATAGCATCAATGGCTTTCATTGATAATTGTTTAGCTAACGGCGCCACCTTGGGAGCCATTCTTGTAAATAACCCCGCAATGGTATTGCCGAAACCATCTCCGTAATATGCTCTATAAACAGGCAATCGTGAGTTCACCACGTAGACGCTTACTGGTTTATCATAATTGTAGTGTATAATCATCTTGTTATAAAACTAGTAGTTTTTCAATTAATGATCAATCGCTTACATCCATAAGATTTTCATCATAACGTAGGGCGTCTCTGTGATTTTCAACTAATTCAGCAATAAGTTCTCGATATACATCAATGTCCATGATACCGCCGGAAAATAATCGTCTACAGATATCAGCTGCTTCATTAATTACTTCCGGTGAATTATTTCCGGCTCGTTTCCCTCCGATGAGAACCTCTAACCGTGATATATCACTGAGAATGTTACCAGGGCATGTCACGGTAGAGTCAAAGACTCCAGCGTTGAAATCATTTGAATTTTTAATCGAATATCCTTTTCCGCTTGTTTTCTCAGTTGTACCAGTTTCGTCATACTCTTCAATTCCCTTTCTAAATTCTTTATATCCCAATTCTCTTTTATTTAAACGGCCAATCCCCTTATTCGTTTTATACAACCAATCAACCCATTCATCTCGGCTTATTCTACTGTTTTTATACTCGTCTTTTAAAAAGTCCTTTCTAGAATGAAAACTTTGGGCGGCAAAATTACCAAAAATCTTATAATGTTCGGGTTTTATTAATTGAGGTCGTTTGATTTCTGCTATAGCTCCTTCGGTGAGTTTGTCTATAAAGGAAACACCTCTTGGGGTGACGACATCAACAGGTTGTGGTTCAGGTGTGGAAACTCTTTGAGTTTCAGGCGCAGAATCATCAATATCAGCTAGTCGTTCATACTCGCGCTGAGTTTTTATATCACTGGATAGCTGTTGTATTCCTGCGCGTGTTTGTCCGGTCTCTGCTGCTATCTTTTCAAGCACACCAAGAACAGGCACTTCTCGTCGCTTGCCTTCCTTAGGAATATCTCCGTATATTGCTCGTTCAGTTGCTGTTTTCACATCTTTGGTCGCACTTGTTATCGGAGTAAACAGTTGTTCACTTGACACAGAAAAGTCAGTCTGCGCTTGTTGTCGTTGTTGAAGTTTCTCGCGAAGTCTGTCTCGAACCGGTATAAACTTTTTAATTGCTGCTAGCCGCTCTCGGGCTAATCTAGTTGTAAGCGATTCACCAACCATATATTGTTTGTGAACTAATTTTTCAAATGTAAAACCCTTTGGGTTTCCATCACAATTAAATAACTTAGTTATTAAATAACTTAGTTATTAAATAATGTACCATCAAGCTAACGTATCCATCTTCAACAGGGTTAAACTGTACGACGCTATCCGTGAATGTTTCAGAAATAACATCGCTGGGGGTTTCAGAATTGTAATATCTGAGAACGGTGATGAACGATTTGTGTTAACGACGCGGCAACAAGAACAACTACGTAAAAATAGAGGCGTCGCGGTGATTACTTGCTACTACGACCAGATCATCCATTATGCACATAACTGCATGGGCAGGTCCAAACTGCTGAGTATCCTTTCAGGAGAAAATCCCATGTAAGTGTTACAAAAAACGCTAAAAAAAAAAAAATAAATTATTTATATTATTTACGAAAGCCTATTTTTTTTTTAGTAACACCCACGTGGTTAAGATACGGGTTTTTCCTCGTTTAACATTTTTCTAAGATCACGAACCTTAGAACTAATTTCAGCTCGTTTTTGATACTCTTGGCCGAGCTTTTGACGTATTGCTTCAACGGTGCTAAATAGCGTTATGAATACATTAATGTCGTTACCGTACAAACAAGCATTGATGGATTTTTGAATTCCTTTCACGAGCCTGTACATCCTAGGTAAAACATAACGACCCTTACTACACTGATACTCAATGTCTTCATATTCCGAGGTAATCCTGTCACAGTCGAGACTTTCAGATAATAATACCCCTTTATTATTTAAATTTGAGATTTCAGCAATTATAGCATTTACATCATTGATATCCATTATTTATAGTTTTATATAAATATAGTATACTGTATCTCTAATTATTAAAAAAAAACAAAACAAAAAACACTCATTTGGCAATCTCCCTGGCGCCCTATGACGTCAGAGAGACCCAGAGGTTTACGACAACACATCTTTGGAACTCCTTGGTTGCCTTCGCATCCAAGTAAGCCCAAGGGGACCCGAAACATACATCTCCGGCGGGAGGCCTAAGGTGGCAAACGCCATCTTAGACCGCCCAGAAGATATGCTTGGGGTGACGTCACAACATGTACTTAATTAAGGATGGATATATTCAATGAAACGATGATGGAATTTGTGATGTAATGATGTGGGCGTGGTAAACCAAACCAACATGGCAACCCATGAAATCGAATTCATGGTTGCATGAGTTGGAAAAAAACACCAACCCACGCTACCGAGAATGCGATAGCATGAGTTACAATGTTGGTTTGGCTGAGGGGGATCGCCCCTCCCCCCCCCCCCCAATTAATAGAAAAAACATCTTCCGTTTCGCCATCAAATAATGTATCTGCTATGGGGACCGAACACGTAGTTGATAGATCTATGTTTACAAGACAAACACGATACCATTACACCACGGATAGTCATACAGAATAGAGATTTTTTAATATATATATCTTCTGATATACTTAACAATAAGAGATTTTTAAAATAGACAATTTTAGGCTGCAACAATGAGAAATATTTTAAACAAAATAATACAGTTGTTAAATGAAACAGCGTTTTATACTCTGTTATAAAATACATTCACAAAGAGCTGTATACAAGGAATTTTAACCACGCCCACCTACTTCAATGAATAGGAAACACTCGCGTTCCGGCTGAGCGAACATAGGTAATGCGTTAGATTATAAAGAATTTTTGTACTGAAAAGAACGAGTTAGCTGTCTGCTTTACTGCTAGTCCCCCCCCCACACACATGAGATAAATAAAAAATTTTGTACTGAAAAGAACGAGTTAGCTTAAATAAATAATACAGTTTTAGCCCACAAGCGACAATAAAAAGTTGTATTCTCTATCGATCTCCATTACAGTCACGTGGGCACGCCTAGTCAAGTACAGGTAATATAGCAGGCGACAAATTCCTTTGACGTCATAATACAAGGGAACTTAGTAGGTAGAGTGTTTTGAGTGGTTGGATTTGTCCATGGGGATTTATCTCCCTTGAATCGTTTCAGGTGTATACGAATCTTACTTTATGACCATTTTTTTTAGACAGAGATGTTTTAATTAAATTTTGTGCAACAAATCGAATTGAAGGCACGCAAATGTCAAAGTATCTACTGGCTTCGTTTATCGAATGAAAGATTCTCTCCTCGCTGGTTTCTAAATCAAACGATTTAACTCCCCTAGGACGTTTTGCATATTTGCCTGTTCCACCTAATTTTGCATTCAGACTTTGTGAGACGGCTTGAAGATTCTCAAGACAATTATCAGTCTTCACGCCATTTATGTGATCAATCACAAATCCGTCTTCGATTAATCCGTTATGACATTCAAAAATAATTCTGTGACAAAGATATGTTTTATTTCTAGCACTAAACAACAAATAACCCATATTATTCAGATATCCAACCGTTTTTTTTAGTCTGCGGTGCCTGACAAACACCATCACTGGAGGCTTCGTAATTAACAAGCACTGGATGAGGTCTGAAATCTTGGCTCATTTGTATAATAATACTATTTGTCTAATTTATTATTTGCTTTAATTATAAGTCTATCAATATAATCTTGCGGGGTTTTGATGATTTTGTCCTTGATTTTATCAAGGACGGAGTCATTGATTCGTTTGTCATAATAGCGTTTTAGTTCCCTGTATCGTTTACCCCCACAAGCAAGACACAACTGCGATTTTCCTCTAACGCCCACCCCACATTGGAGGCATGGGAGAGGGCCAAAACTTCCTCGCCTAACGCTTTGTAAATGATACCCACAGAATTCGCTTCTGCATGATTTGTTACACGGGGTTGTTGATCCAATCATTAGCCACTTGCAGTGATTCATTATACTATATTTTTCTATTTAAATACTTGTTTTAATTATAACATGGAGGAGTTCCAAAGATTATCGAAAATTAAGCCCTGGAAAAATACTAAATTCAATCTTGCTAGGGAGTTCCAAAGATTATCGAAAATTAAGCCCTGGAAAAATACTAAATTCAATCTTGCTAGGGAGTTCCAAAGATTATCGAAAATTAAGCCCTGGAAAAATACTAAATTCAATCTTGATAGAGTCTCTGATACACCAAAACGTCTAATCGGTGATAGAACTATACTCGGTAAAATCAGGGAGTGTTTTAATGAATTCTACCGAGACGGTGCAGCATACTGTTGGTCGACATTTCGAATTATCAATGATGATGTCAATGTACCCATCATCGATGCTACTATGAACGATAAAAGAGCAGCTGAGATAATTTCACACCTTGGCGGGAAATCCAAGGGATTTCCAAGGAGCTGGAAATCCAAATGGGAAATTCAAAGATGGAAATCCAAAGGTGGAAATCCAAAGGATTTCAAGCAAATCAATTCCCATCAGAAGTATTTTTTCAGAATAAAATTCATTATCGAAGTCGAAGGCAAATGGATTATTAGGGATAAATTTGAACCAATCCTAAAGGATAAAAAGACTGTCATTGTAAGTAGAGATTCCAAACCAGGAATTCTAACTGGAATTGACAAACCATACTACGAGAGATCTTATCCTGTAACAGCAATCGTTTATGGAATATATCCGTTAAATGATAAACCAGATATCGCAAAACTAGCTCCTATGAAATATTCACCGTTGACTTCGTCAAGGCTCAATTGTGTAGCAACACGGGTAATGGAACACTTCACAAATGCATCCCGAGGAAATAAACTAACTGATCTGCGACGTAGGAAAATAACAGAATGGGAACTGACAGTGAAACAGCACGGTGCAAAGATTTCTGATATAGCTAAATTAGAGACATTATTA
Organism: Unio pictorum; assembly: GCA_030141615.1. NCBI lineage: Eukaryota > Metazoa > Mollusca > Bivalvia > Unionida > Unionidae > Unio > Unio pictorum. The sequence continues at coordinate 9,113,153 of JARLTB010000060.1, forward strand.
AAATTCCCAATATCAGTAACGACAATAACCGGGGAAGTATTACACGAACCGAAATATAGATTACAAGGAGCACCAATACAAATTATTGATCATAACGAACACGCGTGGACACCTGTGGTAACAATATTTCCACGAGAACGAATCGTGAGATATATCCCCCCGGAATTTTCCGGGGATGTTTTCTATGAAGAGAAATTATTTGATGCTATTCATGCGTTGTGTAAAGAGGACCCTGTGTCAGTGTGGTTACTTAGCAGTGTTGGTTCCGAATCAGGATTCGATCAATTTGTAAGACCAAATGGTGAATTATATCGCGTTGAAGAATTAGATAACAGAATGAGAAAAATCGCTAATGATTTTTCACCAGAGAGTTTCCATGAAAAACTACTCACGGATAGTTTTACTATTTCTTCAGTGGTAGCTCACTTCGCAAGAGAAAAAAACTCCTGGCGTCCAACACGAAGTGATTTTCTCGAGGACGTTAAATTGAGTTGCATCGAATTTGGTCATGGAGGACTGTGGAATACAAAATACCATCGTGACGGTATGATTTCAATTGATATATCCGCGTGTTATCCTGGAAGTTTTCTCGGGTATGGAGAATGTAGTAACTATTTTAAACGATTTGGACACCCCACGCATGAAATGACTCGTGTTGCGATTAATGGGCCATTACCTGATTTTGATTTAACCGGATTCGCTCGTGTGATATCATTTGAACTCGCTACAGGGTTACATCCGTGTAGTTATGTTTGGCTCGGTAGACACCTATCTGAAAAGGCCTGGATGCCAATAGTGTTACTACGATATATGATTGATTGTGGCATGCTGATATCGTTGATTGTTTCCGAAGCTATTATATGCTATCGAGCTCAGAAAGAAGTTTGGCTACCACAACCCGATCTAGATCGTATAATTAGCGAATTGCGAAAACAGTGTCCAGATGGAAATGGAAATTGCAAAGCAATTTCAAAGAATTTCAATGAAGAAGAAATCATAAATTGGTCTAAGAAGTTATTTGAAAGTAAAAAAGAACAAGCAAAGGATTTTGGACGAAGAATAATCGGTAAATTTACCCAGGGTGGAAGATACGACAATGCAAAATTTTCCTCGCGGTTGATCATAGACGTCGCTGAATACGATTTTCTTGTAACGGATTTAACGAAACAGGGAAAACTTGTATCCCGTAAGGATGCTTTTCTATCCAATGGTGAGAAATTGGGTACGGTTGTTACCTACTGTGATGGATATAATTCCCAATACACACATTTGAGAAGTTCTATGCTAGCTTATGCTTCTATCAATTTATTTTCGATGATAAATAGATTTCCTAATACCGCGGTTAGAGTAGCTACTGATTCGATGTATATACACAATAAATACAAATCAGATGTAGCTAAATTCACATCCCAGGAGGAAGCGTGGGGGTGTTGCAGATTTAAAAAGGAGACGCTACATGAGTATTGTGAATCGGCAGATGTTACCATGGATGAAAAGTACTTAAAATGTGATGAGATTCAATCAGAATTTTCTAATGCACCACCGGTATCTGATCCAATATGTAGATACAAGACAGTTTATTTAAACGGTTGTGGTGGGTCAGGAAAGACAACTCGTGCAATTGAATTATATCGTCGGAAAAATCCTACGGATTTCACAAACATGATTGTGTTAACACCGACTCACAGACTCGCCAGAGAGATGATACAGCGAGGGGTAAATGCCTGTACTTATCATAGTTTCTTTCGATGGAAAGGCGATGAATGGACCCCTGATCGAATGGGTGATAAATTCATTCCTGAAATCATAATTTGGGATGAAATATGCACGGTATCGTTGAGAGTATTACAAACATTTCTCGAGTGGTTGTTAAACAAAAACACAAAAGTCGTCATGTGCGGTGATCACGGCCAACCACCACCATTTGTCGGTGGATCTCCACATGAATGGCTAAAAGGTTCTGTAGACTATTATGAAGAAATTAATACCGACCATAGATCACTTGATGAACAATTACGCGAGTTCAAAGCACTGATTAGATTACAACCGGATAAAATCCAATGCGAAATAGCGCGTGAAATAATTTCAGAAACTCCCATGAATGATTTCTGGGAAACGTGGAGACCAAATGATTTGATAGTAGCAAGTAGAAAAATAGTCAGAGACACACTTCAGATGAAGTTATTTGAAACGCATAAAGAAAAATTTGCAACACTTCCAGTACCGTTGTGTTATAGGCCTTCGGATACACGAAAGCAGAATATTGAAGTTGATATTCCAGGGAAGAGTGAAAAGCAGATTCTCGTGTTAAATGATATTGTGCTGGTTGATATCAGCGTCGTCGAAAATGCATTGCGTGCTAATAAATCCCCATGGACGCTAGGATACGCAGCGACGATACATTCTTCACAGGGATTAACTATATCGGATACAATTGTTTGGATGGTAGATAATCGCATCGAATGGTCGAATTTAGTCTATCTCGCAGTATCCAGAGTACGAAGAATAAATCAGCTTCGAAGAGTTGTCGTTGGCGAAGCCAGTGGCGATGATAATGACACCACAATAAATGATATTGATGCTAGCATCATTAATAAAAAACTCTCCGGTTACAAACAACAGGACAAAAAAAAACAACGAGAATTTGATATTGATGCTGAATTAATAATTACGCTGAAACAACAACAGAATAATCACTGCGCGAGTTGCAATTGTATAATGCGTTGGCAGTATTCGGATAAAGATCCTCGCCAATTCACCGTAGACAGAAAAAATAACAGTCTCGGTCATGTCAGAAATAATGTGATGTTGACTTGTCTTGAGTGCAATAGACGCAACGGTGCTAGTTAAGACCATGCGGTGGCAATTGAGTATCCTCGGGAATTACCTGTAGTTGTTGTCGAGTAAAACCCCGCTGAGGGGCAGTTGAATCCAGTTTATAGACTGGAGGTCTACCAGTTGATCGTGTTATACTAGATATCTTGTGTGCAGTGACGCTCCAAATAGGATCGGTAGCCCTTTTTCTGCCACCTTCAAGCTCTCCTGGTTCGTATAAGTACCTCACAATGACATTACTACCAAGAATTGGTTCGGAAACGCTAGCGTTTCTAGAAAAATCTTTTTGTGGTTGTACGGGTATAGACTTCTTTTTAATAGCGTTCCTAGGTTTCATGTTGATTGTTCTAGTGATCTCATTATTCAGTGCGGTAATCACAGCTGGTAACCTTTTGACCCATTCACGGGATCGCTTTTCTTGAATGAATTCTTTTGCGTATTGATATCCAAATAACCGCTCAGCAATCGTCCGATTAAATCGTTCGACAATGGCCTGATCGCGATGTAGCGCAGTATGCCCTCGTCGTATGGTGACATTATGATTTTTCATTGTAGATAGAACCGCACCCTGAAATTCCTTTCCAGGATCAACCTGCAATAGATTTGGCCAGTGCAGAGGACCTCGTCGATAAATCCTTTCAAATGCAGAAGCAACTTCAGTGGCTGATTTTGTTTTTAACGGTTCTGCTTCCTTGTATCGACTTGCAATATCAACTACGGTTAACGCATATTTGTAACCACGATCATGTGGCAAAAATAATATATCAGCCTGATGAACTTCATTAGGAGCAGTCACATCAAAATGCGAGAATCGAATTTGTTTAGGCGGTGGTAGATAAATTTGCCATAGTGCCTGTTTGGATAACCAATCCGCCGCTGTAGTTTTTTTCACTTTTGCAGCGCTAGCGAGTTTATGGACTGCTGATTTACCCCTCCAGTATCCTCTTGGGGAATAATAAATCGATTCCATATTAAAATGCTAGCATTTTCAATTACCAGCACCCATCATCAATTTGCCTTTCATAGCTGATTTTACCCACCACGAAGCCAATTTTTCTTTCAAAGATTTATCAGGAATAGCATTTAACGCATGAATTAATTTCACATCCGCGAGATGCCTGTTTTGCAGATTGCTGCTTTTATATGCAACATCATGAGCATGACACGCCTTATCAATAGCGTTTATCGGATACTCGCCGGATCGAGGTTGATTTTGATCATCAAGTCTGATATCTAATCGTGTTCCGGGACCACAGTAGCTATATCCTGGAAGGTGCTTTTCTCCGGGGTACTTTGCCCATGGGGTTCCAGGGAGCTTTGCCAATTTGGCTGCGATATCACCTCCTCGTTTTTTTTTAAAACATCTCCGGATTGTAAAATCTTTGATTTTGTAGAAATAAATCTAAACTTTTTTATACCACATGTTGCACATCTACCAGTTAGTGCTGATCTGTTATTTTTAGTTGTAACCGTCGTCACATCATTTGTGCTAGTACGCGTTTTACACTTCACACAATATAGATCCATAATTTATGTATAGAGATATGAATATAATTGATTTTTCAGCGACTAAAATAAGAGAACCAGTTAAGCATCATGCAGCGCTACCAAACTCTATCCGTGCAATTATAATCGGGCCATCTGGATCCGGCAAGACTCAATTGTTGCTCAATTTAATAATGAGATGGATGAAGTGGGATAAGTTGTATTTAATTGCTCCTAGCGTAGATGATCAACGATGCTATGAAGTGTTAAAGGATTTTAACGAGAATGCATCAGAAATTAAAGGTGAGAATACCATTGATTTTATAACTGATATTGACGAGGCGCCATCCGTGGATGACCTTGATGGGAGCATTAACAATTTAGTCGTATACGACGATGTGATGTTAGACAATCAAAAAAAACCCAGCTAGAATATTTTCCAGAGGCAGGCATAAAAACACTGACGTGATATATGTCACTCAACGATACACTCAGATTCCAAAAGTGATTAGAGACAACTGTAACTTACTGTGTGTATTTAACGGCGTTGATACTCATACGCTTCGAAATATTTGGCAGACATGGTGCTCTGATATGGACTTCAATCAATTTAAAAATTTCTTTAGTAACGCTCAGTCGACTCCGCACGGATTTATAACAATAAATTTACATGATCCTCGGACACGATATCGTATCGGACTCGATCAAATATTTGGTTGAACTCGTAAAAGAATTATTAACCCAGAACTGAAAATTCCAGCAGCAGAGAGGGTGAATGACAACGACGTTGGCGTATATAAGGAAATCTTATTTTATCGAATAGACGCCATTTTTTTTACTATTTGGTGGAAGCCTCAGATTTCCGAATCGACGCTCGGAAAGTTGTGAGGTTCACCCTCTCTGCTGCTGCTGTAATTACATACTTATAACTGACATATAGAAGCCCAGTTCCCAAATTTATCATTTACGACAATCGTATGAAAATATTTATTTAGTGCTATCTTGTTCACTGTGTTATGTCTTTGAATCACGACATTATGTCACATACAATAGCAATACAAATCTTAACACTAAAACGTCCGTCACTTCTGCTTCCGAAAAGGACAGGCTACATTTGCATCAGAGGCGTAGCTGGGGGGGGGGGGCAGGGGGTACATATGTCCCCGGGCGCCAAGGTACAGGGGCGCCAAAATGAGGCTTGCAACGTTACATTATAATAAGTAAACAAGGGTAATAAATCGGTCACAAGATCGCTGGGGCACCAATTTTATAGTTCGTCCCCGGGCGCAAAATATTATCGCTACACCTCTGATTTGCATGCATGCCCTGCTCTTTACTGATGCAGGTTAGACACCCAAGAACCTCTTCCCTGAAGCAGTCATAGCTTACCCGTCTGTAGAATGGCACAGCTCCAAAGGCAGAAGTTGGCCAGAATGTTCCGGGACTGCGCCTGTCTGACGTAGTCCGTCATGTCCCCAATAATGTAGGGGTCAAGGCCGGTCACATAGCCACTGCTGTTGAACATGGGAGTGTTTTCGCCTTGAACATGTACCCAGACTCCTTTCAACAAATGAATTGTGGAGAGGTTAATACATGATATAAGTAATGAGTGTTGGTGGTGGACTTTGTTTAGTACGTTGAATATAAATGTAATTCCTCATTCTTTCTTAAAATTATATTATACTCGTTTGTTTGTCTAACCAAGACTTTGTATATATACATACATATGTATATACATATATATATGTGTGTGTGTGTGTGTGTGTGTGTGTGTGTGTGTGTGTCCCAAATAAATGTTTTTATTTTCTTTTCAGTTAGTTTTTGTGTGCAAAATAGGTATCATTTTAAAGTTTAATTTGTCATTAGGGACATCAGTTTTTGTATTGTTGTTTCCATCAATACCTGCTTACGATTACTCTTCCAGATAAAATGTAATTGTATATATCTTTGAACTAAGGTAAGATAGTATTCACGTAGTATAAATTGTATCAACCAGTGTTACTTTTTTCATCATAATAAGTCTAATGTACATTATGCATTCTTATATGTTCTAGTCTGTCACTCAAAGGTATGATTTATTTGCAAAACTGAAATTGACATTAAACATACAAATTGTCTTTCTTTTTATCTTAACTTTGTTACCAATTAAAACATCAGAATAGAAAAAGGGTAATAAAATAAGAAAGATCCGAATAGCCGTTTTCGCTTAACCGGCTTTTAGTAGCTGTTCCGGCGTGTGTGTGTGTGTGTGTGTGTGTGTGTGTGGTTTTTCATGAGATATGTACTTTTTGCCTGTTTTCGTCTACGTTACTGTGATCATCATGTTTGAACTGATCAATTTTTTTTTATGTGTTTCTTTATCTCCTTGTTTTTGGAACGAAAACAATTAGACCATTTCTCAGATGTTTTGCTCCACTAATACAACAGTCCACCTGTTTATGATATGATATGATGGACCCTCATTAATTGGTTTAAATTACCACTCATGCGTCTCAACACAACATTGTGCACTAGACTAAACGAACTATGACTACATTCATCATTACTTAAATGTAAACGGAAGGAAAGAACGCTGAGCGGCGTAGAACACGAATAACTCAAGTTATCTCCCTTTTGCTCTTTCCAGCTCAAAAAATGAAAAACGTTCGGCCGTTAATTTAGATAACCTAATTCAAATCACTTTCAAATCGTCAACCTTCGTGTTAACTATCAAAGAAATACCACTGCGTATCACATTATTCAAAAGCGCACATAAATATTAACGTTCAGACTATCGACGTCTTTTTCTTGGGAGAAACATTGGCTAAAAGCACCAGGCGATGAGCCCAAGAGCGTAGATCTTACATTCACCGGTTACTCCATCAACTCGTTCGCCCGCCACTCTCGCGGAGATGGAGTTCTTTTCTTCGCAAAGAACTCCATGATCAGACGTCTTTTCCACATCACAACCTTCCATTTCTACCACACATCGTTTGAACAAGTCCAAACCACACACACACGTAAAAAGGTCAGTTAAATTATTTTGCTTCTACAGCCCTCCTCCTAGTTGAAAAAACAAGCCGAGTGAATCTCTCATTTTGGAGCGGTTTCACAATCTCCTGGGGTATGGAAATTCAATCGGTGGCAACCTGATTATTCTTGGACATTTCAACTTTCCTTTTGTCTGTCCTGGAAATCCATACACATCAAAACCTCCAAGATTACATGTATGCTTTCAACATCAAGCGGTCTGTTAACCAGCCAACCCTTAAACATTTTAGACTGGATTCTTCATAGATCGGATGATAATATTTTACGGGTCTCCTTGGTATCCCACGAATCTGCATAATATCACCTCTGCAAAATATGCCATCACGACGTATCAGTTCCTAACCCTCCACCTTTATTTGCTCCTCCCTATGATAAATATAACCAAACTAATGGAACCGAACTACAGACAACAACTCGATAACTGCCTGCGTTCTTTGATTGACAAACATGCTCCAGCAACCAAGTGCAGATTACCAATTCAAAAGTGTTCTACTAGGGAACAGCGTCGTGCTACTAAAAGTGACCGCCGTAAAGCTTAGAGGCTTTGACTTTCCACCAGACTCACTAGTCATAAGCAAATCTATGAAGCCGCTAAGAAGAATGACACATACATAGTCCATTCAGTGAAATCAGCCCATTACAGTACTAAGATCGCAGAAAGTTTCATCTACAAAAGAGCTGTTTGAGATTATTAACAAGCTAATGTCAAGGAACAACTGGATACCACTTCCAACAACTGTCGCTCAAGTCGACCTTCCGGACATGTTTGATCTCGCAATTATATAAAAAAGCTTTCAAAATGTTGTTCTATCCCGACTTGTATCTCATCTGAATTCAGTCGTTTTCGCAATGTATAGTCTGCATATCGCCCTTGCCAGAGTAAACTACACTTCTGAAAGTAGTCAATGACCTTCGTTCTACTTTGGATATTAGAAACATTACAGTCCTCACCTTCCTTTCTTTGTCTTCCGTATTTGACACAATAGACCATGATATATTACTTCACCGTCTCCGGTATGTATTTGGCATTCACAATACAGCCTTACTGTGATTCAAGTCCTACTTGGTCAACAGGACACAAATTGTGTCTGCAATGAAATATACTCGAGCTCAGTTGGTCTTTGTTGTGGTGTTCCACATGGGTCTGCTATTGGACCTATTCTCGTCATTCTACACACTCAGCTGCACTCAATATATCATCATTCAGTGTATCACGAATTGTACGCTGATGACACCCAAATAAATCAATCTAGCCACTCAATTGAAGTTGATGCTACCATCCAAGGTGTAGAGAGGTGCGTTTCTGATGTGAAATCATGGATGACACGTAACAAACTGCAGATGAAGGATGATAAAGCAGAGGCTAGTCTGATCACAACACAAAGACTTCCTCATTCACATACTAGCACAAACGGTACATATCAGCAACAGCAACCCTACATTCGCAGTCAGTACTACACCTAGGTGTTACTCTTGACATTACTCTCGCATTGTGCCAACCTGTCATGAACATATATATGCAAGGCTGCATATCTTGAGCTGAGACGCATCAGTTCCATTTGCTAATATCTTTCAGTTGATGCCACTAAAACACTTGTATGTTCATTAGTACTTTCAAGACTGGACCATTGTAACTCAATCCTGTCTGGTTCGTCTCAATATCTACTCCAGAAACTCCCAAAGGCTCAAAACACAGCTACTCAGATCATTCTTAAAGTACCACGATCAGAGCTCACCTTTCCTGCCCTGTACAATACACTGACTATCCATTCAATCCAGAATCAGACAGAACATTTGTTCTCTGTGCTGTGTTTCACTGACGGACTCCAGTCCAACAAACCTATCTAACCTCACCGATGTGTACACTTACACTCCTCTTCTGACAATCGTATACTCATTATTCCATCTATAAAAACGAAGTCATATGGACACAGTTCTTTTGCATACCAGGGCAGGCAACGTCGAATGAATTTGCTCTTGAAAGTAGACATGGACAAAACCCCTGAAAAAGAAGGTGAACTCCTACCAAGATTCCCACTATGAATACGAAGTTATATGGACAACGTTCTTTTGCATTCCAGAACCCATCAACGTGGAACGAATTGCCCACTGAACTTAGATACAAAGGCACAGTGAACTCATTCAAGAATGCTCTTAAAACTCACATATTTCAACTAAAAGAAAAAAATGTAAAGATCCAATAAGGTTACCTACCTTAAATATGTCCATCATGTTTTATGTGTTCTAATTTCATGGTGCTTGATTTTTGTCATCATATCATCAATATGTTTTTATGTTTTAGGTGTTGTCTAATGTTATAAAGCAATAAGAGCTCTAAAGATTATGTGCTATACAACGTCATTATTATTATTATTATTATTATTATTATTATTCATCGTACCAAAAAATAACAAGAATCACATATGAGAATACTTCATTGACAATGGGGGCGGGGGTGCAGTTCCCGTGGAATTTCATCTCACGAAATATTGAGTGTATATGTATCGCGGATGAAATGCAGTAATTTGTGCATTATACTGCTCTAGAAAGATAAATCAAATTTGATTATATAATTTATACTGTCTGTAAGACTTAACCAACACTATAACTAAACTTTGGAATGCACATTTATATTCCGATGGACAAATATTGCGCCGGATACATGGTTTTCAGTAAGAATAATAACACTGAAAAGATCGCTGACAGCCATTACAAAGGTTCGCCGTGTCCGAATGGATAATTTAAGAAACTGACGACACTGCGTGTGACATTTTCCATCAAAGCTTCGTGAAATCGATGCATACATACATACATACATACTGAGAGAAAAGATCTACCTACGAACTGAATTCCCTCCGCTTTCGTGTATTTCGTCCATTGCTTTGAGGAACGCGGGTCTGGATGCATTGTAACGACCATTTCCGAAATCGTCAGCATAGGTATACCAGGCCTGGTTCATTCCAGACATGAAAACTTTATCGCCATTAAGGGTTAAATTCTGGCCACTAACAGACAAAAACCTCTGTGCCGCTGTCCTGTCACAGAGACAAAGGAAAAGAAAAAACACAACACTATCCACACGCCCACAGCAGCCCACCATGTTTATAACTGACAGGTAAGTGACAAAACAATTTCGGGTAAATGTGTATGTGGGTAAACAAGGTTATCGATATATGATAATTGTTCACCTGGGTCGTGAGGAAGTTTAATACGATGCATACTGAATCAGGATATGAAACTACAACTGTGCATTGTTGAAAATATCGCATGTGCACAAAGGAAATACAACATTATAGGAGCGTAAACTACCATTGTATATTGCCGAAAATTTCGCATGCGCACAAAGGAAAAACAGTATTATTGGTGCGTGAACTACAACTGTGCATTGTCGAAAGTATCAGCTTCGTAAAGGAAACATTATTATAGGTGCGTAAATAGGGCACGGGTGTAAGTTACAGGGCAAACCATCCTTTCTAATCGTATAACACATGTAACGGAAGGTTTGTAGATGATACATTCATGCTCAAAACCTTTCTTCTCTAGAAGACGTAAGAAACGTTGTAAATGTTAAAATTTCAGCGTAATTAATTTGTGAATAATTAGTAAATGCGGCCATTTCATGACCTAAAACTTTAATTATTTACTTATCAACTAAATGTACAGTACGCACACAATATCGCCGCACATTTCTTGCATAGTAAGCGAGAGCTCTTTCACTGTATTTGGGATATCCTTCTTTAAGCCAAATAATTCATTTTAATTTCAATTAATTTACTGCCATAATTTAAAAGAAAATTAAAATGGGATAACACCAAAAGTTGTCCAAACTTATTGCTGTTATATTGATTGCAATAGATGATTATATACGAAGCAGAAAATGTCATGCATATATATATATATATATATATATATATATATATATATATATATATATATATATATATATAGATATATATATATATATAGATATATAGATATATATATATATATATATATATATATATATATATATATATATATATATATATATATATATATATATATATTCTTACGTGCTTAGGCTCGAATAAGCAGCAAAACATAAAGAGTGAAAACTAACAAGCTTGTAAAAACGTTAACAATAAATTTATTAAGTACATTTATTTTCATAAAATAAATAAACTTACGGTTTTAGAGAATCATATCCAACATTAATCCAATATAGAATTCACAAAAATAATCCACTAATGGAATTGCAAGAGTCCTGATAAATAAATGTTCTAATAGTTCCAGGTTCGAATCTTGACGATGTAATCCAAAATGGCTGACGATGTCACTTGATGCAGTTCTTGTTTTATAATCATCCAAATGAAATTATGAAACACATGTCCTTTTCCAGATAAATACAATAAATTCTCTTGCTCTAACGAATTGACACAATTCCCAGTACAAGGTAATTAAAATTATAACTCAAACAGAAGACACAACTTAATAATAATAAAGCCCAACATCTACTGAATTGTTCTATCCCAAACAATAATTTAAATACCTGTTTTCTTTTTACGTAAACAAGTGATCACGTGATTTTATGGAAGTTCATAGAAGGTCAAAGAAAGAGGCTATATACTAAATCACATACTAATAGAATGATCCAGAAAGATGTCTTTGGATTTTAGCCAGTCGTTTTAGAAACTTGTTGACACTGTCTGAAGCAGGGTCAGAAATTAGGTCAACAAGCCAAGGTCAAAAACATGTTTACAGATAAAGTATGGTCATAGAGATTTTTCTAGAATAATCTCCCAATTAATGAATTTTAAAACCCAAAACGACAAATTTGGATCTGACAATTAAAAATAAATAATTTAAATCAAATATACATAACAATGTATATATATATATATATATATATATATATATATATATATATATATATATATATATATATATATATATATATATATATATATATATATATATATATATATATATATATATAAAGAACGCAGGAAAACACTCGTAAAGCTAAGAATTTAATATTTTGTATATCAGATTGTACACTTTTCTGATTGAGCCCAAATTGCGCCATCTAATTGCATAATACGTTGTTGTTTTCTTTCTCAAAAACAATATGAATAATTTGCTGCAAGTTTTTGTTTGTTTGAACCTGTAAGTAAATTGAATGCTCATGGATATGCAATATAACGTCCTGAAAATGATTGATAGCTTCATATTCATCAAGCCAGCTACCTTTAGTTATATACGTGGGGCATAACTTGGGTAAATGACTATGAAATAAAGATATGGGAGAAGGAGAAACAGTTCTGATAATTTAAAAAGTATACATTGTAAAATCCGGACTCTTTACGGGCATTCACCTGCTAATATCATGGACAATTTGTATAAAGCTGACGGATGAAATTCTCTGTCGCATCGTACAATTTCAAGATGCTTTCGGCAAATCAGTGAAATATAGTCAACATCGTAGAAGACTCTTGTCTGCGATTAGTGGCTGCTGTTAAGGAACCTTTATATGAAGCCGTTCAGCAACAAGTAGAAGAGATTTGCATTATCACAGACGTTAATTTGTCATATGTTTTGAATACATTGAAGAAATCAAATGAAGAATAGAAAGGATTGCATAAGATGGTTCCTGTATTTATTGAGGACTGATCTAAAGAAAACACATTCTGATTTGAAATAGCCAATACGGGTACTCGCCAAATATGTAATGAATAAATAGAAACGTTGGAATGAAATTGTCACAGGTGATGAAACAGGGATTTACTCTTTGGAACCTGTCTCAAGAGAAAATAATAAGGTTTGGATCGGTGAAAACGAGAACAGACTACAAATCACTGGACCTAGTCCGACTGTAAAGAGAGTTTCAATACGCATTAGACGTCGAAGCAAAACGCCATGTTGTCTACGGTTATTCGATTACGTCTCCAAAGTGTTCCAAAGCTACAGAACACTATTGAACCACTCCCGTCTGAGTATCTGTAAATGAAGCATCCATCGACTCCTTGACAACGAGCTGGAGCATAAATCGACTGTCATGAGATATTCCGAGAAAGCAAGGCATCCAAACTTTGTAAAATCTACAATAAAGCCCAGATGTAGTTCCAATTGGTTTTGGTGTGATTTACATTATCAGGATTTGCTTAGGGGCAGACAATTTAAAAGCCACTATGAGGTAGGAAGTGCAGTTTCCAGTTTGAAGAACATGCCAAAAGTTAAATACAAAATAACATTTAACAATCGCATTAAGACAGTGCGTACATGTGTATTGGTATTGCTTTGATTCCTTGATATACTAATACAGAACTTTGTTGGACAGGACACTAATATTCTGAACTTTTAAATACCCCCGTATATACAGATATCGGTCTACATAGATACTGACATGCTATCCACACAATACTTTGATATCCCCTTGTTAGATATTCCTCCGTATCAGCCAGAAATCTTAATTGTAAATTGGAAAGCTAATCTACTAAACGCTCATTTTATATTGCATACATTGGTGTAATACTTGGCTTTGTCAATACCTTCGTCGTACCGCTTGCAAAAGCACAATTCGGTTAATTTCTAGTATGAACTCGTAAATAGGTTTGAACTGGTATCGTGCGTGCGTCTGTTCGTTGTGTGTGTGTGTGTGTGTGTGTGGAGGGGAGTATTTGGCTGGTTTTGTTTTTGCTTATCAAGAAAAATGTGTGAAGATTTGAAGTGAATAGCCCTCTAAGTATTGACCAGTTTGTTATATACCCTAGTGAGGGGACACAAACGTATTGATTTATTTTCACTAAATGGTTGATTTTGTTGTTGTTTAGCATGAAAAAAATGTAAAGATTTGAAGCAAAAAGCCTCTTTAGTAATTACCAGTTTGGATGCAGTTTTTAAATTGTTAGCAAGAGTTGCATACCCTAAAAATGATGTGAATGATGAGGTGATACAAACCTAATGTTTTTACTTTCACTAAGTAAATGTGGTGTTTATATTTTCAGAAAGCAACTTGTCTTTTACATTAACAGGTCTGTGACTGTTATTCAGAATACACACAACACAATTTCTTCAAATTTGCCACTGTAAGCTAAGAAGTATTCTGGAGGTTCTACATTACTGAAGAAATTTAAAGGCAAATAATTTCTTATAAACTTGTTAATTAGAATTGTTAACTATTGACCATTGCAAATCGTTATTCGGGTTCGAGTACACGTTTGGACGGGTTAGAAATTAATACATTTATTCAGTTCAAATACCTCCAATAATGAGCGGGCTCCTCTACTAAAATTTGGTAGTTCCGTTTGTTTTCGAGAAACACATTTCATTCTAGCTTAATTTTCTATCCGGAAAGAGAAAATGTTTGAATAAGTTGTAACTGACATCATATGAGGTAGAAATTACATACAAAGCAATTGCATGTAAAACCCATTCAAACACGATTTCTGTTATATAGCAATGACAGCATGGCTACAATTTTTAAAATAAAGGTTACCCCTCTTTTAACACCCTAAATACATACTGTCCGAAAGCAGATTATTTGTATCCCTTACACATTTTAATCCCAGCAAAGCGTTTTAATGTTGCCTTAACTTCCAAAATTTTCCAAAACAAACGATATATGATCAAAAGGTTAGTTAAAAATAGTGACACACAAATTTAAATGCATATTTTCTTTAGGGCAGTTTTTCGAAAAATTTGTTAAGGCGATCCAGCTTATAACGCCATGTTATTATTTGGACCTTAAACTCGCGTTATAACGGATTTTACCTGTAGTATCATATGAGATAGAAATTAAATACGATGTGACTGTGTCCTATGAAATATAAACTAAATAACTTGTAATTGGTATATTATGTGATAAGAATTGAATAAGCTGAACTTGAGATAATATCAAAAAGAAATTTCATAAGTTCAAATTGACATAATATGAAAACCACTCCGGTGGCTTAGTGGTCTGCCTCGGATGCGAGAGGTCGCGGATTAGAAAACCGGGCGAGTGATACCAAAGATATTAAAAAAGGTTCTGATAGTTGACTCGCTAGGCGCTTATCACTAAGAGGTTAGCGTTATGACTGGTCGGCTTGTTGTCAGGATAATGTGATTGGGTGGCACATAATGCTACATGTTTGTGGCATAATGCCTCAGTGCTAGACATCTCTATAAACTGCCACACTGCGTACATTGTAGCGAACCACAGACCAATTAGTAAGACTTGAAACCGCTATCAAACTAGCATTTAACTCCAAACAAAAAGCGAACAGAAACTTAATTGCGGTATTTCTCGATCTCGAGAAAGCATTCGACCTAGTATGGACCAAAGGCCTTATAGCCAAATTAAATGATTATGGCATTACTGGACGAATGCTTAACTTTATCAAAGACTTCTTAACAAACCGCACTATAACAACTAGGGTAGGGGCAACATACTCTGAGACTCACTCCCTCGAAAACGGGACTCCACAAGGAAGTGTACTCAGCCCCACCCTCTTCAACATAAGGATAAATGATCTAGATAAAAATTTGGCAACTACCAAAGTAGAACTATCCCAATTTGCGGATGATGGCGGCCTATGGAGACCAGGAAACCCCTCCAGCCGCAAAAACATCTATGAAATTCAAACCAGTCTAAACAATATTGGAAACTGGGCTAATAAATGGGGTTTCAAACTATCGCACCAAAAAACGGTAGCTATAATGTTCACCCCATATAGAAAAAACATACAATATCCAAAATTAACCATACAAAATAAGGAAATAAAATTTGTAAAAGTAGCTAAATTTCTGGGTATGTATTATGACCAACACCTAATATGGGCACACCATATTGATGACCTAGTTAAACGATGTAATCAGGACTTAAACCTAATCAAAAGTCTTAAAGGTACACAGTGGGGTGCTAATCAGGAAACCATAATAATGCTGTATAGGGCACTAATAAGATCAAAATTAGACTACGGCTGCCAAATATACTCATCAGCCACGAAAACGCAACTAAAAAAACTAGATAGAATCCAAAGAATAGCCCTAGTAAAGAGCACTGGAGCTCTCAACTCAACCTCGACAGCCGAACTACATGTAATAACGGGAGAATTGCCCCTACATCTGAGACGGCAAGAACTCATTTTAAAGTATGCAGCGCGGCTGTCCACCCACCCCAAAACGCACCCCACACTCCTGGCCATAAATAAAACCAACATCCCATTTAGGAAAAGCTTAAAACAAAAACTACCCATGGGAAAGCAAGTTCATCTATTAAAATCAACATTACCAGTGGAACTATTCCCATTAGAACATAACGTAGTGTACGAACACGAACCTTGGAACAACGTACAATCTAAAGTCAACACCTCCCTAACTCAAAAAGGCAACAAACAAAATCAGGAATTCAACCTCAAAATAGAAGCCTTAGAAATTATAAACACTCAGTACCATCAATATACTAAAATATACACGGATGGATCCAAAATTACTAATCCATACAAAACAGCTGCAGCAATGGTCATACCAGAGCATAAAGTACAAATAGGCAGACGTCTCCCAGACTACTGCCCTATTTACACAGCTGAATTCTGGGCCATCCTAAAATCATTACAGTGGATTGAAGAATTCAAACCCAATAAGACAGTGATTATTAGTGACTCGCTAAGTGTCCTCTCTTCAATTCAAACAAACACCACTAAATGTAGGGAAGATTTTCTCAATCAAATAAATGCCAAACTAAAACAACTTAATAACGAAAATATTATTGTAGAATTCATGTGAATACCCTCCCACATTGAAATTAAAGGCAACGAAATGGCCGACAAACTAGCCAAAGAAAAACTAAGCGAACCAAATTTCGAGCCACTACAATATAGTACATCAGAACTATACAGTTTAATAAATACTCAAATAGATAAAAAAAATGGCAAAATGATTGGGATACTAGTACAATAGGGAGAGTGTTGTACACTACTGTTAAGGAAGTAAATAGGAATATAAAACCGCCCAAGGGCTTACCTATAGAACAAACAACCATAAATAGAATAACTATAGGTAAAACCAGGCTGGCAAACAGCTTGGGAAAATACATAGGACCCTTTCCTCATAACATAAACTGCTACAATTGTAACACCCCTGAAGATCTCCATCATATCTTCAACAATTGTACCAAAACCAAACAAGAAAGGGACAAATTCAGATCAAAACAGCTAGAAATTAAAGCCCCCTATACATACCAGAGTTTTTACAAAAAACAAATACAAACTTAGCAGGGACATATAAAAATGTGATAGAATATCTAAAAAACATAGAAAAAATAGATAAAATATAAATACCATAATCACAATAATATCACAGAAAAGGACAGGAAGTGTAGGCCCCTAAACGAATTATCAAGTAACCTCTTAAGGACAGGTGAGCTAAGCAACGGTTCGGACCATGGTGCGGTCTCTGGGCGCAACTATGGACAACCTTTGACGTGTCGCTTAACGGCCCCGGATATTTCCGGCAGAGGCCCATATGTTGTCACTTGGTCACCAAACCTCACGGTCCGGACCGGGGGGCGGTTTTCTGGGTGTGACAGTGAAAAACCCTTGACGTGTCGCTTAACGGCCCAGGATATTTCCTGCAAGGACCCACTAGTCATCATCTAGTTGACCAAACCACACACCTGACCCCAAATTGAGGAAAACCTTAGGAAACAAAAATAAGCCGCACTAACCTGAATACAAAAATATCATAATAATGGTTATCAATAGTTACAATAGAAAAAACAACCAAACAAAAGTAGCATGATAGGATGCCATCAAAAACAACATAAGAGTAGACAGTAAGAACAGACAATCAAAAACCAAAGTTAACACCCTACTCCCCACTCTCTGCCTCTATTCTCTTACTTCTAAACTCCCCCTAGCAATTATATCAAGTATACAGTGCAAATCTACACATTATACAAAAACTAGGATAATTTAAGTAGCACAAATCAGTGAACCGAGACCGGTGCACATAAACTAGACAGGAAAATAGGATAGGAACCCAAATTAGATATATAAGGTAGTCTAAAAAAAACCAAAGACTATCAGGCCCAGCGACACAAGGTCGCAAACAAAACTAAAAAATAGAAAGTAATTACGATAAGACCCTAAACCTAGAACATATAAGGTAGTCACAACTCCAAGACTATCAGGCCCAGCGGCACAAGGCTGCAACTATAACCAAACGCAGAAAATTAAGTCACTGATAGGGCCCCAAACAGCGAATATAAGGTGACCCAAGCCCAAGGTCATCAGACACCGCAACACAATGTTGCACAGAACTATTTAGAATCAACAACTCAAATAAATATCACACAAAACACTAATTTCCAAAGAACACCACAAAAAGCACTGTATACTTAAAACTAACTTAAAACTAACTTAAAACTAACTTAGACAAATAGCACAGAGTATATAAATAGGGGTTAGACTCAGAAAAGCAGCCTACCAAGCCTGGCCCTTCGCCTCACCCACTACCTACTCCGCCTGCTACAGCAACTACACGTACTTAGCACGTCCATTAATAACCAATAACAACGGATGGCATGAATATGAGTGTGTGCTGGAACTATTCCCACTCATATAGTAAGGCCTTACAATCACACAGCAGTAGCTCAATAGTTACTCAGATGTGACGGCCTAATTAAATAGTGTTCTCTGAACACATAAACGCCTGCAGGGTGGTGGCACCATTCCCACCCTCAGGATAATTAAATAACCGTCCATTGACGGATAAAACAGTGATAAGAGCCCTCGGGACGAATCACTTAAAGCACATTATTCAATTCAATTCATTGTAGCGATATGACTGAAAATTATTAAAGCTACTTTTAACCTCAAATCACACACTTAGTATCACATTCTTAGAGTAGATTAATTAAGTAAACTCGAGGCTTGGAGTACATGACAAAAACATGTATCAGTTGTTTCAAAATCTGTTTTTTCTAGTGAACTGACCCGAATGAGGGCACCTGTTTTGCGCAGTAGCTTGATTTAATATACTGTTTTGAGAAAGAATGGTCATTATTGCCTTAACACTTGAGAAGTCAAAACGTTTCATGTTGTGACCAGTCTATGTTAAATGTTTAATTTTTCTTCAAATTAGTTGAATTCCAAGAGATTATTTTTTCTGGAAATACTTGTGCTCTTAATCAATTCTTAAACAAAGACAGTTATTGAAATTTACAAGAATTCAAACACTGGAATATTATTTTCTGTGATTCAAGAAAGAACTCTTGACACTGAGGACGACGATGACTACAGCATATGTCATCGCTTTCCACTTTGGATTTCATCAGGATTCGAACTCTTTTCTTTAAAACATTTATTACTAGGACTTCTATTTTTTTAATGTTTGGATTATTCTTGGATTATTTTTGTATTTGATTCGTAAAATTGTAAGTTGTTTCTCATTTTTACTTTGTTTTTTTCTAGGGGAATATATTATTTGTTAAATTGTACAGAACTTGTTGTCTTCACTCTTTTCTGTTTTGCATTTTGTAACAGCTTAAACGTAACACTACGCTTGGATTGGTATCATAATAAATATAAATTGAATAAGGTGTAATTGGTATCACATAAGGGGACAATTCAATGTAACATAAAACTGGTATAAATATTCCAGTTAGAATTCCGAAAAGGAATTTCACATACACGTACATTGTCAGGCTACTGTGTCCTAGGATCAAATTTACACCGCAAATATTTCCTATTCATGTTGTTCATTGTTCACTGGTTATATATTTTGATGTGCAGTGATTATTTTCTGCAGCAATATTCTCTTTTGAAAGTTATTGATATTTAATAATTGCTCGCTGATTGATTTACATACTTGATCGCCTTAATTGAAAGACAAAGATCTGATAAGATCTATTGACTAAAGTCAGTGGTGATGGTTATTGATTGATTGACTGACAGATTGATTAACATATATTATCAAAATATTGATGATGATCCTACTACTACTACTACTACTACTACTGCTACTATTGAACACCTCTACGTTTTATCCGTTAATTTGATATAGTTTCTTCCTAACACCGGCAAAAGAAAATAACAGTTGAGAAGTTGCATGTCCTGTCGATCTTATTTATTTATTTTGCGTCTCGTTGTCTAATATGTTCAAAAAAGATGTCGACTACCCTCTGAAATGCCGCGTCATCTCTTTGTCAATAATCCAGTTCATATTTAGGGTGTAATTTTTGTCCCTTAGATTTTGACAAATTTAAATATATTTAAATTAAACGATATAAAGTAATATATATATATATATATATATATATATATATATATATATATATATATATATATATATATATATATATATATATATATATATATATATATATATATATTAATTTATAAACCTGAAAGCTAATTGATCCTTTATTTG
This sequence comes from Unio pictorum, assembly GCA_030141615.1. Classification (NCBI taxonomy): domain Eukaryota; kingdom Metazoa; phylum Mollusca; class Bivalvia; order Unionida; family Unionidae; genus Unio; species Unio pictorum. The sequence goes on from JARLTB010000060.1 coordinate 9,133,892, forward strand.
CGCTTCAACAATTTTGGGGGTGATAGTAGGGCGGTATGTTTATTAAAACCTAGTTAGCAATTTATGCTTAGTCCTTTGTGTAACATTCTAAACAATGGTGGTCGAGCCAATTTATCAAGCCATTTCCTTAGTATATCAGTCCATCACCATTATAATACCAGATATAGCAATTATAACATTTTAATAGTTGGAGTAAACAGTACATCCGCTTTTTTTTTATAGCTTTTTATTGTACTGTAATAAAGAAAGCAGAAGAAAACAGAAGAAAAGTTTCACTTGACAGATCTGGATAAAATTACTGAAGAAATGGGTTTTCTCTTTTATTTATTTTTGGATAATTGCTTTTTGCTTAATAAATACTACATTTTTGAAAGGAATTTATATCATTTACTTTTCCAAAATAACACCATGTCCCATGTTGCCTCGTCTTCCGCCTATTTCTGTCTTGTTGAATTATTTGGTGTGTGTGTGGTTTTGTTTGATTGTAAATTTCATAAGGTATCTAGCTAATTTCGTTTGTAATACTTTCAGCCTTACTACAAAGTAACATATTCTTTAATAGGCTTCATTTTTTATGTGTTGATTTTACCAAAGTAATGCTAATCCTCAAACGACCTGATTCGGTCTCTTTCCGGAATTGAAGTTGTGGTAATAAAAGTAAGACGTACCACAAAGTTGACTGGTTTACCAACTTCATATTAAAGAAAGAAAATATATTAATTGTACCAGTCTACAATTCCTATGACAACAACCAATACGCCAACATGGAGTACACAGGAAGTGACTACGATGGAGATTACAGAAATGGACGGTAAATGTCGCTTTGAAAATTTGTCTTACTGTACAAACCACCTCCTCTCTCATTCTCTCTCTCTCTCTCTCTCTCTCTCTCTCTCTCTCTCTCTCTCTCTCTCTCTCTCTCTCTCTCTCTCTCTCTCTCTCTCTCTCTCTCTCTCTCTCTCTCTCTCTCGTTTTCTGTGATTTTCGGATTTTGTTTTGTTTTGTGGGATATTTGGCGTATGTGGTTGATGTTTTCAAAGGACCTTTAGGTAAGTTCTGTAAGGGCATATAAACAGGCTAATTGTTTTTCAAAATAGCTAATTTGATTACAGCAATACACAAAAGTCCAGGTTATTATTATAACATCATAATTCGTGTGTTCCCTTCAAAGTTGTACGAGTTGAACATTAGCAAATTCAAGTTTGCATGGTATTTCAAAAAGTGTAAGTGTGCTTGCATTTTATTTATTTACTTTCTTACCAGTAATTAAAATAATTATTTAATATATACATCCATCCTTTTATTAAAAGGAGGCCCTTTCAATTTACATTTTGAAAATTTACAAATTTGCACAAAATGACTGTACCAGTCAGGCAATAACTAAGCTGAACTGTTTTTTTTGTGTAAATTTACATACTGCTAATTTTGGAATTAATAAATGTTATCATAAAGCCTTACTTGTTAAATGACTTATTAACACATGCATACACGACAAAAGATTTTAGAATTGTTTGATTAAAATTATTGACTTAATATTTGTTTACAAAATTTTAATAATGCAGACTGTCAGCAAAACATGTTCCTTGCTACAGCATGAAGTGCTTTCTTTTTATACCTTTAGGATGGAAGGTAAAGGAAAATACACATTTCCTACAGAGACTAGATATGATGGTGAAATGAAAGATGGAATGTTTCATGGAAAGGGCACACTGTTCTTTCCAAATGGAAGCAAATATGAAGCCACATGGGAAAATGGAATAGCGATTGAGGTTTGGATATTTTGTTATATATCGGTGATCATGCATAATAGTGAACTATAAAAGAGATACATAGAATATTCCCTATTATAATCTGAACTGAATTATTTCATAACTGTACATCTCAGTATTGGAAGGGATCTCTATTTTCTTGATTTCCATATATGACATGTGACAGGACAGAATTATTTCAGATTGTGTTGAACTATTATATAATTTTTAACAAGAATTAGTACATTTCAATAGAGATCATATCTGCTTGTAACAGGTTGGATTTATATGTATTTGATCTGTTGTTAAAGCACAACATTGATTTAAATTTATACCTGAATAGAGATGGTCAATTCCAAATTATGGGAACAAACATAGACAACTAACAAGGGTTGTTTTTCTGCTTATTATGAAGGTATATGCACATATTAAAAAATGAACTAACTCTAAGCAAAAATATGACCAGGAAAAAAGTTAGAAACATGTCCCATTGAGAATTAATTTCAAATTCCATCCCAAAAACTCAAACCTGAATAGACACTTAAATGAGACATGGGGAGAAAAAGGCATTAATAAACCAATTAATGCTCTAATAATTATTACAGAAGAAAATCAAAGCAGTCACTGTTTTGGTGTAAAGATCTAAGACTAGGGACAGACTGACAAAACAATCATATAAGGACTGATCAAGTGATGAGACTTGCCTTCAGTAAGCAAGCTGGCCAAACTGACTACTTGTGCAGCTTTTAACTTCACTTTTTGGAGCAGTAGAATTTACACTTCCTGCATAAGCCAATCACAAAGCAGCATAATGGAATTACAAATAAAAAAGGAAGTAAGCATTCTAATATGACAAAGCAAGAAGCAAAGCTAAACTATGTTCAGTGGTTGTATTTCTAGGGTTACAGCCAGTTAGTTGACACTCGATAACTCTGTGTGTTTGTGTGTACAAGGCATAAAATGGAGACATTAATGTGAAAACACACCTACAGACTAGGGATATATTTAAAAATGGGGACATCCCAGTTTTGTAATGTTGGCTTAAATGTAATGCCAAAACCTAACTTAATGATACAAACCTTGAAATAAATATATCTGAGTCTTTCCCCTTTTCTATATTTTTTCAGATCATGCTATGCACAAAAATACACATATCCCATTCAATTCAAAACCTCACAGGTATTAGTCTGAAAACTGCATCCCCATCTACACAGTAGAGTAAAAATTCACACAGTTTTTTTGTAAGCTTGTGTACTTTGTTTCTGAATTACTCACTGAGGATGGCATTAAGAAGAACTAACAGGATTTTAATCACTTGTGTAAACAGAGACAATATATTTGATATATTTTCTTTTTTAACACTTAGAACATTATCATTATACATGTTTATTAATTGGTAGATCAATGTTCACAACACATTTTGCCAAATTAGATTGAGAACACAAGAAAACTAAATAAAAGGTTTTATGTAGATATTATGCGTGGCTTTTATCATGAGCAAGAGATTCTAGCCATTCATCTGTGCTTGTATGAACACTTGTGTGTTCATTAGTACTTTCAAGACTGGAGTATTGAAACTCAGTTCTGTCTTGTTCATCTCAATATCTACTCCAGAAGCTTAAAAAAATTTAAAACACAGCTGCTCGGATCATACTTAGAGTACCAATGATCAGAGCACACCTCCCCGCTGCTCTGTACCCTACACTGGCTATCCATTCGATCATGAATCAGACACAAAATTTGTTCTCTGTGGTACATTTTACCGACAGACTTCAGTCCAACATACCTATATTGCCTCACCCATGTGAACACACCAGCAAGATACTTACGCTCACTTTGAAAACAAAGACATATGGACAACGTTCTTTTGCATACCAGGGCCTAGCAACGTGGAATGAATGGTCCATTAAAATTAGACACAAAGACACAGTGATCCCTTTCAAGAGTGCTCTTAAAACTCACCTTTCTTGACTGCAAGAGCATACTCTTAAAGACCTAATAATGTTTCCTACTTTAAATGATTTCAGCATTTTTTGTATGTTTTCTAATGTCATGGTGTTTATTGTTTTGTTTTTTATAATCATATCAGTATAGATGTTGTAATGTTCTTTGAGCTTCTAAAGATTAGGTACCATACAAGGTCCTCACTATTGTTGTTATTATTGTATATCTTATCTCCTGTTTTAACTCTGAGTCATTCACAATTGGATAAGAAATGCACTGGAAAATATCAACATAGATTTTAGTTCATTCAGATGTGGTTAGAAGCATAATATTTAATAGTCTAAATGTTAACCAAAAGATAATGCCATTTCTTTCCTCCAATTAACTGCATTAGTTACATCAAACAAGTTAAGCTTAAGCCAACAGGAAATAAAAAAGAAGTTTTGTAAGTACTTGTACATGGCACCAGTCATGCCACTGAAAATACCAGTTTTTATATTCATATTTAGTGATTCTTAATGTGTCATACATGTGCATGCTGGCTAAAGTATAAATAATGTGAAACAAAACAATCATAAATTTTATTTGACTCCAAGGTAAATTATAAAATCTTTCTCATTCTTTCTTCATTTAGTCAGTCTCTCTCTCTCTCTCTCTCTCTCTCTCTCTCTCTCTCTCTCTCTCTCTCTCTCGGCTCTGTTCCTTCTGTCCGTCTTTCTTCCTTCTTGCTAGCTTGATTTATTTTGTTTTCCCCTATTTCTAAGGACCTGATGACAGCAGTTTCAGTTTTTCTCTAATCAATGACCACATATATGCAACTTTAACTTCACAATTGGCTTCTCCACTAAACGAAAGGCAGAACATTAATAATGTTACACGCAATGGTTCTCTTTAATTAATGAATGAAACACATTATAGTTTATTTTCCATTATATGATTTACCAATCTCTAGCATAAATGCTGGACATGGAGTCACACAATTAGATTTTAATAGGGACTTTTTGGCCTGAGCTCACTATAATTAAACCTTGCCATCATGAAATTTTTGTTGTTGGTGTGTTTCATATTAAAGAAATCTTATGATGCATTGGCTTATTAATGAATGGTATTGCACTAAAGTGGCCAAGTTTAGTATACAAAAGTTAAAAATGTGTTATTTTGTGGGACATTTTCAATTCTAAACTGTTTTTGCCAAATAAAATTATTTTGAACTGAAGATTGGAATGCAGATCATTATTTGGTATTAGAAAAAGGGAAACATTCTTTAAATTTTCACACAATTCTTACAATTCAATTTCTTCAAACTCCTGGATGTACATTTTATATATATATATATATATATATATATATATATATATATATATATATATATATATATATATATATATATATATATATATATATACAACAAACAAACATAATAAAAATTCAACATGATAATTTTAATTGGTTTGTTAATATGGTTGGGAACTATGTGCATCAAGTTAGATTACTTTAGTATTTAGACTGATTTGATCCTTATTTAGAATCAAAACATATACTTATTGAATGTCTCCTATTTCATTTTATAATTTCTAACATTGTGTATGTATATTTGTGTGTCCCTATTCTGATGGTAAAGATTCTGATTCATGTGTTTCTTGGAAATCAACCACAAGTCAATTACAAATGGCATGCATTTATCAAATGTGTAGTAAAATACATTTTTATCACCCATAATTTGTTACAATTAAAATGTCCCCATTTTGTCCAGCATGTATTTGGCATTCAGAATATAGCCTTACAGTGGTTCAAGTCCTGCTTAGTCAACAGGACACAAATTATATCTGCAAATGGTATAAATTTCAGCCCAGTTAATCTATGTTGTGGTGTTACACAGGGATCTGTTCTTGGAACTGTTCTCTTCATTCTGTATACTCAGCCGCTCTCAAGTGTTATAGATCATCTCACAGTGTCGCACCAATTGTATGCTGATGACACCCAAATATACAAGTCTAGTCATCCAACTGAAGTTGATGCTACCATCCATGGAGTAGAGAAGTGCATTTCTGATGTGAAATCATGGATGACATGTAACAAGCTGCAGATGAATGATGATAAAACTGAGGCTATTCTGATCACAGCACAAAGACTTTCTCATTCACATCCTTTACCTCAGACAATAAATATCAGCAACACCAACATTAAATTCTCACAGTCAGTACGGAACCTAGGCGTTACTCTAGACAGTACTCTCACATTGCACCAACATGTCATGAACATATGCAAGGCTGCATATCTTGAATTGAAACGCATCAGTTCCATTCATAAATATCTTTCAGTTGATGCCACTAAAACACTTGTGTGTTCATTAGTACTTTCAAGACTGGACTATTGTAACTCAATTCTGTCTGGTTCATCACAATATTTACTCCAGAAACTTCAAAAAGTTCAAAACACAGCTGCACAGATCATCTTTAGAGTACCTCGATTAGAGCACACCTCACCACTGCTCTGTACCCAACATTGGCTATCAATTCGATACAGAATCAAACACAAAATTTGTTCTCTGTGCTATGTTTCAATGACAGACTCCAGTCCAACATACCTATCCAGCCTCACCCATGTGTATACACCAGCTAGATCCTTATGCTCTTCTGATAATCATATACTCATTGTTCCCAAGGTGAAAACAAAGTCATATGGACAACGTTCGTTGCTCACCAAGGCCCGGCGACGTGGAACGAATTGCCCATTGAAATTAGATACAAAGACACAGTGGTCCCTTTTAAGAGTGCTCTTAAGACACCTGTTTCGACTGCAGGGACAAACTTAGCAACCTAATCATGTTTTGTATCTTATATGTTTTCAGCATGTTTTTATGTTTTCCAATTTCATTGTTTTTGTCATTTGTTGTTCTGTAGTGTAGTCATATCATTATTGATGGTGTAAAGCGCTTTGAGCTTCTAAAGATTAGGTGCTATACAAAGTCCTCATTATTAATTTATTATTATTAAAACTCATACATCCCCATTTTGTAGGTTTTACAAGAATGCATGTATCTGTATTTTGGATTTTTAAAGTTTTAAAAAAGTTTGAGTCATATTGCTATGATGTTTGCAGTGTGGTAGTTTATAGTGATGTCTAGCACTGGGACATCATGCCACATCATGTCCCACCCCATCACATTACCCTGACACCAAAACCATTTTTATATCTTTGGTATGACTCCACTGGGGTTTGAACTTGTGACCTCCAGCATCTGAGGTGGATGTTCTAACCACTTAGGCTACTGGAGTGTTCGATAACTGGGTAATTCCCTGCTACAATCAATATCAATTAGTTTTTGCAGAAAGCCTTCAGAGAAATGTACACATTTAATCAAACATATTTAGAAAATAAAATGACCATATTATAGTAATAGCTAGTGTTAAAATCACTTGTTTTTTGAACATCAAATATATATGTATCAAATAATATAAATTAACTGACCTGCCGTGTGATAACTACATAACTGTTGAGGTCTATGGTTGGAAAAAGAACACTTGTCCTCTCATTCTATACACATATAAAACTTTGGACATTTTTCTTTTTATATAAGAAGAATTATAAGTTCATGTATCAGTGAAACAGCAAAAGTAAGAAAGATCTGGTTGATGTGTTATTTATATGCACACATTTAATTTGCAAAACATGCATGAGCAATAAAAAATGGATGGAATTGTGTTGATTCGGCAATAACCAGTGGGTATATTTAATTATGACTAAACAGCTGACTACACATCATACCTGTACATAATTCAAATGTACTTGAAGATATTTACAGAAATACAATTATATTAACATCTGTGAGAGTCTCCTACCTTAAGTTTGTAGAAATGGCTCTTGCCATTTCCAGCTGAAATCAAGTTATAGAAAATAAGTTATCATAAATGCTATATCATTTTAACAGGATAAATACCTGAATCCTAAAATGAATGTTTAAAATCTGAGAAAAGCAGGGGACAACTTCTGTATAATAATAAAATGAAAACAGAGCTATTGCTCTGATATCAGACAAATACCTATTCAAATATTCTAAAGTATAATTTTATCTCAAAGGTGCCACAAGTTATTTTGAGATATCAATGTGATGAACTAATGCATTAGAATCGTTTCAGGGAATTAAAATTAATTTCTGTATAGATGTAGTATATTCCAATACCATAACATATAATAGTACAAAGTGCACTTAAAGAAAATATTATTGATCTTGAAGATACTGCGGGCAATGATATATAACTTATAAGCATCGACTCCATTTTTCATTTTTATTTTCTTCAGGGAAAATACACTTTTGCAGATGGTTTGAAATATGAAGAAGAAAACTGGGAATATTGTGATGGGTATGACAGAAGATTTTACACAGAAATTTGTAATGGTCTAAAACCAGCAGGTAAGCATACTCAATGTACTTAACGCACAGACAGTTTGTAAACTGGTCAAATTACACATCATCAGTAGAATCTCCAATGAAATTTGATATTTAGGAAATTACTGTATTTTATATTAAAAGTAGAAAGATATGTTTTGAGATGTACATTTTAAATCAAAGCATAGTTTGTATATTTTCTGAAAAAGACCCTTCTAAGCCAACGTTTACCTTCTATTTTTGCCTTCTTCTGTGGCAACTTTAATTCTCATTTTGTCAGGTGAGGTATAATGCCAGGCCAAAGAAAGCTCAGGTAATGTATAATGCCTAAGTCAAAGAAAAGCAATTACTCCATCGGACAACACTAAAGGAGAACACTTCCCTGTGGAGAAAGAATAATAGATTTTGTACACAACTTCAAGCAATGTCATTTATTTTGACTCATGGCAGTATAACCCTCTGGAACAGGTATAATTCCCTTAATCACGTGAAGCATTCCAAGGTCTTAGGGAAATAAATACTGTCCTAAATGGAAACATGTAGTCAACATATAGGAATACCTGTACTAGAATTTGTCATGTGGTGTTCTAAACCCACATTGGTGCAAATTAAAGTAGATAGGAACCTCATAATTGACTTGTTTTATACAGCTGCCTAAATGTATATATTGCACTATTATTGTAATGAGAAAAGGCAGAATGCCTATTTTGACCTTTTAATCTTTTGGTAACAGGTGATAAATTCATCTGAGCCATCCATGCACCTGACACTTTCCTGTTACACAAATAGAGTGTACTTATACAATATATATATTTTGCGCTCTACAATATTCAGAAGAATATGAGATCTTACAACTTTAAATATATTTTTTAAACTTTTTGTTTTATTTTAATAGACACATAATATGATAACAAGATTGGGAAACCATGTTTTCAATTCTTACCAAGCTGATTATAGTTAATATCATTCACATTTTAAAGAATTAGAGATTATAGTTAAAACTCATACACATTTTGAAGAATCTGTGATAATTATAGTTAATACTCGTACACATTTTGAAGAATCTGTGATAATTATAGTTAATACTCATACACATTTTAAAAAATCTATGATTATAGTTAAAACTCATACACATTTTAAAAAATCTATGATTATAGTTAATACTCATACACATTTTGAAGAATCTGTGACAATTATAGTTAATACTCATGCACATTTTCAAAAATCTGTGATTATAGTTAATACTCATACACATTGTAAAGAATCTGTTTTTATAGTTAACATTCATACACATTTTAAACAATCTGTGATTATAGTTAAAACTCATACACATTTTAAAAAATCTATGATTATAGTTAATACTCATACACATTTTGAAGAATGTGACAATTATAGTTAATACTCATGCACATTTTCAAAAATCTGTGATTATAGTTAATACTCATACACATTTTAAGGAATCTGTTTTTATAGTTAACATTCATACACATTTTAAAGAATCTGTGATGATAGTTAAAACTCATACACATTTTAAAAAATCTATGATTATAGTTAATACTCATACACATTTTGAAGAATCTGTGACAATTATAGTTAATACTCATGCACATTTTCAAAAATCTGTGATTATAGTTAATACTCATACACATTGTAAAGAATCTGTGATTATAGTTAATACTCATACACATTTTAAAAAATCTATGATTATAGTTAATACTCATACACATTTTAAAAAATCTGTGATTATAGTTAATACTCATACACATTGTAAAGAATCTGTTATTATAGTTAATACTCATACACATTTTAAAAAATCTATGATTATAGTTAATACTCATACACATTTTGAAGAATCTGTGATAATTATAGTTAATACTCATGCACATTTTCAAAAATCTTTGATTATAGTTAATACTCATACACATTGTAAAGAATCTGTGATTATAGTTAGTACTCATACACATTGTAAAGAATCTGTGATTATAGTTAACATTCATACACATTGTAAAGAATCTGTGATTATAGTTAACATTCATACACATTGTAAAGAATCTGTGATTTAGTATTATTATGTACATAATCCTGTGGTCAGTCAATATGAATACTAGAAATGTCTATTAAACCAGAATAGATGCAAATTATGGTAGATATAAGCCCTGTGACTGACTCATTATTATTATGCAACCTTCTACACGTATCTTTATATATAATTTAAGATTTTTTGGAAAGTAAAGTATGTAAAGTATTCAAGATGGAGCTTAAAGCAAGCAATGATTTACCTGTAATCAAAAAGAATTGTTTGAATACATAATTATCAGGCAGTTACCCATCTTACTGCTTGGATTTACTGAAGTTGTTCTAAATAGGCAGCAATATAAACAGCTGGTGTGCTCCACAGTTCATGATTACTTTGCAATATATCTAAAGACTTAATGTAGACACTTCAGTCTCAGTAAATGAATAACTTATGTAATATTAAGTTTTAAACATGTAGGGGTTTTATTAACTTCATTTTCCGTTATCCAGCAAGCTAAACTGGGTTGACATTTATTTGCAACTTTATCGGATTCATGCGGTTGCAACTTCTTTTTGTCCGACATTTTAATCAAAAGCACATTTCCCTTTCATAACCTCAGTTTAGACATTGTTCTTTAATTAAAGAATAGAATTTCAATAATATAATCTGTTTTATTAAATAGCACATAGTATACAATATATTTAAATGAATTCAATCAATTTAAGGTCTGATAAACTGGGTTTGAGTATGGTTCTTGTACAAAAGAAAAAGACTTAGTTTCTTGTTCATGTTGATGTATTTTGCTGCTGTGTGTTACATATGACATAAATTTTATATAAAATGACAAGATAATGCAGATAAATGTGAATATTGTTTGATACATTTCTTGTTTTAAAACCTCCTACAACAGTGTTTTGCTGGATAAATTCATAATGTCTGGTATTCTGGGGTATTTTTTCAGGTCGATCTCAGCTTACAAACAGAGTACCACCAAGAGAAATTCCCGAGGGCTGTTATGATTGTGGAGATGGTTTTTATGATCCAAGGACAAGAGTTGTTGTGGATTACAATCTTAAGTTCCTCAGGAATGCTGGTGAGTTTAAAAGCGCATTTTGGATTCTAATGCTCTGAACTAGTTAAATTACAGGTTGCAAATTAAAGAACTTTTTCTCCTAAGGGTTTCTGTTAGGTGCAGGTACTGGATGAAAAATGCATGGTTGAATAAAGTTATTGTCTTCTTGAAATCATTAGGAATCAACTGTTTTCACTGAGTATCATTCTTCTGGCTTAAAATTCAGAACCCTTCATGAGAAACAGGTGAAAAACCAGATCCTTAATTCTGTAGTTTTTCTTGTGCAGTCACTGCAACCATACTCCCCTTCCCATTGTTACACTCATTACAGGGGCCCATTAGAAGCCCATGCTATTAATAAATTGATCTCTCACCTGCAATCAAATCCTGTATTACAGAAGCTACTTACCGTTGAACCTGATGCTAAACGAATGGTGCATATACATGTACCAAATGAGATGTGAATTATCTGAAACAAATTGTTTGGAAGTAAGGAAGAAATAAAAGAAAAAAGTTCCATGACTTGGTTTCATTGAATGTAGGGTATGTAATTTTGTGTAATAAAGGTCTAGCTGACAGTGGTGACATGGTATGTTTCTGAAGGAATGCACCATAACATTGAACACTGAGATCAAACCCAGGTGAGGTCTCATCAGGATAAGGCTGCATTGAAAATATTGGTCAAGCACTTAGTGTATATAATTCTACTGAATGATGAAACAGAAAGCTGATATCAAATCCTGCTTAAATAATATTGTCACAGAGTTGAATAACATTTTCTTGAATTCCACTGTTTGGAATGGGTTGTTCCCCACACTGTGAAGTGATTCAAATCAAACAATAAAAAAAATTAAACCAGCAGTAAACCAAGATGCCATCAACATAACATTGCAAGCCATGTTTGGTTGAAATCAAATACGGATTAAGAGAGTAATGTCATGCAGAAAGTAAACTGATAAATCCGACAATTGTGGACCACGTCAGCAAAAATATATTGGTAGCTAAGCAACACTAGCAATCAATATAATCATCAATAATTAATATCTAGCTGCCTATTTCATTGCTTCAAATTAGTGATTGTGCAGAAAGGAAAGTAGGTTGGTCTGAAAAAAAGGGGCGATAACTCTGCTTAGTGATGTAGAAAGTAGGAGTCTGTATTTGGACGAGGTCTCGTCAATATCAAGTTGTTCAAATTAATTGAAAGAGAACCAGGGGCTATAACTCTGCTTAGTAATGTAGAAAGCAGGAGTCTGTATTTGGATGAGGTCTTGTCAATATCAAGTTGTAGAATGCTGACAATTAAACTCAACCACAGTCCAATGATGCGGTTTTTCCAAATTTGGTTCCTATCCATTCCTGAATAAGAGAGTTGTAATTCCTTCAGTCTTGGAGTCAAAGTCTGCTAAATGATACTGAATAATTCTAACAAACCCATTTAAAACCTCATCATTATCTGGCTGGAATCCAATAATAATCAAGTCTTTTAATACACTTTAAAAAAATGCCCCAACAAGTAACTGTCTTGGGCGTTACTGATTATTGTGTGGAAGTAAACTTGGATCTGATGATAAAATAGAATGCTGACAACTGAATTCAGATAATGCATCATGAAAATCAAGCTGCATACCATATATTGTTTAAACTAATAATAATTACAGGTGTTGCTACATGGAGACAAAAATGGGTGCATTTGACAAAGAGACACTATAACTCTGCTAGTATAACATGGAAGCTGACAGTACAATTCTGCCATGCCCTCTTAATATCAAACTGCACACCAAGTTTGGTTGAACTCCAATAATAATTAAGAAAGGTGTTTTGTTGAAATGTAATTGGATGAATCAGGGAATATAACTCTGGTAAGCAGGACTCAGAAGGTTCACAGACCAAATCTGAATAGGTCTTATCATTATCAAGTTGCATACAAACTTTTGGTTTAAATCCAATAATTAAGACATTTCTTGTGCAGAAGGTATTTAAACTGGAAAAGATGGAAAGACCAATTTATTATCCTTCATTTTCGATTAAAAGTCAAGAAACAACAGGAGCTATAACCCAAGCTAACAGTTAAAACACAAAGAGACTGGCATACCAATGGCTTTGGAACACTGTATCATGTTGATTACAACATTTATTGCAGATAAATGCAACCACATCATTGAACAATGTCTGAAACTATGTCTAGATATTCTGGAATAAGCTACATGTCACTGATGTAAAGATGGTATTTTTTTTGCTACAGAAAGTGATAGGAGCTTGAAAATGCACGCAATAAACTTTGTATGAAAAGAATATCTTTAACTAATGTGCCACAATTCTTGTAATAGGAATTGCATGAGAATTTGTTTTCCCTTGCCATATATTGACATAAACTTTTGTATGTCAACATGAAAGACTGAGAAGAAGACAAAGAGGTATGCGGCAATGAAAACAAATTGGTGTGTGTGAATCTTATAGTCACAAAGCTGAAAAGGTCCTTGTTTACCTTAGTGATACAATAATAGCAATATTTTTGTTGTCTTTAGAAATAAAAACTAGAATAAGATTCTTTTTAAGTAGCCTAGTTACCACTTTTTAAATTTCAGATGATGATGAAAATGAATGGATTGTACGGACATGCAGAAAAGGCTGGGATGAATATGTTGGGTATAAGACAAAAACTACTGTCTGAGACTTCCATCAGTAGTGCACAGAAGACTTGAACTTTGTCTTATCTGTAATTTAACTGAACAAAGATATCCAATAGTTTATAATGAACCTTTTGAACCTGGCAAGCTATGAGTGTCACAAGTGTTTTTATCAAACTTGAGTTATGGCAAGTTTTTTTTATCCTACTTGAGTTATGGCAAGTGTTTTTATCCTACTTGAGTTATGGCAAGTGTTTTTATCCTACTTGAGTTATGGTAAGTGTTTTTATCCTACTTGAGTTATGGCAAGTGTTTTTATCCAACTTGTGTTATGACAAGTGTTTTTATCCTATTTGAGTTATGAAAATGTTTTTATCCTAGTTAAGCAATATTAAGGTATAATATTTGCTTTGATTTATTTGCTTATTCTTTTTTTCAAATATCTTGATGTCTAGAAATACATGCAAACACCTTCCTATTCCATGATAATATACAAAGAAATGTCTGAAAATGGGTATTAAAAAAGCCACAAAAAACAATAGGATGTCACATTTGAGTTTGTGCCATTCTTCTTCATTTATCAGTTTTTGCTGCATTGCATGGAGAATGTCATTAATGAATATACAATCATGATATGATATACTTAAAGATGTTAAAATTATCTTCATATTTTAGAATTTATATTAATGAATGTCATTTAATTCAAGTTGGTGTTATTGCTCTTTCATGCACACCCTGGATGTTGGTATTACAGTTTCTTACCAATGTTAGTTTGTGATATATAATATATACAATGTATAAAATGGATTTTATATATATATATATATATATATATATATTGTTGCTAGCTTCCTACCTGTTTATGTATTGTTTGTATTTTCAAAAGAAAGTACACAAAATTGGTCAATGCCAGGTTTCTAATAATCCTTTTGTCAGAGCCAGGAAATATCAACAGATGGGACTCATTAAAAGGGATATTTTTAAAAATACATTCTTTTGCAGTCTTTGTACCGTTCCTTGATATTTATAGAATGGGTGTGAGTTATTTTATGTACATTTTATGCATGTACAAAATGAAGAATAAAAAATACATAACTGGTATCACTTTATTTATTTATTTGAAAAATGAAAGTAATTTCATACAAAATCCCATAATTAAACAATGAATGATCCTAGATTTTATCACTGTTTTATAAATAAATTGTTTACATACATTTTACAACTTGGCAAAACTTAAAAATTGTAACATCTTTTTAAAATGTAATGAAATATTATTAAAATGACCCCAAATTGTTTTTTTTAATTAAGCATTGTATAAAATGAAAAACATTAAAACAATGCTAAATGTAGCTTTCTAAATCATTAACAATGATACATACTCATGTTTTGCATATGTACAAAGCTGCTCTTTTTGTTCCTAATATATATTTATTTTCATCACTGTACCTATATAAAACAAAATGGAAAGCACCAGACATTTCTTACACCTGGTTGGTGTTGAGACATGCTACAGAGGATCGTACAATGCATGTATACAATTCATACTTACATGATTCATGGAAATGGCTTTATTATCTATTTCCTTACCTAAATATTAAAATTGGCATGACATATTTACACTGACAAGAAGCAGTACAGAGCACTCCTGTATGAAAATGGTGAGTGTACTATGACTTCAAAATAAAGTGTAACAGAAACTTGTAGCATTGTCAACACCAATAATTATACTATCATCACACACTCTGCATACAAAGTCATTTAAAATCTTAGTGTTATCAACATTCAATAAGTCATTTAAAATCTTAGTGTTATCAACATTCAATAATTATAGTATCAGCACACACTCTGCATACAAAGTGTATATAGAGTTAATTGCATTTACCCAACAAAGATTACTACTAAGATGAATCAATCCTGTCTCCAAAAATTGAACAATGAAAATAAAATTAAAATAGAGAAGGTTAATAAAAGCCAATAAATGAATCAACTTTTTTTTTCTTAATATTCAGTTTGTGCTTTTATTGAAAGAAGAAAACCTTCAGTGCTATAGACTGGCTGACAACAAAAATGACTATGATAATCTTCAAAGAGCAAAATTATTTTTCATTTCAACCTGTTAACAATAACTGGCAAGTCCTAGCCATATGTGATATTATAAAATTTTGAGTGATCTTCTCAAAGACATCTTCTCAATTCAAAGAATGCCTTACAACTAAATTCACTGAGATTATTTTTCAAAGTGGTTTTTCCAAAATGTCACAAAATAGTTCAGTTGACTTGTACATTATTTCATGACAGTTTTTAACCCAGACATCAATGCAGTAAGATGCAATTATTACATTAGCTGATATTATCAAATACATACCAATCAAATCTTTACTTAATCTCTGACTCCATGCAAACTGAATTGGCTTTAATTAAACTTCTCTTACATAAACAATGCTGCTATTGCACACATTAACTAAATGTGGCACAGAAAGAAAAAAAAAACATTATGGTAAAAGCTCCAGTTTTATTCCTGCTTTTCTAATGGTCTCCTCTGGCATGCAGAACACAGGGTTTACTGGCTTTAGAACTGGTTCCCCTAACAGAGACAGTCCTGTTATTCCAAACAATGTGTGGAATGGATCAACAACATCACCTGGCCGATCTGCAAAACCTCCAGTCTCCTCATCTTGGCATGCTAGTATAAACTGGACCAGCTTTTCCTGAAGAAGAAATTATGATGATCCTGTATTTTCCAGCATAAAATGCATTCTCAATGACAAGCACAGCCATATTTATTACCATATAGTGGCAAGCATGTTTATTACAGAAGACTAAACTTTAGGTTCATTGATTGGTCTGGAAGAACCTTGATCAGCCGACACATTATACATTTATGGATCTACATTGCTGCCAGGTATGAATTCCACACAGTAGCTGCAAAACAGCATGTACAGATAAACAAGGATGACAATCTATTGCTGTATTCATGGAAGAGACCACCAAAATCCAAACTGATTTCTCTATGCCTTCCTCAGTTATTTCTTTTTGTATACAAGCTGCATCACTCCCCTCATCCTCTAATAAGAATCAACCATATGGATCAGACTTAAAAAAAAACGCTTTTTGCACATATAAAACCACTGAAAACCTCCAAGTTATTCAAATTTAATTTCATTAGTAACACAGGCTAATCGTATAGAAGCTGTAGTTAGGTAAGGATTTTAAGTATGTTTCTGTGAAAACTCTAACAGGAAACGTACCTTGTCTATCCAGTGGATTTTCCCAATTATTTTTAATGAAGCTAAAACCCACCAGGAATAACAGACATCTGGAAGCTTCTCTGGTCGACCTGAAAGGTACATCAATTACCTGTGATACTGTGCAAAGGTGATTTGAAGATGATAATAAGAAGATCCAGGAACAAAGTGTCATCCTATTTAGAAGAGACTCATTTTTCTTCTCTACATATACAAAAATAATGGTTCCGAATTATAAATTACTTTTGTATTATTTCAGATCAGTTTAATAATTGTTATTGACGTACATCATAATGCGTAATTAGAAAAAATATAACATGTCCATTATATTGTAATGCCAAATTTTGGTACAATCAAGTATCTACTCTGTAGTGTTTCATTTCATTAGGTTATTCTATAAACAATTTCTTAATAAACATCATTCATATCATGTTCTTAGAACTGCATTACTTGTGCGGAAAAAAAACCTGAAAATAAACTTCATCATCTTCAAACTACATAAAGCAAGAGGTCCAAGTGGGCATGATATTGCTTACTTGAGTAGCTGACATGTCAGCTTGTAAATGTAAATTCACATATGATTTGTGGGAAAGAATGATTAGTTGCTACACTGACAACTCATGTTGGTTTCATGTATATAGCATCGTTTCTTGACATAAAAATGACAACTAATTTATACAACCAGATTACTGCATATTTCCTTAACCCCATCGCAAGGCCCCACCCATGGCTCATAACTTTGAAATCACAGAGATCTCATGGAATTGCAATGGACATAGGACCAGAGCTTGTGAGCTTAATCCCCACCCAGATCCTATTATTAGGTAATGACTTTTCTTACATCATCAGATATCTTGATGATACAAGCTTGCAAGGAACTGTTATAAAAATCAAATCAGCAACATTGCCTTTAGAATGGTAACAAACTTTTCTAAACAGGTGTAAAATCATCTCATTTATATACATTGATGTTGCTCATAAATGAACTCAATGGAAGTCTTGGTGATGTATGCTTACATACTAAATCTGATCAAAATCTAATCTAAAACATGGTCTCTACTGGGTTAACAAGCTCAGGCAATCAGATGCAAAATTACCTTATTAGTATATGTTGGTGTCTCTTATAAATGAATTTGTCAGGTTTGATGAAACATTATTAAAATCCAAGTCTTATTTAAAACTGATCTGAAATGTGTGTTACACAGTGTTCAAAACTTCAATCACATTTATGATCAACTCTTTAATAAGTGCATCTGTTACTTATAATCAAATTCATCTGTGGTCATGATGACATAAATTTAAAATCCTAAAATATTATTTTATATGGCTTCAAGACTGTGTACAAGCTCAATTATTTACATGCGAGATCACTTCATTGATATTTATTAATGTTGCTCATAAATGAAATCACCTGAGATTTTGATGAGATAAATTCAGACACCAAATTTCAGCAATCTCTGATCATAAATATGGCCTTCAGAGTGAATCCAAGCTAATCCAATCATGCATAATCACTTCATTAATATGCACAGATGCTGTACATACCTGAACTCATCCAATCATCTGAAGAATCACCTCATTAACACATTAACCCCAAGCGACGACTTTACGGGACATGAGGTAGTAGCCTACTTCCAAGGTCTGTAGTGTCAAGGTCAAACATGATATGCTAAAGTGGATGGTATTATAGAAAGGTAGACAGATTTAGCTCTACAACGATACCAAAAAAATCTGGATATTTTAGTTGCAGTACATAATACAGAGGGAAAAACCTAAATTTTTTGACCCGTTTTTTTTCCACACAAAATTTGCCCATGGTTGGAATCCAAATTTGTGTCCAGATTTGAGACTTTATGGCCTCAGATCTACGGCAGACTGATCTGAAACACACACAGACAGGTAAACCTGTGCAAAATGTGGAATAAAGTGGACATTTTGAACATAGAGACTTCTCCATACAAAAAATATAGATCCTATAAGCAACGAATTTTCACCTTCTGCGCATGTGCCAGCAAACTAACCAATGAAAAAAAATTTCTTTAGACACAAGTAGCCATTTGTCTAATGGAATATTGCTTGGAAATTGATGAATTCAGAAATAGTCCCCCAAAATGTGTTTCCTACTCGCAATTCATGCGAAAACAACACAAACATCCAGAGGTTAATGTGTTAATATGCACAGATGCTGTACATACTTGAACTCATCCAAGAACTTTATAAGCTTACTGATCTGATTAGAAATACAGCTTTTAGATTGTTTACAAGCAAGTGTTGACACACTAAAGGACATCCATAAGTTCAGCTGGCCTTTGTTCTTGTGAGCAACAGCTGTAAACGGATGTAATTCTCAAGCTTTTCTCAGTTATTCTCAACCTAATCAATACTTAATATTGACTGCATGACCAAATATTCTAAAAATTCCCGAAATTTCAGATTTGTATCTAAAATGTAGGTGTAGTTGCATGACATTAAGCATGTATTCATACATTCACATCCGCCAGAACATATGGCCTGACACATCGCTTATTTTCTGCAGCTGCTTATAAAATCTGAAGGCTAATTCTATGATCTTCACAAAAACCATTTTAAAGTTCATTGTTCTTTCAGTCATCATTATTCTTTTAGTCATCATTGGTATATCTTTTTAATTTATTAATAGGAAATAGATGAAAACTCAGTAGCGAGCAAGGCTTGTTAGACATATATTTGTTCCAATCGATGCAGTATAACATATGGACAAGAGACACATTTTGACAAGTTCTTTACCCATAGATAGGAATGTTTTTAAGTTGGAAGATATATTTACTGACTCTATTTACTGAATGAATTAAAAGTCAAATCTTGGAGATTTTTTTATGGTAAACAACATCCTTTGACCATGAAAATAATTGATCATGAATGTTATTATCACATACATTTCTTCATTCTTTCCTGCAATGCATAATGTGAAACATGTGGTACCTTTCATGTTATTGCCTCCCAATTACATATCTTTACATATATGTTTGACATACACATATATACAGCCTTGTGGCCAGACAAAATTTCACTCATTCTTAATGCAGTTGCATTACATTGGCTTGCAGAGTTGATGGAGAGATATTCATAAAAGAGCTAATGGTGAGATATTTATAAAAGAGCTGATGGTGAGATATTTATAAAAGTGCTGATGGTGAGATATTTATAAAAGAGCTGATGGTGAGATATGTACAAAAGAACTGATGATGAGATATTCATAAAAGAGCTGATGGTGAGATATTCATAAAAGAGCTGATAGTGAGGTATTCATAAAAGAGCTGATGGTGAAATATTCATAAAAGGTCTATGTCAGTGAAATGCAGAATTTGTCATTAATGAGGAACACAATTACAAATATTTGACTCAAACTCCTGGCCTGGTTAAGATTGATTTGGAAGTCAAAGAGGCAGGCTGCAATAAGGCAATGAGAATTTTATATCTTTAGGCATGGTATTTTATCATACAAACCATTTAGTCCCCCAGAAGGAAGCTGTCTCTCACATAGCCACCAGCCCAGCATGTCTGCATTCACATGGTGAAGTCTTCCCACAATTGACAACATCCCAAGACAGCAGTAGATCTGAGTGATAAGAAACGTTACGTTAATGATGACCACTTTCATAGAATCAAGACTGACAGTATAGATTGATGACATGATCATTGCATAACAATATCATTGATATTACAGCAGATGGAGATTATTACATCAAGATCTTCACTGATTGGGCACCTTGAAATGATATGATTATTATATTAAGATAGCACTGATGTAACAGATGAATCTAAACTAACTGTTACTGTGAGTCTATGGTCTTAAACTATGAAACAGCAAATTCAAAATTAACAAGTTTTATAAAATTCAACAATAGTTTATTTCCCTGGAATACAAAAACAATAATTTATTTCCCTGGCTATACAAAGTGTACATTTTATTCCAAATTAAATACCAATTAGTCCACAAAAGTTATATCAGCAGTCCTAATTTATAAAGGTCTAACTAAATTCCAATGGTGACTGAAATAAGATCCTGTGCTGTTGATGTGCATGTATTCTATAACATACTAATGTTCCAGTGCCCTGAAGTGTGATGATGAAATAATATGCTTCCAATTATTCATAATACTATAGTCCAAGAAGTCCTTGTCAGAATTCACTATCATTCCAAATCAATGTTTCTGTCCAAGAATATTATTTAAGAGTACTTTGTATTTTCAGTGAATAAATATTCTGAAAAAAAATAAGTTCCACCCAAATGAAATACTAAACATAACAATAAGACTAATTTTTGCATCAGATGATATTGCAGGAATGTGTAATTTCTCAAGTTAAAAAGATGTATAAACCCATCTACCCCACCTATTTCACAATTGGCATTCTCTGGAAATACTGTCTTTTTAGTGGAATTTTCCATTCTAGAACACTTTGAATTGTTTACATGATAAAATCTGTTATTACAATTATAACAAAAATGCGTACAAAGTAAGAGGTCTGACAATACTTCAGTAACCTGGTTTTTTTCTTGTTGCCAAAGAAAATCCCGAAATTGATTTGTGTATCTACTTGAGCTGGATGAACCCAGTACTTGATGTGCTTGGTATGTTATATATACATGTACTAATCATTATAATATATACAATACAAAACCAATACAATAGGAATCATGCATTTTTTTCTTTCTAATATGGCTGAGGTAAACATCAGCAAGGCTATGTATTTTATGGGGAATACCAATGTCCAAGACCCAGAACCAAATAAATATGTTATTTCTTTCTATTGATAATGATCCTAATATATAACCCACACTCTTTGAGAAAGACTATGTATTATTTGTTTACAAAATAAAACTATTATCAGTTTTTTGTCAGGAACAACATGAACATGATTTTGGACAAGGTCAAGTCCATAATACAATTATACATAGCATACAATGAATATAAAAAGCAATGCAAATTCAATATACATAACACAGTACAACTTTAAATGATGCCATCATTACATTAGGATGTCATTTATATGAAAGCAGAATTGACAATGATCATTACATCAAGATCTCATTGATCTGACAGCAGAATCAACACTAGGGTATATTTGAACTGATGTGATTATTACATTAAGATGCTACTGATATAACAGTATAATCTACACTAATCATTGCATTAAATAAGATGGCAATAATATGACAGCAGTATCAATAATGACAGTACAGCTAGAAATTATGAGATTATTACCTTAAGACATCAATGATATGACAGCATAATCAATACTGACAGTACAGCTATAAATGATGAGATTAGTACATTAAGACATCAATGATATGACATCATAATCAATACTGACAGTATTGCTAGAAATGATAACATTATTACAATAAGACATCAATGATATGACAGCATAATCAATACTGACAGAACAGCTTGAAATGATGAGATTATTACCTTAAGACATCAATGATATGACAGCATAATCAATACTGACAGAACAGCTAGAAATGATGAGATTATTACCTTAAGACATCAATGATATGACAGCATAATCAATACTGACAGAACAGCTAGAAATGATGAGATTATTACCTTAAGACATCAATGATATGACAGCATAATCAATACTGACAGTACAGCTGGAAATGATATTATTAACTTAAAATGCCATTAATATGAAAGTAGAGTTAACACCAGCAGTACAGCTTGAAATGACATGACCATTACATTAAGAAGTTACTGATATAAAATCACTTCTTGTCCAAGTATATTCTACCATTTCAATGAGAATGGACATTTTGCTGTTTGAATTTTCAAATAATAAAAAGAAAAAAATCTGTATATTTATGCTTTATCAGTTCTTTACAATGCTTACATAATTTCAATAACTACAGCAGCAATCCTGTACTATTAAAACCAGGATATAACAAGTGAAAAGTATATAAAAGTTTGGGAAATCTCTAGTGATTTATAACTACGGTACATTGGTCACACAAGATTTCTATTACAGAAAACAAATGTGATTTAATTAAGTGAGTCATACCTTTAAAAAAATGTATACATCTGCTTGTAAGTCAGGACTAACCACAAACTGCACAGACCCATATCTGCCATTTATTACTGCAACAACAGGTGAGGGTCTTACATAATATGTTTTACTGATTATTACAAACTACATATACCCAGATCTGCAAGACTACACAATGTAATTACATGTCTGGGTTTGTGCAGATTGTAGCTAGACTTGACCTATAAGCAAGTATTGTATTCATTGACTGCTACATTTCTTAGTGTGTATGTTAAGGAGTCTACATCTTCAACCTGCACAAATCTGATGAATTTTTAAATACTGATGTGTTAATTTAGCCTTTATTGTGTTGAAAATTAATGAGTACGTTTTTCCTATGCTGTCCTATGTAATGTGAGATAGAGTATTCAACAAGGTGTAATGCAATAAAAGGTACATCAATCTATGCATGTTAAAGTGATCTTGAATTATTTACTTAAATAAATAGTCTGTTAGAATAAAGTCAGAACATGTTATGGAAATATTTGTCTGAGCAATAAATACGTACCAGGCTGTTTTTCATTTTATGCCCTTGTAATGTTTTAATCATTTTTCTCCATAAAATTTTTAAGTGATAAACCTCAAGAATACAGCAATAACAGTTTAATTACCTCATTATTTGCATAAATAACAAATTCTTGAGATACAGTGTTAACAGCATTAAAATGTTAGTATTAGGATTGGTCAACCTGGTCTAAGGATAATTGGACTGGGTTGGATATTATGTTACACGTCTGAGGCATGATGCCCAGTGCTAGACATCACTATAAACTGCCACACTGCCACAATGCAGACATCGCAGTGATAAGGCAATAAAAAACTGTGAGAACTATGTTAAAAATCCAAATCACATACACATATATCCAGATTTTATATCAAAATTAAATCTTAAGATTTCAAATCATTAAAAAAGATAGAAACTTGTATATTTATATATTCCTTATACAATCCAGAAATGTAAGAGACAGATTGGAAACATGAATAAGAAAGAAAGAATGGGATACTAGGAGATAGTGATAGGAATCGGTCAGAAATTCATATTCAATAATTGGTTCCCCTTCACCAACTGATCATCGATTATAATCGGTTACAAAGAGAAAATTTTAATTTTTGTTAAATCTTTGATCAAGAGTTCAATATGTTTATAAATGTACAGGAGTAATCTCTATTAAATTAATGACGTGTATACATGTACTTTAACTTGACAATAATATTACATTGTGTGTTATTTTTGTTCTACAGCTTTGTTAAATGAATGCAACTTTTTATGGCTGATCAGTCAAATGTAACTGAAATACTGCTACAATCCCCCAAAATTCTTTCATTCATATGTGATGTGTCTATAATATAAAGTATGGAAGGATGTGTTTTTCTTGTTTGTCATTGTTTATAAATACTACAAAAAATGTTGCAATTTAACTGAAACAAATCAACAAAATGTGTTTAAATTTATTAACTCAACAATCTAAGAACTTGACCATGTAATAATGACTATATGTTCCTAATTATGAATCATAAGGTTTCATATTTGTAGTTGTGAAGGGAATTAATAAATTTCAGGAAAACTTTAGTGGCTGGGAGTTTTACTAATTTTTCTATACACCTAAGAAGTAGTCTCCCTTTACACAATCGATTATGGAGTTCACAATTGATTATCTTATTAGTATACTCAACCAACTGATGATCGATTATAATCCATAATCAGAACAACAATACTAGGAGAAGATAAAATAAGCTTAAGAAAATGAGAATGAATGAATGAATGAATGAATGAATGAATGAATGAATGAATGAATGAATGAATGAATGAATGAATGAATGAAGGAGGAAGATGTACAAAAATAAGAGGCTAAGGGTTACCTGTCCCGAGTGGGATTCACTTCCAGGCCGACATCCAAACCCACCATCAAAGTTCATACAAGATAGAATGAAGTCTACAGCTTTGTCTATGTTTATTGCATTAAGTCTACCCTGTGTGTAAAAAAAAGAATATAAAGAAAATCATGTAAAAAATATTTACCTAAAACTAAATATTTCTGAAAACTAAGTGGATTTGATGAGAAATAAGGACTATTATGGTAAATAGGGTCGCTAAATACTAATACTGGAAGTAAAGTATGTTTCTTCAATAAAATATTAATACATCCACTATTCCCCAAACCCTGCCTGACAAAGGTTGACATCTGTTACATCTTTAGGTTTGGTTTTGGATTAGAAGTGCTAAGTGAGTTGCTTTCCAAACTATAGCTCACACTAAAACGGTTTCCTCTTGGATATGAAGGATTAGCAGGAAATTCCATCAATCATAAGTTAATGTTTTGAGAAAGAAGTTGTGCTGATATTCTGTATTGTGTGCCACTATTATGACCAGACAAGTGTTATCCAAGAAACATTTTTAAATTGGTATATTCATCAAACATGATACTGGGTTATAAAAGGTTATAAGAAAAGATGAGGGAGTTAATCCCCTTACTCTAGTGTTGCCCTTGTCCATGGTCTCCATAAAACACACATGAAACATCTTTGAGTCATGTCAGATATGTGCTAGGGTCAGCACATGGTTTATACTTGGATTCGTTTATCACATTCAATTTCAAGCTATATTTATCTTCCTTATAATTATCACCTAACTTATCTGAGAAGAATGAAACATGCAAGTTTGTTAAATATACAATTTCAAAGAACACTTCTCATTTGCTTTGAAAAATTACACACAGCACCTCCCCTCCCAAAAGATGGTCAAGAAACATGAGAAAGCAACTTGAAAATCAAATGAACAAATATTTTTTAAAAACTGAGATTGTTTTAATATGATTTTATATGGCATCAGACAAAAAAAATTTCACCTCCTCAGGACGTTGACCAAAAAAGGGAATATATTTAGAAAACAATGTGTACCAAGTTAAAGTGCTCCACAGCTGAACTATTACTGCTTTCCCTGCAAAGAACACAGTGATGTGTAAAGTGTGATCCAGCTACATGTCATTCAGACACATTTTCACCACTTCTCTGGAGTCAGTCTGTTTAGTGTATTAATGCACAACTGAGACCATACAATCCTCAATGAAATTTTCTGAATTTTATGCTATGAGTTAGAGTGTGCATAAAGAAACAATGATCTATCAGTCCAAGTAAAAAATGTGCAATCATGAATGGTGATACATCAAATGAAATGAAATTGTGATCTGACGCCATTTGTTTTTCCTTGGAATAAAATTAAACATAAATAAGAAACAAACACAAGAAGAGCAACTGCAGTTCAATTTACCTACAGTGGTTTCTAATGACAGATATGATACAAAGCAAGAAAATACTAATTCTACATCATAATACACAACTCCCTCGATGACTTGTGCCCTGATAACTCGCAAACCCACATAATATAACGCGGTGTGTGCAAGGGAGGATTTTGCTCAGCGGCAGAGAAATCATGAAGTAACACAAAAATTTAACAGATTTTTAAAAAAAAAAGTGAATTGACAATTGTCAAGCAGATCACAACTGGCATTTAATAGTATGTTCTAATTTACATTGTTTTAAATTTGTAGCCCCAATAAATTCATGTAGTAATGATTTACCCTTGTTTTTTGTTTTTCATTGTACTTCTACTGATATTAAATCTATTAATCGATCGATCAATCAACATTGTTTCTCAAAAAGAGAGTTGATCTTTTGTACTGTAAAAATACATCTAATTTGGATCAAACAATAAAACTAGAATGTATCCAATTCAACACAAAAATTAGTGATGTAGTACACAATGTGTGGAGTGGTACACACGTTAAGCGAATGGAAACCACAAAGAATAATGTTTTTTATGATCTCCTCAATATACGTTAATTTATCCTGAAATTAATGTTACTCTATGAGGAAACAATAAACTACACCATTATGAAGAGATATTTATTCACAGTTAATCTCAGCATGATTATAAAGTGAGTATTCAAAAATATAATCTGCCAAACTCCCACCCCCCCTTTTTCATTTGTGTCAATTCTTTTTTTATTTGTTTTTTTATTATAGGTCCCTCGATAACTCGCACCTCACTTATAGTGAAGTCGATGTTTTTGGACCCCCATGTGTGCGAGTTATCAAGGAAGGGGTGTATTGTTATTTTAACCTTGCTGTTTGATGATATATTGGATACATGTTTCATCATAATAGATACTGAAGCTGTCAAAATTTGTTCATGGAGCAAGTCTGTGTTCATGGAGTAAGCATGTGTTGAGTAAGTCTTTCCTCATGGAGTAAGTCTGTGTACATGGAGTAATTCTTTGTTTATAAGATGTACGTCTGTATTCATAGATCAAGTCATTACTGACTGAGTAAGACTGTTCGTGGAGTAGAATTGTTCACAGAGTTAGTCTTTATTCATTGAGTAAACCTGTGTTTATGGAGTAAAACTGTTTATGTAGAAGTCTTTACTCATGGAGAAAGCCTGTGTTTGTAAAGCAAGTCTTCACTTAAGGAATAAGTCTGTGCCCATAATTTCCAGTCTTATGTTGCTGACCTGAGCATATATTCTACAATTCCCAACAGATAAGTTTGTATTCAATTGTTGTTTTTTTTTATGAATTAAATCTATAAACAAATTAAACTGTAAAACAGTTTCATCTGTATATTAAATGACACATGAATATAGTCTTGAAAATGATCATTTAGTGTGTGTGTGTGTGTGTGTGTGCTGTTTACCAAACAGGATGTTACTGAATGGTTGTTCTTTGCTAATTTTCATTTCTGATTTACAATCTGAGAAATCAAATGTTTTCTCTCTGAATGGCTGTAACACAGATGTGAATCCCTTGAACAACCATTTTGATAATGGCAAGGTTTATATATGCAATGGCTAATTTTATATAATTTCTTTTTAAAAAAAGACTATAGCCTGAATATTTACACTTTGGTACTTAATGTTGCAGAATGAACAAATTAAATTATATTTGTGGTTAATGTAATAGATGTTTCCAAGCCTGACTGCTTTTGGCAATGCTGTCTGATCTTAATGATAGGCTCTGACAAAGACTTATCACCTGGAATTTGATTTAAGTAGTATCTGATTTTTGCTTTAATCAATTAAGCAGGAATTTCAAGTCTGAGAAACAATTAAAACCACCAATATAATTAATAAGGCATGGTAAAAATGACACCATGTTTATAAAGATGGTACAATTTTGCAATTCAAACAGGCACTCAGAAGGACAGATAGGCGTTCATTGGAACAGATGGACAGGCCTTTTGTGGGGTGGGGTGGGCACTCTTCTATTTCCTTTTAGCTTAAACACTGGGTATATATGTATAGAGTTTCATGTGACAACATCACAATCTTGGCTGTAAGTTCTACATCACAAGCTCAACTGGGGGGGGGGGTAGAAAATGTCCTTTATTCATGTCAATATACTTTCGTTCAGATCTACTGTTGAGCAGTGTTTCAAAAGAAATTTAAAGGTTTAGTAATATTGGCCATATTGGATCACAGATGACCAGATTTGTTAAAAAAATATTTGGGCTTCATCCCTGAATGCTTTCCATCCAACTCCAACAAATTTCACAGTGTTCTATATTTAGTAATGGCAGTCATATTTGATGCTAATAAGCAACATTTATACAAAAAATTGAAAGACCATCTCGCTGTTTGATCTGACAAATTTGGTCAAAATTCAGTTTACCGTAGTTGTTTCAGAGAGAAAGTTAGGAAAGGTTTTCAGTTTTAGTAATGGTGGACAAGTTGGATGGCAGACTGACATCTAATAGCAAAATGCACAATAAATCAAGTCAGGGGCATCCCAAAATATGTGATACCTTTAAGCCATCAATAACTTATGAAACTGCAATCAAAATCTAATCTCAGATACCTACCAAAAGGGCAAGACAAGCCACAGCACAAAAGGAAAATCTTGTATCAACTTCACCTGTAAGTATCAAATAAAAATGAATACGTACATAAAAACTTTACTTATATCTTCATTAAAATCTTTCATTTCCTTCTTGAATTTTAAAATGTGCCCATCAGTCTATATGATGGAAATTACTGAACAAACTCATTTCAGGATAAGCTTTTTTTCTTTTCTAAATTTCTCTTTGCAACTGATGTATTGAAAAATGCCACTCTATTTTGCAAAGCTATTTTAATATTTATACTCTAACAAAGAAAGCATCTTTTTTCTTCCTACAGCCATTGAACCAAATGGCTGACTACTTAAAACAGAATACATGAAAATTAAGATAAACTTAAAAAAAAAAGCATCTTTCCATCATTCCATGAAAATGTTTAGATTATAAATAATATGGCTAAAATTATTAAAAAATTTCTAACAACATAGAATTACTTCAATACAGCAGTTTCATTAAACAGAAATCTATTTATCACTATACTGTAAGCACTTGATAATAAGAATTTAAGCTTATATTTGAAACCAGAACGTCTTTTTGCTTATATCCTATATGCATATATCCAGAATGATATAATTCATCACATACCTATAACCGCATACTACATAAGCATACTTAAGAAGATCTGAGAGCATATGTAATAATAATTGATGAGATCTGACTGCATACTACATAAGCATACTTGATAAGATCTGAGAGCATATTATGTAATAATAATTGATGAGATCTGACTGCATAGACATAGGAATGGTTGATGAGATCTGATAGCATGTTATGTAAGAATGATTGATGAGATCTGACAGCATAAACATAGGAATGATTGATGAGATTTGATAGCATATTATGTCGGAATAATTGATAATACATGACAGCATAAACATAATGATTGATGAGATCTGATAGCATATTATGTCAGAATGATTCATGAGATATGATAGCATAAACATAAGAATGATTGATGACATCTGACAGCATATTACATAGAATGATGATCAAAGAATGAAGAGTCAGCAAAAGAAAAAAAAGGCAGTAATAACATTAAGAATCCTAAATACATAGTGTAATTTCATGTGATTCAGACCAATCTTTGTACAAAAAAAGAATTGTACATTCTGAATTTTTACACTAACATAATGAATAAAATAACAAAAGTCAATTTATTTTCTGTATGTGATTACCATCCTGATTTAACATGTCTGAATCTGAATAACAATTCATCATTGTGAATTGACATCTTCAAGCAAATATTTTATTTACATTTTTTATAAATCTAACACATACTGGTAGTAATGAAAGGCTTTAGCAACTTATGTTTCTTGGAAAATCATTGCCCAATGACATTAACATCAGGAAATAAATCTGCAACCTCTCTAATTCTGACATTCCAAGAAAGATGAAAAAGTTCCATGTACATACTATATTGACAAGGGGAAGAAACTCTTACTCATTACATCCCCTTAATTATTGTTAGGTGGTTGCCCATCAAATGTATTTACCAGTTATAAAACCTCAATGATAAAACAATGAAATTGTTAAAATTTGTGGGGAGGTATGGGGAAGTTTAACAGTAATGTGACCGGGTAAGTATTCTTTGAAAAACAACTGACTAAAAAAAATTACTTTCTTTGTTGGATACATTACTTGAATACCTTAAGTTAGAATAGGGTGAAATGCATAAACATTCAACTTCTACCATGAACACTTTTCGAGGGAGGAATGGCTCTATTCCCTACATGAAGGATAAACTGTTTTCTTAATGTGAGGACATCACATCTATTGGTCACATAACCCATGATAGCAATACATGGGAAAAAAATTACAAAACAATTAATCTGGGTGCATTCAGTGAAATTGCTAAAGCATTGCTCATGATGACATTGTAATGATTTCAACATGGCCTGGAGTCATCTGGGCTGTAGTCACTGGATTCAATTTTCATCTCTGCAAAGGTACATCAAGCACATCAAAGCTTATGAGAGTTGACTGTGCATGCATGTCAATGATTACTAATAAGTCTTGGGTTGTAACATGTTATGTACTTTGCTGAAGTGACCAAAGTTGTTGCTGTTGGGTTTAACCCCATTTTTCAGCACACAATAGGTTATACATGGTGGTGCCACTATTAATGGTGGAGGAAGAACCCAGGAAAGAACCACTGACCCATGAAAAGCTACTGGCAAGCTTTCTTACATACCCACATTGGCCAAATCTAAGACTCGAACCCATGCAGGCAGTGGTGAGACGGCAGTGATCTGTGATGAAGAACGCTTTAGACCACTCGGCCATGCAGGGCCCCTGATGTGACCAATGTCAATGACTGACAAGATTTGTCTCATGACTTTGGGCACTTGGAAAATCCTGGAATAAAATTCCAGTCGAAAATGAAAGAGTATAGCATCTACAGTCATGCTGTTATTAGGCAGGCAGGGTGCCTAGTAAATATTGAATATTGTGAAGTATGGAGGAGAAACCATACATCTTAGGGTGGAATCAAAGTCAATTACCTGATCAAGGTTATCCCCATATTGACTGCGGTGTTATCTTCCCGGGCACTGTTTCCATGTTGATGCATAACAGGGTATGTAACCTTTTTGCATGTTGGGCCAAAATGCATTTCTTTTTCTCACTCTTGAGGCTATTTATAAACTTGGCCTCTATGAGTCTGAATTACTATGATGGGACTGGCTGGTATATGCTTCAGTCATATAATGGACTTTGGTCACCAAGTAAAAGGTACAGCAGGCTGTTTAGCTGACTAGATGGTCAACAGCTGGGACAGCAGCATAAAGAATGAAAGGATGGAAGTACCTATGTCCACATGTCATACTTGGTCATGCATGGGATTTGTGCTCACAAGGCTGCCAAAATAAGTGAGGATACTTTCCCCATTAACTCCAAGCCATTGTTGGAGATTGTTGATGAACACAGGGTGAAGACACAATATGCTCAATTCCGTCATCAATACTTCGCGCATTTCTCTTTACACTGTATTCCACAAAATCATGGGTCAAATTCCCTCTAACAGCAAATACACTGCAGGTAAATGTCAATGAAAATTTTGTGCAAAAAAGACAAATATAATGTGTCCACTTTGCTTTAAATTTCATCAACTTGGCAGGAACCCAAGTGGCAGAGTGGTGTAAAGCAATCACCATTTTACGGATCACTGCCATCTCACCTCTGACTGTGTGGATTCAAGCCTCAGGCTCAACCAATGTGGGTATGTGAGAAAATTTGCTGGTAGCTTCTCATGGGTCGGTGGTTCTTTCTCGGGTTTTCCTGGGTTCTTCCTCCATTATTAATACTGTGGACCATGTATAGCCTATCTTGTGCTGAGAAAAGGCATCAAAACCTATATCAACAAGGTGCCATTTGTGGATCAATTTAAAGGGAGCAAGAATAAAAGTCTGCAGTGTATTTGCTGTTAGAGGGAATTTAACCCATGATTTTGTGGAATACAGTGTAAAGAGAAATGCGCGA
The DNA here is from genome assembly GCA_030141615.1 of Unio pictorum. Classification (NCBI taxonomy): domain Eukaryota; kingdom Metazoa; phylum Mollusca; class Bivalvia; order Unionida; family Unionidae; genus Unio; species Unio pictorum. The sequence goes on from JARLTB010000060.1 coordinate 9,166,370, forward strand.
AGTATTGATGACGGAATTGAGCATATTGTGTCTTCACCCTGTGTTCATCAACAATCTCCAACAATGGCTTGGAGTTAATGGGGAAAGTATTTACCATGGGACGCGTGTTTGCCTTTGTTGGATAAAGGCGTCTCGAGAGCCTTCCAACTTGGTAAATTTGTCATTATTGTTCAAACAATATAATCTGAATGACAAAATTATCAGAAAACAAAAACCAGACAGTGTACATATTTAAAAAAAAAATAGACAGTGTACATATTAAAAAAACAATCAGAAAGTATTTATATATAAGCAAAACAACCAGAAAAAGTTAACATATAACAGAAACAACCAGAATGTGTTCATATATAACCAAAACCAAAAAATGTTAATATATAACAGAAACAACCAGAAAGTGTTCATATATAACCAAAACAATCAGAAAGTGTTCATATGAAACAGAAACAACCAGAAAGTGTTTATATATAACAGAAACAACCAGAAAGTGTTCATATATAACAGAAACAACCAGAAAGTGTTTATATATAACCAAAACAACCAGAAAATGTTTTATATATGACAACTCTTGTTACTTAGACAAGCAACAACAACAAAAACAGTGGCGTACATGAATAAACAACCTACACCACCAACATGTTGACGAACAAAGTCAAAATAATAAATAACTGCACACAAATATTGATGAAATAAACCCCAGATAAGTACCTCAAAGTGACTGAGATTTTACTTTCTTAACCCTTAAAGTGCTGAATTGTTTTGCAGTAAAAGGTCCCTCAGTGCTGAATTGTTTTGGAGAAAATTGAAAGAAAACTGCACAGTTTTTAAATTGCATGCATTTCAATAAACATACACATTAGATACACAAACCCTATATGAAAAATGATGATGGATGACCATACTTTAAGATGAGCACCAATGCACTTGTGTAAGTTTAATATATTCGCATGTACAGGTGAAAATACAGGTAAAATGACAAATTACAATTGTATTTCATCTGTATTTTTTTTTGTTTTTCAATGGAAAAGTTAAAATATATCTAAGAAATATTATATTTTTTATTAGTTTGACCATATCCATGTACATGTACATGTTATATTTGTCACACGGTTAGTTATGAATTGTGACAATCACAGGTAAAGAAAAGGTAACAGTTTTGTAAAATCCACTCCATGAATGGCACAAATAAGTTTTGATCCCCAGAGTTAGTAATAAATGTTCTTGAACAATTTTCACTTGTTATTTATGCAGTATATTTTATCACATGTAGACTTGTGAGGTTACAGTCAGCTATTGTGTTTATTACCTGTTCAGGTGTTACTCTAACTCATCTGAAGTACTACCTTGCTTGTAGTTGACATGTGTGTGAAATAACCTGAAACATTCAGGTACACAAAGTGCCACTTGGCATGTCTCGCATCTGAAAGTCGTCTGCTTTCTTCGAAATCCTTCACGGTCCTTTTTTCTTTTATTGCATGCAACACAATCATGTGCAGGGTGTGCTCGTTTGGCTCCAGGTGTTGCTGGAATAAACTCTGGGAAATGTCTCCCAATCAGGCATTCAGGCTGCTCACCAGCAAATTTTCGTAATCTCCTAGCAGGTTCAGACACTTCTCCTGCTTCCTGAACCAATGACTTCACCAATGAAACACGGAAATCATGGTGACTAAGTTTGGTGTGGACAGGTGAAAACTTCAGGTACAACTGATAGGCATTTACAATGCACACATTGAACAGATGAAAAAATAGTTTTCTCCACCATTTCTTGGATTTCCTTATAACAGGATTGTACTGGTTCAATTGGTCACTTAAATCAACTCCTCCCATGTTCTTCACATAATCCACAATACATGTGGGTTTCATTACAGGTGAGTTTGTTGCAAAACTGGTTTTGTTGACCACTGCTATCTTAGCTTCATGGAAACTAGAGATCATATTTACATCTCATTTATCATGGTATTTCACCAGTAACAAATTGTCTTTTCTGCGAAAAATGCACTCACCCTGGTCTAGTTTTCTCTTAATCTTCATTGCCTCTGCAACACCTAATCTGTTTGTTCGTAGGGTTCCACATGCTGAGGTATTTAGCAACTCTAGTTCGTTAAAAAGTTCAGGTGAAGAGTAATAGTTGTCCATATACACTCTGTGTCCTTTATTCAAAATACTAGACTTGCAGAGTAAACCAATCACAATTTTTGTTGTTTTAGTTAGTTCATCAGTGTTTAGTTCTAGTCCTTCGCAATAACTGTCAAGCTTTCCACCTGATTTACCTGCATAAATGTGGTATCCAACACAATATCCACTGCTTGCCTCACACACCTGGAATAGCTTTATGCCAAACTTGTTGGGTTTGGCAGGGTTATATACTCGAAATTTCAAACGACCTTTCCAAGGGCAGGTAGCCTCATCAAAACTGAGGTTCATATCTGGTGAATAAACGTCAGTAAATGCTTCATTTTTTTCAATCATTGGGCGGATCTTGTGTAATGGGTCACCTTCATTGGTCACGTTGTCTGCCAGGTGTAAATTGCTTAGAATAGCAAGAAATCTATCTCTACTCATTTTTTTGCTGAAGTAGGGGGTTGATATCACATCATCAGCAGCCCAGTAGGAATCACGATCAGATTTTTGTACCAAACCCATTACTATAATCAATGCAAAAAAGAGATTTAGCTGCTCAGCTGTGACCGACTGCCATTTTTTCATGCAACTTCTCTCCTTAAGTTCGGCCCCATGAATTCGCTGATCTGCATAACGATTTGTTTGCTCGAATATCAGATACAATAACTCATCATCAAAAAAAGGTCTTAAATAGTCAATAGGTTCAGTATCTGCCATCTCAACATTTAATTTTGATTTACTGGTGAATGGGGGGACGACAGGCGTGCCATCTTTTCTCGTCCAGCCTCCGTGCACATCAGACTCCAGTTCCACGTCAGTTCCTGGCTCAAAATCACTCATGGGAAATTCCATTAACACTTTGCCAGCTCCTATTATTTCATCCTCCTCAAATCCTTCAAAATTATTATCATCATCGCTATCAGAATCCCGTATTTGTTGCAAGATATCACCATCGTATTCAGCGTCTGCCATTTTAAAAACTTTTTTCAGGTACCAGGGCCTCAAAACTGAGTATTTGTAAAATTTCTTTGCTAAATGCATAGTAAAGTGTAATAGAATGCTTGTTCCGGGCCTCTATAAACCAATCAAATATAGTTTTACAAGCATTTATGGCTGGATGAAGTTATAGGATGCGATCATTGTTCCTCACCTCGAACGCGACAATAGTCGCGACATGCACTAAAGGACCAAATACAACAACGCGACTATAGTCGCGACACGCACTTTAAGGGTTAAGAGAATTTCCTAGAATTCGAAATAGACCATTTCTTCTTTGTAATTGCTGAGCAATGAAACCATCTCAGATATTCATGCACAACATGACTGAAGTAGAGATACAAACAGCACGGAAAGAAAACCCAGTTGAGCTTGACTTGAAAGATCAGCATTAATTTCATTCAGGACAAAGCATACACCATTAGAAGGGTCTTGGTGATAACCTAATGTTGATATGACCAACCATTCAGGAGAATTTATTTTCAAAATGTTTATTATGGATGCCATCTTTTGACACAAATTCAGGTCCAGATAGATATCCTAATTTAGTCTTCTGCAGAAAACCACACGTTGATGTAATTTTCCATTTATAGGAATATCAATAACAAGATTTTCACTGTGAAAGTCATGGTAGCCATTCTATAAGATGGCAACTGTTGTGGCCATATTCTATGTCTATTCTATGTCCAGACATCACCACCTATCATTTAACACCAATACACATCATTAGAAATCTTCTGCCAAAAAAAACCCCAAGCCAATTTTGATTTTCCATTTAGGAAGAGTGGCAATAACAAAGATTTGTTAGACAGCTATCATGGCATCCATATTGGTTATCCAATCATTCTATTTGAATTAGGACCCACCAGATATCCCAAAATGATTTTCATTTAAAACTTCATGTTGACATCACCATTCATTCAGGAGGAATAACAATAACAAGATTTCCAAAATAGCCATATTAAATTTCAGACAATTTTTTCAATTAAAAATCAACTAGAACTTACGATAAACATGTGCATAAAGTTTTGGCAACCCTCGTTAAGGAGGAATAGCAATAAAAAAAATTATGCTAATCGATGGATGATGCTTGTTTTGAATGAAATGGTTAGTTACCTTGAGGTTGTGTGTGTGTGTGTGTGTGTGTGTGTTTGTGTGTGAGTGTGTGTGTGTGGTGGGGGTAATGGATAAGAGTTTCGTCCATTCATCTACATGGTTAACAATTTCATCTTTCTTTGAAGAGCTGGATTCTAGAAGTAATAAAGTTTACTTTCTTGTATAGATGTGACCCAGGAATGTACACACCAGAAATACAAAAGTGCTCATATCAAAAAGAATTTGATTATTTAGTTTTATTTGGAATAAACTGAGAAAGAGTTAAACAAAACATATGGACCACTAACTTGCATGTGGTGAGATTCTGCCTCCAAGATAAAAAGATAAATTAAAATAGATTAACAATCAAATTTTTGTTTTATAATTGTCATTTTTCCTGTTTGAATTTTTCTTGCTTTCAAAAGTTAATGGTAACAATGGAAACTGTCATTTTATTACTTTACAATATTATTTAAAGAGATAGACAGCAAAGTGTAAAACTGACTCTTACCCCATTTATCCCCTATAAAGCTGCCATCTTCTTGTTGTAAATCTCTTACAAACTGTACAAGTTTCTCTACATCTAAGGTGTCCTGAGCATCATACAGTGTTACTATCTGAAATCAAATAAAGTCACTCACATAATTATGACCTAATTTTGGACTATGGATAGTGGGGAAGCCCTGGTTCATTAATGGTAGGGGATTCCAAAGACAACATCAGAGAAGTGTAGTTACTATAGAGTTAACTCAGCATAAAGACTATAGAGATAACTCGGCACAAGGACTATAGAGTATAGAGTTAACTCAGCATAAGGAGTATAGAGCTAACTCAGCATAATGACTATAGAGTTAACTCCGCATAAGGCGTATAGAACTAACTCAGCATAATTACTATATAGTTAACTCAGCATAAGGAGTATAGAGCTAACTCAGCATAATGACTATATAGTTAACTCAGCATAAGGAGTATAGAGCTAACTCAGCATAATTACTATATAGTTAACTCAGCATAAGGAGTATAGAGCTAACTCAGCATAATGACTATAGAGTTAACTCAGCATAAGGAGTATAGAGCTAACTCAGCATAAAGACTATAGAGTTAACTCAGCATAAGGACTATCAGATTTACCTTCATGCAGCTCATCTTGGCCTATCTAAATATTTATTTGCTTTCATTCTCTCAGACATGGAATGGTGATGTCCCTATTCAATCTATCCAAATATTTATTTGCTTTCATTCTTTCAGACATGGAATGGTGTGTCCCTATTCGATTCAATAAAATATTTATTTGCTTTCATTCTCTCCAACATGGAATGGTGATGTCCCTATTCAATCCATCTAAATATTTATTTGCTTTCATTCTTTCAGACATGGAATGGTGTGTCCCTATTCGATTCAAGAAAATATTTATTTGCTTTCATTCTCTCCAACATGGAATGTTGATGTCCCTATTCAATCCATCTAAATATTTATTTGTCTTCATTCTTTCAGATATGGTGTCGGGACATGGGGTTTCACTGACTGGGTGTCTTGTTTAATTGGTTTTCATTATCTAGAGGTTGACCACCCTCGATGTAATTGCCCAGTTCGAGCAAATATAAGTGGTGAAAAGTATTGATGAAATATATAGAGATTTGAGTAGATACGTTGAGAACAAACCAACACGAGCCACCGTAAACAAACAATTTAATAAATTATATAAAACAACTATGTAAAGCCATTACATTAGGAATATCTCAGCTTTTAGAAAACAAAACTTTATCGAATCACAAAGGAAAGCACAAATAGATTTAATTAAACTAGCTGATCTGTTTACTGATAGATTTAGTTCATCATAGGATCATGTGAACAATCGAAATCAACATCTTGTATGCTTGCATAACCAGATCTTCGGTTCACTCGACTTTCACTGTAGCTGTTCAGACCCATAGATCTTGGGATTCCACCCTCATTAATGCCATCTATTAAATGAATTCTTACATTCTGAATAAGTTTTTCGTACAGATTCTGTCCAATTTAGCTTTATATTTCTATTCAACTATGGATTGTCAAACATCTTTTCATTACCTGTACTGCACTAAGAGTGTAGAGTAGATGTGGATCATGACCAATGCTTGCTCCCACTCCACCACACTCATGTTGACACTGTTGTACAAAGTCCAGCACCTCTTGTTTGTTCATTCTGTCCAATTGACCCATTAAGTCCATCACAGTCAGACCCCAATAGATTCCACTCATACGCAGATACTCTGTCATACAATATTCCTGAAACAATGAGAAATCAATTCCAGATAGTATCATTATTTTTTAAAACTGTTTTAAGCTATAATACAGTTAATTGTTTTGCAGATTTTCACGCATTTCTGGAATGGACATAATTTCTATGTCAGCTAAATATCCATTTTACTCCATACCATTTCTAGTTAAAGCTATAAAGTGCTTGTTGATACTCTGTGGATGGCACTAGTAGGTGCTAAACATTCCCGAATCAAGATATTCCTCTGAAAGAGGTCATTCAGTAGTGCTGAATAACGGTTCCTCACCCACCTCCAATATGTCATAGTTACATATCTGCAAATTTGTTTTACAAACCAAAACTGTGTCTGTGAGTTTGGTAGTTCAAAATAGTGTTTCTTTCCAGCAACACAGTCTGAATTGGCATTTATAACACATAAAGACTCCTTAGCATTGAGGCAATAGTAGAGGTAAAGTGACTCTGTTTGGAAACATAATACAATGGCCAATTAGGTTGATATGGGTAGTAGTACAGTGCCTTGTGTGGAAACTGTCAACTTGGTTTCTCTGGGCTGTAGTAAAGTGCTTGGTCTGGAGACAATACAAATGCCAGTAAGCTTGATCTTGTCAGTAGTTGAGTGCCTTATGTGGAGACACCACAAGTGCCAAATGGGCTGATCTGGACAGAATTAAAACCTGCAACCCACTGACTGCAAGTCTGTCATTGTAATTACAGAGCCAGCATTAGAAGAATGCCAATTTATGTCAGCAATACTCATACTTAACCATGTCAACTAATATTCCAAGGTTAAATGTATCCAACCACCATTTGCTGAAATTATACATAGGGAAATATCACTAAAGTCAGACTAAGGCATAGAGGTATTGCGGACTGGGCAGGGTTCAATGACCTTGAAAAAGTCATCATTGCTGTATACATATTAAGTTTCAAACAACAAGAGTGCATTAAAAATATTAAAAATTTAAAATTAGGACTGATTAAAAAAAAATCTGTTTATGAAATGCATGCAGTATTTCGCCAACTATTAAATCTGGAGTATTCAAAGCAGTTGCCTGAATGTTTTGTATTGGAATAATAAGCACATACAATGATCTGCTTTACCGAAGAAGATAAAAATGGAATTGTATGTGATAATTTTGGATCTGCACTTACTATTACTAAATTAATTAGTAGTTAATATGTTATTACACTTATCAACTACTTATAGTTTAATAATTATATTTTTTAATTTGTCAGCTACATGCTAGGCCTGATTATCTATGGTGAGTAAATACTAATAGGCTTATGAGTGAGTCACTAGTAAAAGCAATATGTGCATGACATGGATTTGGACAAACAATAGACTTGCACCTCAAAGATGGGTTGGTTTTTAAAGTACACTGCTCCATCTATAACTCGAACCCACTTAGCTCAAAAACCTGCTTATAACACAGGGCTAGGTACGAATCCCAATTTTTTCTAGAATATGCATAAAGAATTTCTCCTTATTTATTCAATAAGAAAGAAAACAATGATATCCTGCTTATATTATCATCAAAGACAGTCAATATGAATCAACATTATGAATTTCTCACTTTATATCAAAAGGTTTTATAGTTTGTTAGTGCCTTCACAAAAAATTTCAGTACACTGTAAATAACTATCTGAGAAAATTTTTATCAGTGAATATGTCACTAATGCTCTCCCTTGATAACTCAGGCACCATGGGGTCCACCAACACAGACTGCACTATATGCGAGGGTGCACGTTAACAAGGGACCTCCAAAAATTGAAAGAAAATCTACTTATACATTGAGAAAACCGCACTGTGTGTGTGTGTGTGTTAGAAAACTGGGCTGTTTAATGACTGAATCCTTGTTTAACAACCACGTCCATAATAATTGTTAATGACATGAATTTTTCAATGAAGTTGTTCATCATTCTGTATAAATAACATTATTTTCAATATGTCCAACATGTGAAAGATCGTTCCAAGTCGTTTCAACAACCATCATGTGTATGTTAAAAACACTGCTTTTTGTTTTGTTGATTAGTCTGGTTCCCGTAGTGTCATTTAATAGTATACTACCAAGTTGGGAGTCCATGTAGCCAGAAACAAGACTATCTGTTGATAAGCCACCAAAAAAAATTCCTTTATTTTCAAAGACTAGTGACATTTATTTCATAAGATAATGTCAAGATGTCAAAACTCAATTTTTGTATTCTTCTGTTAATACAATATTGATGTTGTGATTTCATTAAAGTAATAATGAAACTTTCTTATCATCTTGATGATATCCCTAAGCGCCAGTTCAAGATTTCTCTGAAAATTGCTTTTCCACAATGGTCCATATCTATGAAACCAAGCTCTTTATTTTACATTTCGCTTGGCTGCCTTGCTATCTTTGATCACAGTTATGAAGAAGTCAGTTAATTTAAGGCAGTTTATGTTGCATAAACAATACCACTTATAACTGTTTGATTGATCAAATGAAGTGAGTTCACCCGACTTATGATAGAGGACAGCTAGATTTTAAGTGTGTGGACTTTGTGTGCCTTTTAACTTTTGTTTTCTTCCACCTCCTTTATTTCATTCAAAAGACATAATTAATGTGATAATACAAACCAGCTTTTAATTGAGTACAACTCTTTTACTGGTTTTAAATAAATACTTCTGCTAGTTAGTTATCAAAACATGGTCAGCAATTAATAAGGTTCTCAGAGAAATGCTTGCGAACATAGCTGTTATGGTAGATTGACACATTTAACCTTTAAATACACATTGCATTATGATGATTACACTTAAGGGAATGTTGTTGTTGTAGGGTTTAACGCCATTTTTAAGCACATGATACATGTATGGCTATACATGGCGGCCAGTATTATTGGTGGAGGAAGAATCCGGGAATACCCACGAAAAGAACCACCAACGCATGAGAAGCTAATGGCAAGCTTTCTCCCATAACTACATTAGTCGAATCTTAGACTCGATCCAATGCAGGCAGAGGTGAGATGGCAGTGATCCGTAACAGAAAGCGCTTTAGACCACTCGGGGCCCCTTAAGAAAAAGTAAAAGAATTAAAACACAAATTTCACATCATAATAATTATTTAATTGGCATTTAAATAAAGAAAAAACTTGAATATCTTCAATTACAAGAATGCCATTTGGAAAGAAAACGTAACCAATTACTGTATATGCTGTACTCTTATTAAAAGCTGATAATTTGTTGATTAAATTTTCCATGTCATATCTACCATTTTCAACCAATAAAATGAGCGATATATCAATATTTCAGTTGCCAATCTTTAACTGTGATTTTTCTTTAAGTGCAAGAAATACGGATCAATTTTTGGCGGATATTTTCTTGATTAAAAAAAATAGGATTCACGCCTGATCCTGCATTATAAATGGGATTTAGAGTTATACGGGTGCAAGTTTTTGATATAGCACCAAAACAAGATTGTCGAGTGAAATTTGTATTTTAAGGCATATATTTTAATTTGGTTTCAGTGTAATCATCATAAATATAATATTCCCTCTTGTATACAAATATGAAAAATGTCACTCTACAGTCACAGATATGTCTGTATACAAATATGAAAAATGTCACTCTACAGTCACAGATATGTCTGTATACAAATATGAAAAATGTCACTCTACAGTCACAGATATGTCTGTATACAAATATGAAAAATGTCACTCTACAGTCACAGATATGTCTGTATACAAATATGAAAAATGTCACTCTACAGTCACAGATATGTCTGTATACAAATATGAAAAATGTCACTCTACAGTCACAGATATGTCTGTATACAAATATGAAAAATGTCACTCTACAGTCACAGATGTCTGTATACAAATATGAAAAATGTCACTCTACAGTCACAGATATGTCTGTATACAAATATGAAAAATGTCACTCTACAGTCACAGATATGTCTGTATACAAATATGAAAAATGTCACTCTACAGTCACAGATATGTCTGTAGGCATTTCTGAAAAAAAAAACAATTAACTACTTATTCCATGTGTTGCATTGTAACAATTAATTAAAAGAAGACCTGCTTTGTATTATGTTACTTATATCTTTTGTATCAAATCAAAAAAGGGAATAGAATTGTTTTTAAATTTTAAAGGCATGCAATTCCTACCTGCTTATGAGCTAGTTCTTGAGTTGTATATAAGGTCAACTCCTTTGAATTGAACACTTTTATAAACTGCACTGTGTAAGTAACAGTTAAATTACTTTTAATTATCCTAGTCATTTATACATGTGATCAGAGATGGCAAGTCAACCAAGCAAAAGGGGTAACTGATGAATTCAAAGCTTTTTTTGATGAATACAATTCATTATGAAAAAACAAGTTTCAGAGTTTGTAGTGAACTTAAAATTCATGAATTGTTACTAAGAGATTTTCTCAAGGATAAGCAGACATTTTGGTATTACTTGCAATGAAATCATGGCAACAGTACTTCACTAACAAATCAAATGTCCTAACTTTTCTAAGAAAAGATTTATTGTTTGTCTCCAATAAGCAGTGACATAATACATCATGGTAAACAATGAGACACACATGTTATACATGTTGAAACATCTTGGAGTTATAATGAAAAACAATTCATTGGAAAAATGCTGTTTATTGACAACTATTCCCAACATGATTATAAATGATTATTCAATCATTAAAAAATCACTGCTACCCCACACCTCCGTACACTTGATCTTCTTGATGTCTAGTTGGGATGGCATCCAATTCTTCATCTTTCAGAGGTCCCCCTGTGCCCTCACTTACAGTGCAGTCTTTGTTTTTGGACTCATCTTATTGTGCACAATTATTGAGAGAAAGGTGTATATTGTTAAAAAAAACCTAAGTGTTTGTTGATTATATTTATATGCTTAATATCTACTCACAACTGAGTCTATTTATTTGAATAAATAATCGATATAATGAATTTTGGGGTTCTCTTTAATTCAATACCTGTGGCTTAATGACTAGGCCTGTGGCCTGACTTTTGAAACTTAAAACATATAAAAATAAACCAGTATTCTAAACGTTCGATTCACTCAATTAACTTAAAAAAAGAAAAATCATAACACAGATGTGACCAGGATTCGCAATTATTCTCATTCGCATGTTAAGCTGTCAAACATCAGCTTTAGTCATATAAGTGCTTCCTTATTGTGGACATGCACACAAATTCTCTCTAGATCTCTTTCCGATCTTGAGGAAAACACAGTAAAGCAAACACCTCTAAAGAGTGAAAATTAAATCTTGTCACGAGGTCGTCTGTTTTGAATAATTTCTCAATATTAAACTACTAAAATAATACAGACTGGTTATATCAATATTATGCTAGTTACATATTCATCCTTCTTGCTTCCATAGGCTGCTATGTAGTCACAGTGCTTCTGGAGAAGTAGGGTTTTGGGGGCATTCTCAGATATCGTCACATCCTTTACTGGACTGCCCTGCAAAATAATTTCATAAAGCTATTTAGCAACATATTCAAATAATATTTCAAGACTTTTCATTAAAAATATAATTTTGTTTCTGAGAAAATCCTTTCATCATCATCATCATCATCATCATCATCATCATCACCATCATCATCATCATCATCAAAATGATCCTCATCACAACCAGAATGGCAGTGGAGAGAATAAGGCGGATACATATATTTCTGATATGTAAATTACTACATTAAGTTTTGTTATCCAACTTCTATATTCTCCCCCACTCACAAAAAATGAATGTTACCATTCAAGCCCTTTATGTAATACACAAAATCAAAATGGATTTGGTAAAAACAAAAAAGGAAGAAAGAAAAAATAAAATTCATAATTTATTAAGTTATTCAAACTTATCTATTAAGTGTCATATATTCACATCCGCACTTGGCGGAGTCAGTTAGTCAGTCTTTAGCAGCAGATGAGAATAGAATTTTCAGAAATTCATGATAAAACCATTTCTATTAACTATGAGCATTGAAACCATCTTTGATATTCCTCATAAATAAAAAGATTTTCAAATTAGCTGCTGTGATGGACATACTGGATGTCAACTTAGAACCATTTTCATTTAGGACCAACATTAGCATCATTAAATCAGTTTTGGTACCAAAATGTAATTATTTTTAGTACCATTATGTAATTATTTTAGTACCATTATGTAATTTTTAGTACCATTATGTAATTATTTTTAGTACCATTATGTAATTATTTTTAATACCATTATGTAATTATTTTTAATACCATTATGTAATTATTTTTAGTACCATTATGTAATTATTTTTAGTACCATTATGTAATTATTTTTAGTACCATTATGTAATTATTTTTAGTACCATTATGTAATTGTTTTAGTACCATTATGTAATTATTTTTAGTACCATTATGTAATTAGTTTTAATACCATTATGTAATTATTTTAGTACCATTATGTAATTATTTTTAGTACCATTATGTAATTAGTTTTAGTACCAGAATGTAAATATATTTAGTACCAGAATGTAGGTTTTAACTTTTTCAAAAACAGTGTATGCTGAATAGATTTTGAGGTGCCTGATAGACAATACATGATTTAAAGTCATGTGACTTGGTTCAATCGCATATGCACTGATACAAGCTCACTAAACTAAGAAAGCTAGTTTCTATTTGAGTATTAATCTCTTGGAAAGAAAATAGATTATTCATACAGGGATTGGTAGCACACCTTGAATAAGGAATTTTTAATTACAGTAAAACTGTTTTAAAAGACCACCTCTTTTGCCCCAATAGTATGGTCTCTCAAGACAGGTGTTCTCTCATAATAGGTCACTATGCTATATAAACAATACATCTGTGCACTAAGAATGTGGTCTCTCAAGACTGGTGGTCTCACACAACAGTGGTTTTTCAAGACCGGTTTAACTTTATAACGAATTTGTAGACTTGTCAAGAGCAGATTTCAAGAAGACTGTTGAGAATAACTGTGCTGTCAAGTACACTTGTACAAAGTAGACATATTTTCAAGTAGACTTGTAAACATGGTTTTAAATAGATTAATAGGGAGTAGATATGGTTTTAAATAGATTAATAGGGAGTAGACATGGTTTTAAATAGATTAATAGGGAGTAGACACAGTTTAAAGTAGACTTATTTTCAAGTAGACTTGTAGACTTCCTTTCAAACATGTAGGGAGTAGACATGGTTTTAAATATATCAATTGGGAGTAGACATGGTTTTAAATATATTAATATGGAGTAGACGTGGTTTTAAATAGATTAATATAGAGTAGACATGGTTTTAAATAGATTAATAGGGAGTAGACATGGTTTTAAATAGATTAATATGGAGTAGACATGGGTTTAAATAGATTAATAGGGAGTAGACATGGTTTTAAATAGATTAATAGGGAGTAGATATGGTTTTGAATAGATTAATAGGGAGTAGACATGGTTTTAAATAGATTAATAGGGAGTAGACATGGGTTTAAATAGATTAATAGGGAGTAGACATGGGTTTAAATAGATTAATATAGAGTAGACATGGTTTTAAATAGATTAATAGGGAGTAGATATGGTTTTAAATAGATTAATATGGAGTAGACATGGTTTTAAATAGATTAATATGGAGTAGACATGGGTTTAAATAGATTAATAGGGAGTAGACATGGTTTTGAATAGATTAATAGGGAGTAGACATGGTTCTAAATAGATTAATAGGGAGTAGACATGGTTTTAAATAGATTAATAGGGAGTAGACATGGTTTAAAGTAGACTTGTGTAAACTTGCTGAGAGACTGAAATGGCTGTTTATTAACATGGGAGGTATAGAAACAGGGATGTTGTGCATCTAGCATCTTTATCATTCATTTGGGTATATACTGGACCCTATCCATTGCAAGCATAAACTCTCAAATTTGATGAGCAGATTGTGCAATTTTAATTCTGAAAGTTTTGTTGATGAGGAAACGTTTTAAAATTTTATAATCATTACTTTACCGATTGTATACTAAGAAAGTTATACTTATATTTTTCTGGTTCGCTCATTTGTATTCGTATTCATTAGTACATTAGGTTTGAAGCAGTTACAGGAAATATCCAAGTACACCAAAATATAACGGACAGGCAAACTATTCTAAGTATATGTTCTTTAAGTACGATATCTTAAACACACAAATCAGAAAAGGAGATAAGCTAAATTTAATTCAGTTTTTACTTTTATAACATGTCAATATGTACCAATGATACATGATATATCTTTATGTTCTTTTTTTTCTTTTCTTATAATTACAAATGTTACTACATGTACTACTCATTAAATATTTGCTGCTTTAATTGCTGTTGGTTTACTGATGGCATTCTGAAAACAATGGAAGCAGGTTTCAAAATTGAAATAAATCGAAAGACAAAAAATGCACACAAATTTGGTTGGAAAACAAGCTATTAAATAGGAAATAAACATATTTTTTTAATTTTCAAAACCAGAATGCTGTTTATAAAGGTTCTATGGAAGACAATTCCAACAAAAAATGCTGTCTATGATTATATGATTTAAAGAGTCTTAAAGGTTCAAATGCACAAATGCTTCATCTGTTTGAAAATTTTTTATAAGGAGTTTTACTTCATGACCAATTAAATGTTGCGAGTTATTCCTTGCTTGATTGTGTAACAGCAACATACAAATAGAATTTAGAATTTTATAGAATAAACCAGAATGTAAGAAATCATGGACTAATGTCATTATTAATGATTTCAACAAATGAACATATAAGCTTATTCGGAATGTAGGGTTTAGCTGAATGTATTTTATTGTAAGGCATGGACAATCTGTAAATCTCTTTCCCGAAAAAATATCTCCCTTAAAAGGTATTTTAGTATATCATTATTTCTGTTCAGACAAAAAGACAATTGCACAAAATTTAAAATTCACTCCAATGTCAGAAATTCCATAACCTTTCTAGATTCTGAGGGAACCCTTGAAAGATGATTATCTCATAAGAAGTTGATGTTTTCAAATATCACAACAAACTTTAACACCTTTATATTAAACTACCTTATTAATGGCAATTAAATGTTGGTTTCATCTAATTCAGACGATAAACAATAATTGCACAAACACAGACTGCAAAAATACTTAAACTATACTAAATAGTGAGAGCTTAATTGATCTGAGAAAATAATCAAGGCTTTTACACAATTCTGAGTATTGGGTTAATCCAGGTATAAAATTTAAAAAATCTGAACTACAATGGTTTCTTGTCAATTTTTGGAATTTGTGTCAAACACATGAGACCCCATGGGGACCCACATATAGCGCCACTACCCATTTCAGCTGAAAACATGTTTTGACCTAAATCTGTAAAACAGACTGCTACATGCTTGCCCCTCCCCACCCTGAAAATAAGGGCATATAACAAAAAATGTGAAAAAGTTTACACCACTGAGTTTAACTAGGCCACCAGTTGAAGATAGTAAATACAGCGAATACACCAGTGACCACAAATGCAGCAATGATCAAATCAATTAGAAAAATACTTTGAAAATAATAGGACATGGCAAAACTGATTCCCATAGATTATAAATGGTTCAGAATCATTGCAGCTCAAACAATGGGAGAAATTCTCTGAAGCAAAACCATAAATGAGATATACAAGCACTCCATAATATTTTGTATTTATTTTATGCATACAAATGTACATGGCCCAACCATAATTGAATTGGTGCAATACTTGGTGATGGATCATTTAAACTCATTTCAGTTAACACCAACTTGAATCAATTCAGTTTTAGTAATTTATATAAAACTGAATGATATATTATGAATTCATAGGGAAGGTAACATGATTATTTTAACCCATGGAAAAAGATATTTCATTTTTTACTGAGAAAACACCAAAAAATGTTTACATTATCATTTTTTTTATCACACTAAATAAAAGGTCAAATAGATTAAAAGAATATTTAAGTATGCTATTGACATATGATTCAAGTATTCTATTAACAGAACCACAGTTTAATATTTTTTACTATATACATTTTATTTACTACGGCATTAATGTATACATATCTGTAGTACAGATAAAGCCTGAAAAATGTGTTTCTGGTTGGCTGAGCATCCATTTTTCATTGCAAACCATAGCAAATCCCCCACCCTATGCGTAAAAAAAGCCAATAAGAAAAATAAAAAGTCCTAAAATAATTCATTCATCTAACTGCATTTAGCTCAGTACTAGAATTGCTTAGTAGATGATATATATATATATATATATATATATATATATATATATATATATATATATATATATATATATATATATATATATATAATGTTTAAAGGAGACCAGAAACCAATGGAAATATAGAATAATAATAACAGCACTATAAAAGAAAACCTTATTCTGAAGTATCATGTGAGAACGCAATGCCAGCATTAAAATATTGACATATGTTCTAGGAACTGAATTTCCGTATGCAAACTGTCCGCACCTATTCAGTTACTCTCGTGATGTGATGTCATAGTAGCGACTCCAACATCCAGATTAGCCATTCTGCATTGCTTACGGGTGTAAATAGCACATTAAGAA
Organism: Unio pictorum; assembly: GCA_030141615.1. NCBI lineage: Eukaryota > Metazoa > Mollusca > Bivalvia > Unionida > Unionidae > Unio > Unio pictorum. The sequence continues at coordinate 9,183,393 of JARLTB010000060.1, forward strand.
AAGGCTGTGGACAATATTTTTTCCCTCTTTTCAAAATGATAAAGGCATAAAAAAAGTATGGATACATTATTACAAGTGAGTCAAATTCAATGCAACACCATACAACACTCCGTGCTCATTACATTTCTTAAAGGAGTGTTACGAGAGGGATCCTGGAAAATAGCAGCTGTAGGATACACGAATGCTTAGCCTAGACTAAAAGTTGAAACTGTTCCAGACATACCATTGGATATTTTAAATCCTGGGAAAAGTGTCAAACATACTGAGTATGAAAATAGGCAGATGGCCTAGTAAGTGACCACAAAATGCAACAATCAATTCACAGGTCTTTTATCTACACCATCAGTGCTATAAAAAAAATGACAGCCCGACATCTGATCATGTGGATAATATGAGTAAATGATTTTCAAGATCACAATCTAAATCAAGTCACCACTGTCCTATGTGAAATTGAGATCTGACTGTAATCAAATGGAAGCTTCGCTAAAAGATATTCTTAACCCCTGACATGGTCATGTTTCAAGAATACACAATTTTCAGTAATCTTAAAAAAAAAAAAAATATTAAAAAAAAAATATTTAAAAAACTCCCCAAACTTTTAGTCTATGCCTTTTACACGTAGAATGTATAATCGGTGATCTGTAATGATTGGAATTGATATAAAACTATGCCTTGGGCAGTTTAAATAGCAGCGATTAAAAGAAAAGAGGTCAGATATCAAATCAAAGCTTCACATTAACTGGCTGACAATAGAAATTGGGGGAGGCAAGTACTGACCCCGCCCACTTGCCCCAATGTGCAAGCGTCCATGGGACATGCCATTTTTCCTTTGATATGCCTTATAATCCCCAGGACAAGACCCTTTTTTCATATTCTGGTCTGCATAATAGCTAGAGGATAAACTTAAGCTCACAAACATAATGGCAATGTAACAAATTAATAATAAATTCTTATCATTGTGCTTGCACTTATTTGAAGAAACCATGTACTACAGAGTGTGTATGTAAGCACCAGAAACTGATTGGCAATGACTACATTTTAACAGTTCAAATCTGCAGTCAAACGTTAACGTACAAATATGTGGCAACTGTTTTACCACATTTTATATTCCACCTTATTTCCTTTCGTTTAAGTGTTGAGACATGTAATACTGTTTACTGATAAAAATATTTTTTCCAAATTAGTTTTATGTTGTTTTGTTTTACTTCTTCTTTTAATTTGATCATGGTAATGAAACTTTACATACATATATATGGTGGAGGAATGTCAGGTGTTAACTGGCCGAGTTTCTTTGGTGGACAAAATTACACAGCATTCACTGTGATCATTAATGGATTTCAAACTAATTGGTGACAATATTTTTACTACAGTACCTTTGTGGTTCAAATATCTGAAATTTACGTGAATAATGTTTAATCTTACTCTTTGTACTGAAAACAAAACTGTCTTGTGCTATTAATTATTTCATCAGAAAACAATATGGCATCTGTGAATTGCACACTTGATATCTATTTATGTATCGTTTTTCTTCTTTTGAGAAATGAAAATTGATAGACAAATTGAAATAATTGGGAGTTCTCTGCGAAAAATCAGGAAATATTAAGAGATATGGAGGTAGGTGAGGAAATACCCTCAAAATTGTTTTTATTTTTCTTTCTTCTCCCGGCTTGAGAGTTAACAGATATGAACTGTTCGGGTTTGTGGAATTTCAGTCAGGGCTAGTCAGTTATTTTAAGTCATCAGCTCAGGGCTTGTGCTTAAAAACATTTCTTTCAGCACTGACCAGTACAGTACATAATCCATTTTAACAAGACATGTATATACTATCAGATTCATTAATACGATAGCTAAAGCATACATGAATAATACACTGTAATTGAATCATAAGAAGGAAACTTCTTAATGTTTCAATTATTTACTTATGATTTCTAATTTATAGATTTTTTTGTGGGGTGTCTTTTTTTGTGTGTGTGAAAAACTAATGCTTAAGTTATGTCCTATGAAAACTGTTCTCAATGCCATTTACACCTGCCCGGCAATGGATATTGTTTCACACATAAGTCAGTCCTAGATCAAAGTCTCTTCGCCCATAATTCAATATTATCTCTCATGGATGTATATTTTACAAGATATCAGTCCTTAGGTGTGGGTGTGTGTGAATGTGTTTGTTGTGGGTAGGTAATGAATATGTTATTTACATATAATACGATTGAACCTCATCCTTCTAAAATATATTTATTGCATTGTAGCAAAAAGTTAAATTTTTGCATTGGGCACCATCACTTAATAATCACATTTTTGCACAGCACACAATGCATCAGTATTTGTTTTAAAATTACATTGTGTTTTTTGAAATTCCGAAACCTTCTTTCTGTTGTACTTTTCTGCTGTCATGTCTTAAACACATTGTAAAACATACTTCAACAGATATAGGTATGAGCATATCTCAGAAGCAGATTCAACTTTAAATGTGTAACCCAAATCTGGTCTCCTCCTGTCTGTCTTGCTTGCCATGTTTTGTTTGTATTCAAGGAATGGCTAGTAGTTCTTCGCGGGACCATGTGATCTGTTGTCTCATCAAAACTCGGAAAAAGTCGGCAATTTACCAAATCATGGTATCTTCCACGCAATATAATCACTACCTGCCTATGATATTATATTTATAAACATTACAGTCTAATTAAAATTCGTAGACAAATACATACATAAAATTAATTTTTTTTATTTCTGGTCTCCCTTAACATAAATACTCACCTACGTTAATTTTAAAAACAGTGCAATAGGAAACATTTTATGTCCTAAACATTATCATTTGTATACAAAAACGCCATATCTCACATAAAATCAGGGTTCTGTTTAAGTTTTGAACTGTTCAGTATACCTGGAAAATACGGAGATGTTTGAAACTAATATAAATAGCACACTTAAATCCAAGACGAAACCTACTAGTATATTGCACACGGTCCGAATCAGCCCATGAAATAATCCAATTAAACCCATAACATGGTCCAAATTAGAGCAACAAATTGTTCTTCGCCTTTTTTTTTATTTTGACTTAACGGCTCAAAATAAAAAAAAGGGTGGAGAACAATTTGTTGGTCTAGGTCTAAATCAGTCTGGTTATTAATTAATTCCATGTCCGTATTTACTCCTAGTCCTACAATGAAAGCCACAACACCCGATATTTTTGTCCTGTGGTTAGCATTAAAACAAAAACATGTGCTATGTCTTACGTTGTAAGACTATCTTTACTCCATCAAGCTACACAGCGCAGTTATTTAGGCCGCAAGACGGTAGCAAATATCAGGGTCGGTTTCTTACAATGGTGGACAATTCGTACCCCATGTCATACGATGTAAAACGTATCACATGTATTTGTTATGTTTTTTTTGTATTGTTTTTCATCGCCTCCCTAACAAATTATCGGGTGATGCGTCTAACGTTGTAAGACTACTCGCACCCCACCCCCCTACATCACATCATCAAGCCAGATTGTACTCAACCGAAACATTTTTGAAAAATTTTCATTACTAGTTTTCTCTTACCATGTCGGTAAACACAATGTTAACGTATTTCCATTAAGATTCAAAGCAAGTATAACTTCTTTTGTTTTAAAAAACTACACAAAAAGATATTGATTATACCAATGTTCAAGGTAACAAAAAAAAAATTAAATGCTAAGGGGCGTCACTCCAAATAAATTTGCGCATTAACGGGAAATTCAGTGATAAGAGTAGCTTCCCTTATATTTCAATGTCAAACTGCAATCACGATGACAGTTGTTTTTTGATGTCGGTGAAAATTTTACAAGGTATGTGTGTACATTTGCTATTTATTTCACAGATATATTTTATAAATTATTCTCAACTTGTTGAATCCACATATTCATTCTAAAGATTATTTTGAAATACCATGTTTTCGAGGATGACGTAAGCTCGAGAACTAATGTTAAAAATAATAATAATAATAATAATAATAATAATATTATTATTATTATTATTATTATTATTATTATTATTTTAATTTTTTTTAATTTAATTTTTTTAAAATTCTCCACGTTGTGTGCCGGTTTAAGATACTTGAAACTAAAACTTTAAGTTACCTCCAAAAGATATAAGAGATAAAATGAGATCATAACAATCGAACTCAAATGAAGATTTTAATTAAATCACAAGTGCAATAAAACAATTTTTTATATATTTTTTTTATTATTTAATTTTTTAATTTTGTTTAATAAATAAAAACTGTTAACGAATTGCCATTAACTTTCTTTTACTGTGAGTTTATTTGGAAGGGTTTCTGTTACTTTCATCCATCGGTTTTGCAGATGAACATGGACACCATTTCTAGTCCAAAGTTTAGGTAAATATGGGTCCCATTCCAAGTTCCTTTTTTAATTTTCTTTACAAGTTTGATTGGTATATATTATTTTAATGTTAAGATAATATTTATTTGACATCAGCATGATTTAAAACAACAATTCTACATAAACTGTAGTCAGCTTTTTATTGACAATACATCAACAAACCAGTCATGTACGATTTGCAAGAAGTACAATACAGCACAATACATTAATATATTATGACAACACACTCATCACAAATTTGCAACATGAGCAAGCAAAGCATTGTGAGGCAGAAAAAAATATGCGTTTCCTATTGCGCTGCTTTTAAATTTAGGGTATGTACTGGTGTTTTTTTTTTTTAACATCTTATTATAGTGATTAGTATATATGATGTACTTAGCACTTCAAGTATTGTGCAAAACCTACTCAATTTTAGATGTAGAACTCAAAACAGGTGGTTTCACATAGCAGTGGCCTTTCAAGACAGGTTTCACTGTAGAATTAAATATCCAAATTAATCAAAATCTGATTGCTCTTTAAAGTGACTTGGTAGCCAATTTCAATGAATAACTGTCCCATTTTAGTTGGATTTAATGGAGTTATCCCCACATCCATGTAGGGACTTCCATTAGATTTACAGTTGAAGGGTGAGTTGCCAAAGGGTATGGGGATCATGATTTTCTTTTTATGTAGCCAGGTGTAAAGGAAAGGTAGCCAGGTAAATCACTCAGTTCTCAGCAGAAAAGGCAAGCCCTGCCATGGGCCACATGTAAACTTACCTATGAAAATCCCTGGATTAACCTTTTTTGCTTATTGATTTTTTTGGCATTTCATCACATTTCATTTTTATAATCGTCATATAACCGATATTCTGCTAACATGTCATTAAATTCTATGCATACATACTTGCATACTATGTTGTAGAACATGTTTGCTGGAACAGTTGTGTAATCTCATAAACTCTTTATACTATAAGAATTTATTGAGCATTTTTTTTAACATTTGAATGTGCAAGGTTATTGTTGACTTCTGTTTAATAAAAAAGATGCCAGCCTGGAAGAAGAAACACATTTCTATGGATGTTTATGACCGACAGTCATAATGCCAGCATACCTAAAATAAATCCATATAATATAGGTTTGAGATATATGCTCATTGTAGTGTAATTTATAAAGAGATAGAATCAAAGTGTATAATCGTAAACAGACTTAACAACAAAGCATGTATGCACAATACGAAAAGCCAATATACTGCATCTATAACTTATTGAAGTGACAGGAGCAATAATTTTACCGCATTAATGGGTAAAAGAGGACTGGGCAACCCTCTTTCTAATGTAGACACTGAATATTATTAATGAGCATAAATCATATATTCCTCTATATGAATGCATATATATATATATATATATATATATATATATATATATATATACACACACACACACACACACACACATACACACACATGTATATAGATGGTCTCTGCTAACCTTGTGTGTGCCATTTGGTATAACATTACCAATTGCACAAGTCCAGCATTCAGAAATAAACAACAACACTAGCTATGACTGGTGGATTATGTGAGAGTTGTACTTTCTGTTAAGCTTAAAAAAAAAAGTTTAGCCTCTTGGCAACATGTGTATTTATGCTAATTCCTATATAGATCATATTTTGTATTTTTTATATCATTTTTTGAAAATGTGATACACATGACTGAACATAAGAATGTTGTGACTAGATTACTTATATCCCTGTCTAGTTCCAGCAGAGTTATCTCTCTTATATGCAGTGGACTACCTGGTTTTATCAGTCAAATTGACAATCTAACAGTGTTCTCTCTGACTGTGTGTGACATGCATGTGGAAGTATGATAGAAAGTATATTTATTTCACAAAACATTAGCATTGAGGTCTATGGAAAAACAATTGGTACCGTGATACATTTTCGCTCCCCTAAATTTTGGGAACAGGTCAATTTTATTTTTATTTGTGAAGAGCATGCAATGGGAGGTAATAAACCAGGGGAGATAACAGCCTTTATTGAACAGGCCATGATACGTTGTAAAGAAATTCTGTTTTCCCTCTGTTGTTATTTGAACTCGCTGTGACATTTCTGCAACTATTCACGTGGTCATTTGCCTACCGTATGATCCAAGTGTTAAATCTCTAAAAGTTTAATTGCAAACGACGTCGTGATAGGAGTCGCGAGGGTAAATCCAGGTTACTCGCCTAAATAATAAATCTAAATAATCGAAATCGGACTCCACGTTCGCCAAGGTCGTTACTGAACAGAGTTATTTGAACTCCTTGTGACCCTTCCTCAACAATTCACGTGTTCATTTGCCGACTTTAATAAAAGTTGGCCCACCTTATGATTGAGGTGTTACTTACCGAGCACGTGCTTAGTCTCTACATAGACACTCGCTTATAAGAGTCAAGCCGAGGAAATAAAATCAGACGATTATTGGGTAATAAGACGACGAAAGATTATTTAGAACCTTTATTAGACAATGATGACGAATTCTTTGAATTTGTAACAGATGACATTTATATGATACTGTCCATCCCAAATAAACGGACTTTTGTTGATTACCTGTAAGACGTGTGGAATTCACATATTTCTGGATAGTGTGAATCGGGCTATTGGAACTATCTTTATACTGGTATGTTACATATCATTGAATTCATAGACTTATCATATACATTGATTTTAAATTCAAACGTTATACATTTTATTGGAGAAAAAAAATACGTGGGTCGGTAGGTGGTGTCTTATAAGTGAGTAAATACGCTATTGTTTCGGTGTTTGACTGTTACGAAACTTTGTAAATATTATGACCATCACTTGAAGATGCAGATATCGGTAAATCCCGTATATGGGCCCTCACAAATGCCTTATTATATTGCAAGTATTATTTTAGTGTCGTGAAACTATGCTATGGCTATATTTATGAATATATTAGCAATTCTTTCAGATCCTTTCATTTGTTGCAAGAGTTATTGCCCTTTTTGACTTGAATATAATGGCAGACTTTTGTGATTGTTGTCAAACTTGCACATATAATGGTCATGATTAGAATATATGTATGGGGTTAGTCATTGTGGGGTGCAGAGCAATATGGTGCACATCTATAGTTTGCAAACGGGTGCTGAAATATAGTGGTAAACCCACAAAAAGAAATCACAGTACTGATACTACTGTCAGAAGAGTTCTTGCTAATGTGGGTTTGTTCTCATTTTATGTAATATTGGGATACGAGTTATGTTCTTGTTTCTCCAGGTTTATCCTGTGTGTGTGTGTGTGTGTGTGTGTGTGTGTGACCGAGTATGACGCTCTAACAACTTTTACACCGGAGCGGTACCCATTTTGTGTTGTAGTGGGATATGACTTCAGTTCAGTTTTCTGTAGGTTTATCCCCCCCCCTCTCTCTCTCTCTCTCTCTCTCTCTCTCTCTCTCTCTCTCTCTCTGTGTGTGTGTGTGTGTGTGTGTGTGTGTAATTTCGATCTTAAACTTAGCTTTAACAATTTTTCAGTCATATCGCTAGAATGCCTGCACTTGAAATCCACCCAGTCACATTATCCTGTCACCACACCGACCAGTTCTAACACTAACCTGTTAATGCTGAGCCCCAAGCGGTTAGTACCATTTTTATAACTTTTTAGTATGACTCGGAACGGAGAGTGGACCTGCGACATCCTGCATCCGAGGCGGACGCTCTAACCACTATGCCACCGGAACGGACCCCTTTTTGTGTTAATGTGGGATTTGAGTTGTTTCTGTAAATTTATTCCCATTATGTGTAGTAGTGGGATTTGAATTATGTTCTTGTTTCTGTAAATTTATCCCCGTTATGTGTAGGAGTGGGATACGAGGTCAGTTCTTTCTGTTGTAGGTTTATCCCCATCATGTGTAGCAATGAAATACGAGTTCAGATCCCTATTTTGTGTAGGAGTGGGATATGAATTCGGTTCTTGTTTCTGTAAATTTATTGTTATTATGTGTAGTAGTGGGATATGAGTTCAGATTTTCTTCCCTAGGTTCTCTAGGTCTGTCCCTTATCTCCATTATTTCTCACTAGACAGTTTATCTTGTGAAGTTTTATCCGACAATAACCTATTGCAGAAAAATGAGAATAATTTTACACTGAAGATACAAATGAAAAGATATAATGTTTTTTTGTGAGATTTTGACTGCTTCAGTCAGGTTTATTCCTTAATACTGAACCAACAGTGCCACCAACCCTATTTTTTTGCATTTATTTTGACAGCAAAGATCTATTTTTAATATTTTCCTGTGACAAGGCAGCTAAAAGAATCTGTATATATCTTGTGCTTGAATAAAGTTCACTAGTACTATAAGAAATTAGCATACTTTTCATCACCCCTCAACCATCTCGATATTTAGATATTTAGATATTTACGTCTGTAGCAGACATATGTAAATACGTAAGCCAAATTTATCCTGAAAGAGTTATTTAGGAAACATTTTGACAAAATAAGGCTTTTATTACTTATTTCCTGTTTGTGTTAACAAACAGAGCTAAAATACATTTTATGAAGACAGATTGCATATATGCATATATGGTTGTAATTCTTCACATCAGTGTACACCTCTCCCTCGATAACGTGCGCACAACATAGACCGCACTATAAGCGTGGCGCAAGTTACAAAGGGACTTCCAATTTTGTATTTAAAATAATCGCTCTGACATCGAGAACACCGGTGGTGGGGTGTGGCGTTAGGGAACTGGGCTGTTTAATGACTGAATACATAATTCACATCGATAATAAGTTTTAATAATACTCTTTTTCTAATGAAGTTGTTCGTTAATCGGTTTAAATGACATTTATATTCAAAATGTGAAAGATCGTTCTAACTGGTTATAACACCTATAACATATACGCGAAAGATGTGTGTATTATGTCACTGCTTTTTGTTTTCTTGATGTGTGTGTGTGTGTGTGTGTGTGTGTGTTTATAGCATCCCGCCAAATCAGGAGTCTCCATAGCAGGTAACTAGGCTAACATTTGATACACCACCAAACAAAATTCCTTTTTTCAAAGACACTCGACATTTATTTCGTCAGACAATCGTCTACTTCGAAACTCAATTTCTGTATTTTTAAAATAATACAATATTGATGTCGTGATTTAATTGGAAGTAATAATTAAACTTGTTATCATTCTTGAGGATATTCTAAGCGTCATTGCAAGAATTCCTTGAAATTCGCTTGCACACAAAGATCCGTATCTGTGAAATCAAGCTGTTTATTTTACGGACGTATTCATTTCGCTTGGCTGACTTGCTATTTTTTGATCACTGTTATGAAAGAGTCGGTTAATTTAAGGTAGTTTATGTTACATACACAATAGCATTTATAATAGTGCTCGATTGATCAAATTAAGTGAATTCACCCGACATACGACCGGGCTCGCTAGATGTTAAGTTTGTACGATTTTCGTGTCTTTTAACTTTCATTTTATTCCATCTCCTTGTTCTATTCAAAAGACATAAGTAACGTGATAATACAAATGAGGCCAGCATTTAATGGCAGTGCAATAATGCAACAAATACTTCCGCAATTCAGTTATCAAAACACGGTCGGCACTTAATTAGGTTCTCAGAGAAATGCTCGCAGAAATAGCTGTACATACCGTACATGACGCATTTTACGTTTAATTACAAAAGAAAACATTGCATATATGACACTTAAAAGAAACTAAAAGATAAGAACTAGAATGTAAATTTAAATTGATAAAAATTATTATTTAATTTGTATTTATTTATTAAAGTACTTCCCCCACTCTTCGTAAGTGACATTTTTCTTGATCGAATTTTCCTTCTATAATTGCGGTGTAATAGGATTGTTGTTTGGAAAGAAAATGTAAAAATTTGTATAACTTATTTTTACATTGATATTTCATAATGTTGATTAAAATGTCTAGGTTCTATCTACCGTTTTCGACGATAAAACGAGCGATATATCGCAGTTTCCGTTACCAATTTTTACGATCGCGATTTTCTTCAAGTTCAGCAAATAGTGATCAATTTTGTGGTATTTTCTGGTTTAAAAAGTGTGAATCAAGCCCGACCCCGCGTTATAAGCGGGTTCACGAGTTAACAGGGCAGGAGTTATCGAGGGAGTGGTGTACACAATTTACTTCATAAACATTGCCATTTATAGTAGCTATCAGTAGCTAAATAACATGTAGGTTGGCTGTATGTAGTTATGTTAGACATTACCATTGATTGTAGTCATCAGTAGTTAAATAACATGTAGGTTGGCTGCATGTAGTTGTGGTAGACATTCCCATTGACTGTAGCTATCAGTAGCTAAATAGCATGTTGGTTGGCTGTATGTGGTTGTGTTAGACTTTCCCATTGATTGTAGCTATGGGTGTATTTACTGTAATAGGTTAGCTATCAATAGCCAGATAACTTGTTGGTTACGTGTAGTTAAAGTCATCATTCCCATTTATGGTATTTATCAGTGGATACATTATAAAATAACATGTAAGCTGGACATTATGTTGTAGTGCTAGCCATTCCCATTGATAATATCTATCAGTAGCTAAATAGCATTTATGTTTTATATGTTGTTGGAGTTAGTCGTTCCAAATTACTGTAGTGGCATTGCTTTCAATGGTCATATAACGTTGGTTGGCTATATGTAGTATTAATAGTCATTCCCATTTATTATAGTAGTATTAATAGTCATTCCCATTTATTATAGTTGTAGGTTGGATATATGAAGTGGTGAAGTATATGAAACCATTTCTGTTTCTTGAAATTTAAAAAAAACAACCTCTTTATGTTGTATTTTTTAAACACATTTGGAACACTACATGTATGCTTTAGTGAGTTTATCTTTACAAAGTTACTCTACTTCCATACACCTATCATGAGCTAAATAATTCTACTTCCATACACCTATCATGAGCTAAATAATTCTACTTCCATACACCTATCATGAGCTAAATAATTCTACTTCCATACACCTATCATGAGGTAAATAATTCTACTTCCATACACCTATCATGAGGTAAATAATTCTACATCCATACACCTATCATGAGCTAAATAATTCTACTTCCATACACCTATCATGAGCTAAATAATTCTACTTCCATACACCTGTCATGAGCTAAATAATTCTACTTCCATACACCTGTCATGAGCTAAATAATTCTACGTCCATACACATATCATGAGCTAAATAATTCTACTTCCATACACCTGTCATGAGCTAAATAATTCTACATCCATACACCTATCATGAGCTAAATAATTCTACTTCCATACACCTATCATGAACTAAATAATTCTACTTCCATACACATATCATGAGCTAAATAATTCTACTTCCATACACCTGTCATGAGCTAAATAATTCTACTTCCATACACATATCATGAGCTAAATAATTCTACTTCCATACACCTATCATGAGCTAAATAATTATACTTCCATACACCTATCATGAGCTAAATAATTCTACTTCCATACACCTATCATGAGCTAAATAATTCTACTTCCATACACCTGTCATGAGCTAAATAATTCTACTTCCATACACATATCATGAGCTAAATAATTCTACTTCCATACACCTGTCATGAGCTAAATAATTCTACATCCATACACCTATCATGAGCTAAATAATTCTACTTCCATACACATATCATGAGCTAAATAATTCTACTTCCATACACCTGTCATGAGCTAAATAATTCTACTTCCATACACTTATCATGAGCTAAATAATTCTACTTCCATACACCTGTCATGAGCTAAATAATTCTACTTCCATACACCTATCATGAGCTAAATAATTCTACTTCCATACACCTATCATGAGCTAAATAATTCTACATCCATACACCTATCATGAGCTAAATAATTCTACTTCCATACACATATCATGAGCTAAATAATTCTACTTCCATACACCTATCATGAGCTAAATAATTCTACTTCCATACACATATCATGAGCTAAATAATTCTACTTCCATACACCTATCATGAGCTAAATAATTCTACTTCCATACACCTATCATGAGGTAATCCATTATCCAACACTATTAAGATGAATACTTGAAAAAATTAAACTGAGAATTATGCAAAAGAAATTTTTAGGACTATCATACTTGGGTTTGATAATTGTCAGTTGTATAACTTTAAATGAAATCTACTTATTTGACATTTAAATAGGTTGACAAGAAATATGTGATTTCATAAAAGCTTGATATAAATTTATTATTTGTGAGATACTGCTTGTAACTTTTAATATGCAGTATCCAGAAAATGTTAACCCTGGTTGGACCTTTAATCTGTCAGTTCATATGATTTTATTATCTGAAACCCATGCTTACCTCATCATCAGTGTGCTTTAATTGACTGTATTCAAGTTATGCTTGCATGTGAAATATGTGTATATTGAATGTAATTGATTCATTTTATTCTATTTCCACTCTACCACCAGCAATGAGATATTTCAGTTGAAGCCACGTTTTCATTTGACTCCCTTTAGAACAGTCTCAGATTCTTAAAAAGTGTTGAAACCAGTTTTCTACTCATAACATTTGTAAAGAAAACAGATAACCTTTTAGGGGCCTCAATGCCCATTAATACTGCATGTTTTATACTGACCTTCGAGGTTTATGCCCTTTCATCGCCATATAGCAGAGAGGCTTTGGCTTTCCACCAGACTCACTATTCATAGAAAAATTTATGAAGCCGCTAAGAAGAACATCACAAACGTAATCCATTTAGCCAAATCATCCCACTACAGTACTTGGATCACAGAGAGTTCAGCTGCAATGAGCTCTTCGAGATAACTAACAAACTAATGTCAAGGAACAAATGTATATCAATTCTACTACCTTCTCTCCAGTGGACCTTCCAGACCTATTTGCAAAATTCTTCCATGACAATGTACAAACCATTAGAGATTCGCTTGACAGCACAATTTAAATTGACTCGTCACCATACAGTTATGATACAGAATTTCAGCGAGAACCGTTAGGAGCATTTTGAACCTGTCGCTTCAAATGCATCAAAGTCATGGGAAATTGATCCAGTTCCACTGCTACGTGAATGCTTAGACCCAATATTGCCTTCACTAACTGATGTTATTAATATCTCTCTCTCATCGAGGGAATTCCTATCCCTTTTAAAAACTACCATCGTAAAGCCTTTGCTGAAGAAACCAAGACATGACCATACCAATTTAAATACTACTGCCAAGTTTCCAATCTCCTGTTTATATACAAAAATCTTAGAAAAAGTTGTTCTAACCCAACTTGTATCTCATTTGAATTTAAACAGTATTTTTTTTAGCAATGTACAGTCTGCATATCGCTCTTACTACAGTACTGAAACTACTCTTCTGAAAGTATTTAATGATTCTGAAATTATTTAATGACATTCTCTCTGCTTTGGATAGTGGAAAGATATCAGTCCTCACCCTCCTTGATTTGTCTGCAGTATTTTACACAATAGACTATGGTATATTACTTCACCGTCTCCAGCATGCATTTGGCATTAACAATACAGCCGTACAGTGGTTGAAGTCCTACTTAGTGAACAGGACACAAATTGTATCGGCAAATGGTATAAATTCTAGCCCAGTTAATCTATGTTGTTGTGTTTCACAGGGGTCTGTTCTTGGTCCTGTTCTTTTTATTGTATACACTCAGCCGCTCTCAAGTGTCATAGATCATCACCCAGTGTCTCAGCAATTGTACGCTGATGACACCCAAATATACAAGTCTAGCCACCCAACTGAAGTTGATGCTACCATCCATGGAATAAAGAGGTGCATTTCTGATGTGAAATCCTGGATGACGTGTAAAAAGCTGCAGATGAATGATTATAAAACTGAAGTCATTCTGATCACAACACAAAGACTTTCTCATTCACATCCTTTACCTTAGACAATAAATATCAGCAACACCAACATTAAATTCACACAGTCAGTATGAAATCTAGGTATTACTCTAGACAGTACTCTCACATTGCACCAACATGTCATGAACATATACAAGGCTTCATATCTTGAGCTGGGATGGATGCATCAGCTCCATTCACAAATATCTTTCAGTTGATGCCACTAAAACACTTGTGTTCATTAGTACTTTCAAGACTGGACTATTGTAACTCTATTCTGTCTGGTTTGTCACAATATAAACTCAAGAAACTTCAGAAAGTTCAAATCACAGCTGCTTGGATCATCCTTACAGTACCTCGATCAGAGCACACCTCACCACTGCTCTCTACCCTACATTGGCTATCCATTTGATACAGAATCAAGCACAAAATTGGTTCTCTGTGCTATGTTTCCCTGAGAGAGTCCAGTCCAACATACCTATCTGATCTCACCCTTGTGTATACACCAGCAAGATCCTTACGCTCCTCTTCTGACAAGCATATACTCATTGTTCCCACTATGAAAATGAAGTCATATGGAGAATATTCTTTTGGATACCAGGGCCCGGCAATGTGGAACGAATTGCCCATTGAAATTAGACACAAGGAAACAGTGATTCGTTTTAAGAGTACTCTTAAAACTCACCTTTTTTGACTGCAGGTATAAACTTAGAAACCCAGTAATGTTTTGTACCTTAAATGTTTTCAGCATGTTTTATGTTTTCCACTTTCATGGTTTTTTGTTTTTTGTTTTTCTTTAGAGTAGTCATATCATTATAGATGTTGTAAAGCACTTAGAGCTTGTACTAGGAGCTATACAAAGTCCTCATTACTTTTAGTATTATGCCTGTTATATATATATATACACACAGATACAGTAAAACATGTCTTGAGAGACCACTGCTATCAGAGACCACCTGTCTTGATAGATCAAGTGTACAGATTTATTGGTTATATAGTGTTTTGACCTGTTATGAGAGACCACCTGTCATGAGAGATCATTATATTTTAGCAGAAGGAAGGAGTGGTCGTTCTGTAAGACAGACTGAGGTTCCATATATATATATATATATATATATATATATATATATATATATATATATATATATATATATATATATATATATATATATATAACTGAGTAGGTGCCTTATCAGCATGTGATACTGTGAATTACCGTATTTTCGCGCATATATCCCGCGGGTTATACCAGATTTTACAAACCCCGCAGGGGGGGGGGTGCGGGTTATATAAGGGTGCGGGCTATATCACAATTTTTTTTACACATAATGATATTTCAACATATTTTTTGAAAAACGTAACTACATAACATATATTGTTCTAGTTTTGTTTTGCTAGGGTTGGATATTATGGCTACTACGGTGACTTTACAACAACTTACGGTATCGGGACCAAATCAACATTTCGGGATAAAAACTTAAAATTTCGTATCCGTCACGTTTTCATAATCAATATTTTCTGTTTTCAATCGAAATAACTACGGTACCTAATTTTACCGCTGGGCCACGATCCACTGCTTCAGGTCAGCTTCAAGGTGAGGCCACTTTGCTTTAGGTCCGCGACGAGCACGTTTTCGTGGATTCATCTTCTCCAACGTTCCTTTTTCTTTTCTCCAACCTCGGATTACACTCTCATCAATATCAAATTTTGTGCCTGTGGCTCTATTGCCATGCACTTCAGCATACGCAATGGCAGTTAGCTTGAAGTCGGCTGTGTAAGACTTTCATTTCGGCATTTTTTAAATTAAACAGAAAGAAATTATTTAAACTCGAATCTACACTTCACAAGAATACAAGATTATTTAAAAATGTCCGTGTTTATGTAGCCTGTAGTTGAGGCTCAGCTCCTACGCACACAAGCACTGTGTACCGTGTTTTTCCTGACTTTTATTGAGCAAAGGTCGTCGGCTTACTTTGATGATGGCGCCGCTAAAGGCTCCAGTTGAAGGGTGAAACAAATACCTGTTTGTTATTGCTGCGGCAACTTCAGATAATTGTAGAACATTGAAACAGATTTGTTTTATTTGTTTAGTATATATCAGTGCTTCAAAGGTAATCAGTTCTCTTTGAAGTGTCAGCAAACGTATTTTTTCTTCTTCCATCTGGTATTTGTTTTTAAATTAGTGTCATCTGCTTGACTGTACTCATTTTACGTTTCCGCCTTCTGCGGATTCGGATTTTGACTAGTCAGTTGCATAAAGTAATAAGGCCAGATATCATCATTAGCGGATTATGATATAACAGTGCACTGTTAGTGTGGTTTGCCAGTATGAGAGAAGGACTTGTTATTTTAACAATATATTCCAGTACATTGTTTCCTGTCATGGTGCCTTTGATTTTCTCTACTCCAAACGCAAGACTGTATATACGGTTTTTATCAGCCAAAATTGGTGTCGCCACAAATATCACCAGATGGTATATTTTGTCACCAAAACGGAAAACAGAATCGCAGTTTGCTACATCAGCGAAGCCCCGTGATCCTGTAATTGATTTCATTTCCGATTGTAGCTGTATAAATATATCTATGGTTGCGGGTTATACAAAGGTGCGGGTTATGCCAACGATTTTTTACACAAAACCCCAAAACCCGCGGGCTATATGAGGGTGCGGATTATCTGCGTGTGCGGGATATATGCGCGAAAATACGGTATTTATTTCATATAAAAAATATTACCAATTTGTGACAAAATGAAATTTTTCTTGAGTTAACAAATTTGTGAAGGATCCAACATAAAAGGGTTATTCTTTGCTGGGTCTTTAAATTCCTTGTTTGAAGTAACCCATAAATTCACCAAAATGTATTCTTTATGAAAAATAGTGAATCCATAAAGTAAGAGGGACCTAAAGTTCTGAAACATTACAAGAAATACCTGGGTGTAGAGTACTGCCATTGCCTCAAATGCAGAGTTAACCATTCTCATGTTGTCCTTCATTTTAACCAACAGTGTGGCGTGGGTTATCTAGGACTACAACA
This sequence comes from Unio pictorum, assembly GCA_030141615.1. Classification (NCBI taxonomy): domain Eukaryota; kingdom Metazoa; phylum Mollusca; class Bivalvia; order Unionida; family Unionidae; genus Unio; species Unio pictorum. The sequence goes on from JARLTB010000060.1 coordinate 9,200,664, forward strand.
AGTAGGACATTGATATGATCATGTATGCACAGTTGATTAGGTTTTGTTCTGTTTCATCAGACTACATTTTTCTGAGGTTCCAACATAGTAGGGACTCATTCCAGCATTCTCTGGCATTGTCCCTTACTGAACAAAAGTCTTTCATTGTATCAGTGTGTACCAGGATTTTAAATATGAGGATATACAACACATCAGTTAAGACTCCTTCACTGGTGTAATGTTGTTGAGAATTACTTGAGAATATACATGTACTTGTATGCTGTATATTAGTCATTATACTTGATGAAGAAATTAATTCATGTTAGGAAATTATGTTAGGCTCCATTACATGTTCTTCGTTCTTTCAGATGATGATGGACAGCTGTGCTATGGATAGAGGATTTCTGATGTAAACAGAAATATTATGTCTTAGAAGTTGGTTTGTATAATCTTCTTTTTCATTTCTAAAAAGTTTTTACTAACTCACCAGAAAAATGTATTATTTAGTGAATAAGCTATAAAATACATATTTGTTTGGGCTTAAATTAAAGTAAGTACATAGACCAAACTACATATGAAATTTGTTTTGAGTGGGTGGAAAGAACGTATTTGTTATGGCATAGGAAAATTCTTATACTGATTTCATGTATACATAAAAAATGAATTTTGGCTTTTTGCTTTTTGTGAAGGATAGCGCACAACCCTTTGAAAAATCCCCAAGTTGTAGCTGGAGCAAGGCCTAGATATATATCATGTCATTGTGTCATCAGTCTGTCCTTATTGCAGATGTGATTTGCCTTCTAGTTTTGAAGTTAAAAGACAAGTTAATTTTTTTCCTGACTTCTCAAATGCAGCATATGATTTGGACTGTAAGTGACCCTTTTTGTTACACCCTACTTGCTGAATACACACTTTCTTCTTCCAAGAAAATTTCAGGGCAAATTTCACAGACTAACAGTATTTGATACATGTTATTTGATACCAAACAATCTCATCAATTTACAATATCTTTAAACTCACTATTTTTATGTTTTCATTTAATGCAAGAAATTTTTGATGCATTGAACTTGAAGTTGTTAATTTAAGCATATATTTTGATAGAAAATGAAGATGTATCTTTGTAAGATGAGGATTGGATTTTCTGGGTTTTTTTCTACTTGAACAGTCAAAAGAATTTAAAATGTAAACAAACATACACTTCCCAGCATGTGCTCCAGCAATGGAAAAGTTTCAACAACATTGTAACATAATGTAATTCTAAATTGACATGATTCAAAACAGCTGATGCTCACTGTGATATGTATACCTTTATGTTGCAAGTGTTTGACAGTTTTATTCTCAGATTTACTAAACAAATAATTTTCTTCCTCTGTTATATTAATAGATAAATTGAAAGTTCCTCCACTTAAACTTGCTTTTTAGAAGAAAATATTTTCGAAAAAGTTCCGTAGACCCTTAGTTTTGAAGCTCTGAAATTGATTTTGAATGAGTTTGGTTTCTTTAGATGATATTCATTGTGGAATGTCTACTCTTTGTGATGTCCATAATTACTGCCCCTTAATTCTCTGTTTATAGACATGTTGTAATATTAGGAGTATCTGATACATGGTACAAAATTTTGATTCATTAAAGTAACAAGGTATTTACCAATTTAAGAGTCTAATTAAACAAAGGGCCAAGTCTTTACCACACATTGGGGCATTTCTAACCACTCCTTGAATCTTGACATGATTTATGGAGACTTTTTTTTACTTTCTCAGGATTTTTTTTTCTCCCTCCCCCTCTCTCTCTCTCTCTCTCTCTCTCTCTCTCTCTCTCTCTACTATATCTAAGAACTCATTATCATACATCTGGTTGACAATATTGTTGTCAGGCATACTGGGAAATGCCCATAAACTGCTTGGTGTTACTTTACATATTTCCCCATTATCCCCAGTGGCAAATGTGTCAATTTTCATCCAGTATGGCTGCATGTCAATACTCCTCAATAAGGTACTTCACTATAGTAATGGCGCATAATGACAGTATAATGAGATCATACCTTATTATGCATTTTATTATAATCCAACCTCACTGCATGGCAAATGTGAATGGTTTTATAAGAAGGGAATAATGTACTATGTTCTTCATTATAAGGCAGCCTAACCCCTGACAGTTTACTCCTTGGCACACTTTTATTTATTTATAATAAAGGAATAACGTACTATGTACTTCATTATAAGGCAGCCTAACCCATGACAGTTTACTCCTTGGCACACTTTTATTTTTTTATAATAAAGGAATAACGTACTATGTACTTCATTATAAGGCAGCCTAACCCATGACAGTTTACTGCTTGGCACACTTTTATTGTTTTATAATAAGGGAATTATGTACTATGTACTTTATTATAAGGCAGCCTGACACATGACAATTTACTTTTTATTGTTTTATAATAAGGGAATAATGTACTTCATTATAAGGCAGACTAATTAATCCATGACGGTTTACTCCTTGGCACACTTTTATTGTTTTATAATAAGGGAATAATGTACTATGTACTTCATTATAAGGCAGCCTAACCCATGACAGTTTACTTCTTTACACACTTTTATTGTTTTATAATAAGGGAATAATGTACTATATACTTCATTATAAGGCAGTCTCACTGTATAGCATTATACTCTAGGAAACTACATGGACAGTTTTATAATGAAGGAATATTTTTTCATATACTTCAGTATCAGGCGGTAACACATTAAATGTTTACTCTAAATCACATGGAAAGCATTATGGTGAGGTAATTTCAATAATTTTTACATTTTCCTTTTGCAGGCAAATTCAAGGAGTTTTCAGTATGTTAGCAAGTGACATCAGTCTTTAATTTAGTTAAAGAAAGATTTGTTAAAAGATAAGTGAGGAAATATAATATTTCAAGTAATTCTGAGCTGTTCTAAGCAATGGAAGGAAACAGTTGTGAGTGCAGTGATATTGTGATTTCACTTGTGGATAGACCAGATAAAAGAAATGCACAGGAAACTAAGGAGGCAAATGTTTCAGACAAAGAAGTTGATACGATTCCAACAGAGGAAAGTGAAGATGGAGTTCTCATTGATGACAAAAGACTGCTTGATAGGAAGGATACAGTGGAACTCTCAGTGAAATCCACAACTTCTGACCATAATGAAGGGGAAGTTGTTATAACAGCTAATACAACAGAGGAGGATCCAAACAAAAATTCAGCTCCAGATGGTGGCTGGGGATGGTTTGTGGTGCTGGGTTCAGCTTTAATCCATATCTTGTTGGGTGAGTTATCAAATAATTCCATGGATGTATTAATGAAATGTAATCTAATAATTCCATGGATGTATTAATGAAATGTAATCTAATAATTCCATGGGTATATTAATGAAATGTAATCTAATAATTACATGGGTATATTAATGAAATGTAATCTAATAATTACATGGATATATTAATGAAATGTAATCTAATAATTACATGGGTATATTAATGAAATGTAATCTAATAATTACATGGGTATATTAATGAAATGTAATCTAATAATTACATGGGTATATTAATGAAATGTAATCTAATAATTACATGGGTATATTAATGAAATGTAATCTAATAATTACATGGGTATATTAATGAAATGTAATCTAATAATTACATGGGTATATTAATTAAATTTGATCTAATAATTACATGGATATATTAATGAAATGTAATCTAATAATTCCATGGATGTATTAATGAAATGTAATCTAATAATTCCATGGATGTATTAATGAAATGCAATCTAATAATTCCATGGATATATTAATGAAATGTAATCTAATAATTCCATGGATATATTAATGAAATGTAATCTAATAATTCCATGGATATATTAATGAAATGTAATCTAATAATTACATGGATGTATTAATGAAATGTAATCTAATAATTCCATGGATATATTAATGAAATTGTAATTACATGGATGTATTAATGAAATGTAATCTAATAATTACATGGATGTATTAATGAAATGTAATCTAATAATTACATGGATATATTAATGAAATGTAATCTAATAATTCCATGGATATATTAATGAAATGTAATCTAATAATTACATGGGTACATTAATGAAATGTAATCTAATAATTCCATGGATATATTAATGAAATGTAATCTAATAATTCCATGGATGTATTAATGAAATGTAATCTAATAATTCCATGGATGTATTAATGAAATGTAATCTAATAATTCCATGGATATATTAATGAAATGTAATCTAATAATTCCATGGATATATTAATGAAATGTAATCTAATAATTCCATGGATGTATTAATGAAATGTAATCTAATAATTACATGGATGTATTAATGAAATGTAATCTAATAATTACATGGATGTTTTAATGAAATGTAATCTAATAATTACATGGGTATATTAATGAAATGTAATCTAATAATTACATTGATATATTAATTAATGAAATGTGAGCTAATAATTACATGGGCGTATTAATGAAATGTAATCTAATAATTACATGGATGTATTAATGAAATGTAATCTAATAATTACATGGATTTATTAATGAAATGTAATCTAATAATTCCATGGATATATTAATGAAATGTAATCTAATAACTACATGGGTATATTAGCAAAATGTAATTTAATAATTACATGGATATATTTGTGATCTAAGAATTACATGGATATATTAATGAAATGTAATCTAATAATTACATGGATATATTAATGAAATGTTATCTAATAATTACATGGATATATTAATGAAATTGTAATTACATGGATGTATTAATGAAATGTAATCTAATAATTACATGGATTTATTAATGAAATGTAATCTAATAATTACATGGATATATTAATGAAATGTAATATAATAATTACATGAATGTATTAATGAAATGTAATCTAATAATTACATGGATGTATTAATGAAATGTAATCTAATAATTACATAGGTATATTAATGAAATGTCATCTAATAATTACATGGATATAATCTAATAATTACATGGATGAAATGTAATCTAATAATTACATGGATTTATTAATGAAATGTAATCTAATAATTACATGGGTATATTAATGAAATGTCATCTAATAATTACATGGATATAATCCAATAATTACATGGATGTATTAATGAAATGTATCTAATAATTACATGGGTATCTTAATGAATTGTGATCTAATAATAACATGGATCTATTAATTAAATGTCATCTAATAATTACTTGGATATATTAATTAAATGTAATCTAATAATTACATTGATATATCAATTTAATGTGATCTAATAATTACATGGGTATATTACTTAAATGTGCTCTAATAATTACATGGATATATTAATTAAATGTGATCTAGTAATAACAAGGTATGTTTATGTAATGTAATCAAGTATTTAAATTGATCTAATAATTACATGGGTATGTTTATGTAATGTAATAAAGTATTTAAATTGCAATTTTTATGTTCTGAGTTTGATACCTTCATTTATTTTATCTAATATATCCCTGAAAGGAACCATTTTAAAACTAAAATGAAAGTAGAATAGGTAAACTTTATTACTTACAATAGGCCAGCTATGTAACTTTTCAGTGATCAGTTTCAATTTGTCATCTATGGGCAATAAACAGTTGCTTGGTCCTTGAAATTGTTTTGCTTGTCATAAAATGTTTAAATTACCTATTGTTTCATCTTCATAAACATTACCTGGTCATGATCCACCATTTTATGTATCCAAATATGCCATCAACAATTTCTTCTTCTCACATTAGAGAAAGCAGCCCAGGAGTCTCTTGACAAATCAGATTTCATTTGGACCAGCTTTTCATCACCACTTGAATTAGTGGATGAATCATGGCAGATTCCTATGGTCCACATGCATGCAGCCATTCCCTACTCCTGTCAGTTTGCCCAGTGCATTTGATTCTATTTGGGACACTCATTTAGAAGCCAAGGATTTATTTAGCCAGGGTAATTGTAATCTGGACAAATTATCCCTTCAAATAAAAAACTAGAAATGAAGGCTGTATTTTGAGCTTTTGCCTAGGTACATAAACTGAGGAAAAGGTCAATGTATCATGATCTCCCAAAATAACACATTTGTTGTAGTGTATGTCTAATATCAAGGAGACAGACATGCCATTTCTTTCTTTGTGGAGGTCTGGAACCCCATCTGCTCAGCAGTCTTGGAGAACATTACCCTATGACTTTGCCACTTCCTGGCAAAGAAGAATCTCTTGAGTGCACAGGCAGATCAGTCTTCATCTATTGGTTGCTGCATTTCTCCATAACAGTCTCTTTTCTCACTATGTGAAGGCCTCTGGTGGACCTTTTTGTGACCAGGCTGAAAATCTGGCAACATTTTTATGTTTCTTTAGTCCCAAATGGGAGGAGATTGGCATTGGATGCATTTAGCTACAAGTGGAATTGTCTGTTCATGCACATACTGCTATTTTAAGTTCTGCAAAAGTTAGAACTTCCACTGTTCATAACATTCTCATAGTTTCACTGTGGCTCCAACAATTGTGGTTCAGCAATCTTCAATGCTGTTGATAGATCAACTCAGGTCCCTACCTCACAACACTGATATGCCCTCCTACATAACAGCCTTAAAATTTTCCACCTTCACACTTGACTCATTTAAAGTAATTATTAATCTACCAGAACAAGCGTTTCAGGCCCAGTCGCCAGCTGCATCATTCAGACCAGGAGAGACTTTACATCTATTATAATGACCCCGGGTGACTGAGTCGTCTAAAGCACTTTGTCTGACCGATTACTGCCATATCACCTCAGTCTGAATGGATTAGAGTTTTGGGATTGGCCAATGTGGGTATGTGAGAAAGCTTGATAATAACTTCCCATTGTTAGGTGGATCTCCAGAGTTTTTCCAGATGCTTCCAACACCAGTTATACTGGTTGTCATGTATAACCAATCCATGCTGAAAAATTGTGTTAAACCCACAACAACAGCATCCAAGGTATTTTTTATACCAGGTTAATAATCTGCTGTGATTGGTGCAATAAGACATGCATTGTTCCTAGCTGGCCTTCTGTGAGTTCCATTGCTGATTTCATTTTGTTTCTTTTTGAGAACAAAATATGTTTAGTATCAGCTGTCAAGGACACATATGGAGCTTCAATTTCTAAGATGCTTAAATTCACTCAGGGTACAACAGCTTTGAATTCACACTTTGCTGATCTAGTTCAGCAGCAGAAACATGTCCTGTGCTCTTTTATGCTTGGATGGACCTATCTTGTGTTTTGTGGTTTTAACTAAAACCCCATATGAACAATTGGAACTATTGGGTGAGGCTTCCTTCCACTCAGAACTAGTATTATTTAGCTTGGCATCTGAAATAAGATGGAGTAGGCTTTATGCCATGTCTCTTGAAAAGGATGTCTCTGTTTAATGGGATATATGGCTTTCTCTCCTTTATCATCGGAAAGTTTTAGAAAAACATGAGTTACCTTCATTACCCCCACTTCCTATAGAGGGCCCTAGTTTCTCATGAGTGTCTTCTTGGGATTTAATATTTTATGTCCAGTTATGAAATTGTTTCTAGCTGAAGGCCACTTAAAGGCCCCATTTCAGCTTCCATCAGCTCAAATGGATTTGTCTCTGCCATCAAAAGGACTTGTCAGTCCTTTACTGATAAAGACATCTCTTTAAAAAACTAAAAGCACTGTCACTTAAGCTGTCACTACTTCATAAAAATGTTTTAATCATTCTTCCATGAAGAGCATCATGAAGGTAGCATTTTGGTCATCACATACTACCTTTCCTTCCTTCTAGCTCAGATCTTTAGTACAAGAGTGAAGACATTTGGTTTCTGGTATCATGTGTGGCTCAAAGAGACACCAACATTCAGTACTGTGGATCACTCCTTGAATGTTAAGGACATTCCATTTTTCTGATTTAGATCAGTTTTATCACATTGACTAGTACCCTCAAATTCAGTTACATACTAGTGATGAGTTATGTATTGCTGCTGTAAGGGTAAAACTAATTTTAATTATTAAATACTTGTCCATCGCTATGCTATTGTCAAATGCCTGACTCTGTTCTGACGTTTTCTCATAATCATCATTTTAAAAAGAGAACTGTTTTGCACATGGACATTTGAAATTTATTAGTGGACCATGTCTTATCAACAATTTTCCACTCTGTGGGATGGGAGCCATGAATGGCTGAGTGGTCTAAAGTGCTCACCATTACAGATCACTACCATCTCACCTCTGTATGCTTAGGTTTGAGTTTCAGGCTTGGTCATTGTGGGTACATGAGAAAGCTTGCCAGTAGCTTCTCTTGGGTCAGTGGTTCTTTCTGGGGTTTTCCCGGGTTCTTCCCTTGCCATTTGTATTGGCTGCCATGTATAAACTATCTTGTGTGGAAAATGGCATTAAACCCTATGACAACAACAATAACTCTGTGGGACAGATGAGGTTGTTCAGCATGAGAAAAGAGTACATATGCAATGGTATTGGGTAAGTAGTTAGTTTTATCCCACCCTCTAAAATACTTTTCAACACATAGCAACAACAATGGGTTAGATTAAAATTTGGGTGTTCAAGTGATCTAAGCAAGCTGATGATAATCTGTGACTGCATCTGTCAGGTTGAAGTATACTTGCAAATTTGTTCCAACTAGTCCAAGCAGTTTTTATCGCAGCAAAATAGAGAGAGAGCCAAGAGACAGAGACACCTAATGGTGTAGATGCCAAGGTTATTGCTGGCATTCTTTTTTGGTCAATTTCTTCAAGAATTAGTCTGTGGTGTTTAATTGATAGCCCATTCAGAAAAAGATCCTGCAATGATTATATATTGTCATTGCAGGTTTCCCACACATCGACAGTGCCACAGCCACAACATACAATACCAGCACAGACTACATGTCGGTACCAATATGTTATGGTGACCAACTATAAAAGTCTTGGACATTTCGTTTCCCACATTTGGAATATGCAACCATTTGTCAGCCACAGTTCTGGACCCAAGACAGCATTCATCACTTGGTTATGCCAAGTCCAGCCCAGCTTTAATAATTATGTTAATCATTATTCCACACAATTCAGTATGTGTACTGTGTAAATATTGCAGACTGGCACTGGACAGGTCCATTACTTATGCCAGCTCCATTGTTAACCAATACTGGTTACAGCAACTCCCCATTTCTGGATATGCATCACCCTTCTTGGACATTTAATGAGACACACAGTGAACATCTAGAGGCCACTATGTTCCATAATAGATGGACTCAAAGCCTCAGTTACCATCACTGGAAACCACTTTCACCAGTTCAGTCATTGTTATCTTTGCAGGAGGCTTCATCGTTATCCCATTAAGTTTTGAAGACAGCTGTTACTCACAATCACCAGTTTTATTCCTTAAATTTTTGGTACCAGAGGAGGGCTGGGTTTATGCTCAACCTTGGAACAAGCATTCCTGTTTTGGCCTTTTCTTGCTCTATCATTTGCCTCATACAGAATTTCTGCATCCATTATAAATACTGTATTTAGTATATAATTCATGACACATATGGACAGTATAATAAAGGATTACTTAAAAAATAACAGCCTGATTTCAAACAGTAACCAGTCTGACATCTTACACTGCTTGAAAAGCTAATTCATGACCCCAGATTTGGAAAGCATTTCTTCATTCTTCTCACAATGATGACTAGAATAGTCAAACTTCAACCAGGAAATATATGCTGGTCATGTACACTTAAGTCTCAGGTGTCAATGAGGATTTTATGAGCCTGGCAATGTTACAAAATTCCTGTACATGTGTGTACCATAAATCCTTTATATACATGCAGCATTTAATTTGCAACTTCATAGCTCACTCTCTAGTGCCAAATATTATTTACATTAATCTCAGTTTCTGTCCATATCCACACTGCATGAAAATCATCATATGCACATTCTCATTTCACAACCACAGCCATCTCTTTCAAACTCCAATTCCACAACCATTTCTTTCAAACTCCTATTCCACAGCCATCTCTTTCAAACTCCTATTCCACAACCGTCTCTTTCAAACTCCAATTCCACAACCATTTCTTTCAAACTCCTATTCCACAGCCATCTCTTTCAAACTCCTATTCCACAACCGTCTCTTTCAAACTCTAATTCCACAACCATTTCTTTCAAACTCCTATTCCACAGCCATATCTTTCAAACTCCTATTCCACAACCATATCTTTCAAACTCCTATTCCACAACCGTCTCTTTCAAACTCCTATTCCACAACCGTCTCTTTCAAACTCCTATTCCACAGCCATATCTTTCAAACTCCTATTCCACAACCATATCTTTCAAACTCCTATTCCACTACCATATCTTTCAAACTCCTATTCCACAGCCATCTCTTTCATGTTACTATTCCACAGCCATCTCTTTCAAACTCCTATTCCACAACCTTATCTTTCAAACTCTATTCCACAACCATATCTTTCAAACTCCTATTCCACAACCATATCTTTCAAACTCCTATTCCACAGCCATCTCTTTCAAAATCTTATTCCACAGCCATCTCTTTCATGCTACTATTCCACAGCCATCTCTTTCAAAATTCTATTCCACAGCCATCTCTTTCAAACTCCTATTCCACAGCCATCTCTTTCAAACTCCTATTCAACAGCTAAACTAAAGAGGAGAGGAGGTTGGGAAATATGTAGGATCGAGATCCCAGTTTTAACTTCCATTTTGAGAACAAGATGGAGTCGTCTTAGGAAGGCCTTTTATTTTCAGAGCCAAAGATGACAAAACCAGTGAGATTTCGATTAGTTTTGAATTGCATGTTCTGTGTTACAGACTTCTGACAGAAAAATACATCTGATACTGCCTTATTCCGATATTCTTGTGGCGTAAAGCTTCCTCACTTACTCACAGAATTGGACTCTGTGAGGGCCACAAGATTATGTTCAGTGATCCTACCCACCGTCAGCAGTTTCTTTGCTACAATTTTCTGCCCATTTCAGGTTGGATATGTCAGTAAGAATAACTTTTAAGGATTTATACCCACAATCACTATTCTCATTCACAGAGTGTTCATGAAATGTTTGATGTTAACACACAGGTAGACCAGATACTAGTTAATTGTATTTGACTTTGATCAGATTTTAAGTCTTTAGGACTTCATTTGTGTCACAGTTCAGAACAACTTCCATGTCCATGACAATGAACCACCTAGACAACATTCTACAAGCACCAGGTGAGCTAGCTTTTGCACCAAGACATGAAACCTCCTGTTTTACTAATGTCACCTAGGATTCCTTGTAAAAAATGACAAATCATGCCATATACCGTTCCAATCTTTTCATTTTGATGGGCATAGAGTTCTAATATCTTTTATATCAAATTTGTCTTCTGAGGAAGACTGTTCAGTCTTGATTTCTTGGGTGTTTTCAAGCTCTTCAAAGCAATAGCTGATTTTGTTTTGTTTATTTGACCATTGAGATTATTTTTCATTCCTAGTGAGGGGCCCCGAGTGGCCAAGTGGTCTAAAGTGCTGTTACAGATCACTGCCATCTCACTTCTGTCTGCGTGGGTTCGAGTCTCATGTGTCAGTGGTTCTTTCCGGGGTTTTCTGGATTCTTCCTCCACCTTTAATACTGGTCGCCATGAATAGCCTATCTTGTGCTGACAAATGGTGTTAAACCCTAAAAACAAAAACAAAAAAACCCAAAACATTCCTAGTGATGGCTAACACTTTGCCCTGTGGTCTAGATGACCAATGTTTTGAGCAGCATGGGTCTCATTTGATGGGGAACCTCACTTGGCTGATGGTGGGGTAACTGCTGCTGTATTAGCCTCAGAAATTTCAGTCAGCACCAATGCCAGAAATACTGATTGGGTGCTCACCTCCTGCTCTTCCTGTACTACATGGATGAGTTTTGGAATTCCTGTTCATATCAATCTCTTATGACTTTTGCTGTTTATTACTTTGTTTCATTTCAATAAGATATGACTACATGTACTGATGTAAGTAGTGAAAAATTGTCAGTACAAATAAGTTGATCCCAGATTAGTATGCAAAAGAGCTTTCAACATTATAGATTTAGCATAAGCCCAAAATGTAATTAAATTTTCAAATCCTTTCATGAAATGCACTTGCCTTTAATTTGGTTTTCCATTATCATTCATCATGCACATTGATCATGTCACAAGTCTTTATTTCCATCAAAATTGCTTACATCATTACATTGGCATTAATTCTGCATACAGTTTTTATGTCACTGTTAAAATTACCTATATCAGGATCTGTACTAACATCGTTACTCTATTCGAAATAAAATTTTAATTTCGCACAGTAACATGATATCAGGCATTATTATATGACCACCATCTTTGAGTAAATTTATGTTCCTAATGGTAACCAGTTGTTTGATACAATAAATCTCAAACATGAAATGTAAGGAACTCATGGATGTAACATATATGCAGACATATATAAATTCATTAGTAATAGCTTCATCATTTTTCATTTATTTTACTAAAAATGAATGTGTCAAGTCAAAAGTGTATCCTTTATAAAGTGGTAAACTTGTGAAAAAAGTTAGTTTTAAAGCTTGTTATAATTAAAATGGGTAGTTATTCCAATCCTATAGATTGAATACACATTTGGTATATCATTGTCTGCTAGAAGCACTTGGCACATAACATTAAATTTCTCTTATCTATGTAGAGGATTGTTGACTATGGGGTGGGCATATAGTGTGTAGAGGACTGTTGACTTTGAACAGGCATATATTGTGTATAGGACTGTTGACTATAGTGTGTAGAGGACTGTTGACTTTGAACAGGCATACATTGTGTAGAGGACTGTTGACTATGGGTGGGCATATAGCGTGTAGAGGACTGTTAACTTTGAAGCAGGCATACATTGTGTAGAGGATTTTTGACTATGGGGTGGGCATATAGTGTGTAGAGGACTGTTGACTTTGAACAGGCATACATTGTGTAGAGGACTGTTGACTATGGGTGGGCATATAGTGTGTAGAGGACTGTTGACTTTGAACAGGCATACATTGTGTAGAGGACTGTTGACTTTGGGGCAGGCATACATTGTGTAGAGGGCTGTTGAATTTGGGGTGGGCATACATTGTGTAGAGGACTGTTGACTTTGAGGCAGGCATACATTGTGTAGAGGATTGTTGCCTATGGGGTGGGCATATAGTGTGTAGAGGACTGTTGACTTTGGGGCAGGCATACATTGTGTAGAGGACTGGTGCCTTTGGGGCAGGCATAAATTGTGTTGTCATTAGAACTGTTGACTTTGGGGCAGGCGTACAATGTACCATTCATGGTGCTTTTAATTTTTAGGTGGTTTTGAGCGGTCATCTGGAGTGCTATTTCTTGAACTGAAGGATAGGTTTGGTCAATCAGCAAGTGCTACTGCCTGGGTCAGCGCAATATTTTCCACATCACGATTTATGATGAGTAAGTAAATGTTCTGTTTGTATTTCATTATATTAGAATATACATGTATCAGCATATTTCTCTATGATATCTGCAGTGTGTTAGTTTATAGATATGTCTATCACCAGGGCATCATGCCTCTGACATGAAGCATGATGTCCCACCCAGTCATATTATCATGACACTAGGGCAACCAGTCCTCACATAAACCTGATGCCATTGTTAGAAATCTTTGGTAAGAGTTTGCCAGGGACCTAATCTGTGACTTCCTGCATTTAAAGACTGATACTCTAACCACTACCCTACTGGAGTGGTAAAGATTCTATAGGCATTATAAATCATTATTATATATGACTGTATGTCCTAATAGGCCTCATGAATTAACTTTCTATATGGATGTATGTCCCAATAGGCATTATAAATCATTATTATATATGACTGTATGTCCTGATAGGCGTTATAAATGATTATTCTATATGACACTATGTAATAGTGGGCATTATAAATCACTATTCTATATAAGTGTATGTCCTAATGGGGCTCAATAATTACCATTCTGTATGACTGTATATCCTAATGAGTGTTATAAAAGATCATTCAGGTGGGCTGTATGTCCTAATTTACATCGTGAGAGATCATTTGATATGGCTCTACATCATAATGAGCATTATGAAAATCATTATATATATATATATATATATATATATATATATATATATATATATATCACACAGCTATCTGACAAATCATCATGGACTCTATACTGTTATTAATTTGTGACATTTAATTATACATGTACCACACTTACCCAAGTGCAAGGGACATGGCAGCCTATTGAAACTTGTTAAACACTTTAACCCCTGGAGCCATGTCTATGGTGCAGGAGGTAGTACCCTAGTGTCAAGCTCTATAACATCAAGGTCATGTATGATACACTAAGTGGGTGATATTATAGAAAGATAGACAGATTTAACTCTACAATGATACCAAATAATCTGGACATATTAGTTACACTACAAAATACAGAGAGAAAAACCTAATTTGTGGACCCAATTTTGTTTTCCACCCAAAATTTTTCCTTGGTCGGAATCTGATTTTGTGTGCAGATTTTAGACTTTTTGGCCTCAGATTTAAGGTAGACCTGTCTGAACTGCACACAGACATGTGAATCTGTTCAAAAGGTAGGATAAAGTGTGAGTGGTTTCCATACGAAAATGATGGGTTCGTGAAACAAACAAAAAAAAAGAACACTAAATTTTTTCTTTCTGCTGATGTGTGAGCAAAATAACGAACGCAAACAATGGTTTTAACACAACTAGGCATTATGCCAATGGAAAATTGCTTGGAAGTCGATGTATTAGGATGTATTCAGAAATAGTCCCCAACATGTGTTTCCTACTCTCCTTTCATGCCAAAACAGCAACAACCTCCAGGGATTAATGTGTCAAAGAATCAATTGTGTTGAGAATTTTCAAAATTTGATGAATCTGTGCATTTGTTTGTTTGTTTGTTTGGTTATATTCATGCCATCTGGAATGTGACTTTATTTGCAGTTTTATTCAGACTATTACATCTTAAACTATGCAGATTTGAAATGTGCTATATGTATCAAAATATTCAGACTGTCACATGTTAACCTATGCTGATTTGAAATGTGCTAAATGCATACAAGTATCAAATTATTCAGACTGTCACATGTTAAACTATGCAGATTTGAAATGTCCTATATGTATCAAATTATTCAAACTGTCACTTGTTAAACTGCTGATTTGAAATGTACTAAATGCGTACATGTATCAAATTATTCAAACTGTCACATGTTAAACTGCTGATTTGAAATGTACTAAATGCGTACATGTATCAGATTATTCAGACTGTCACATGTTAAACTATGCAGATTTGAAATGTCCTATATGTATCAAATTATTCAAACTGTCACATGTTAAATTGCTGATTTGAAATGTACTAAATGCGTACATGTATCAGATTATTCAGACTGTCACATGTTAAACTATGCAGATTTGAAATGTGCTATATGTGTACATGTATCAAATTATTCAGGCTGTCACATGTTAGACTATGCAGATTTAAAATGTGCTATATGTATCAAATTATTCAGGCTGTCACATGTTAGACTATGCAGATTTAAAATGTGCTATATGTATCAAATTATTCAGACAGTCACATGTTAAACTATGCAGATTTAAAATGTGTTACATGTATCAAATTATTCAAACTGTCACATGTTAAACTATGCAGATTTGAAATGTGCTGTATGTGTCAAATTATTCAAACTATTACAAGTTAAACTATGCAGATTTTAAATGTGCTATATGTGTCAAATTATTCAGACTGTTTAACCGATGCAAATCTAGAATAAGCCCTTGCTTGTGAAATTATTAAGATTGTTGGATGAATTGATTGCATTGTAAATGACATTCATAACTTTTGACCATAGAAGGCAGTCTATTGAACTAACTTTACAGATATCAAATAAACAACGTTAGATTTTGTGAATAATACACTAAAATGTATGAAGATTAAAACAAAAAACTATTAAGTTTTATTAAGTTTTTTTTTTTATAAATGGACCATTTCCGATAAATTTGGTGATTAACTTTTCAGTTTAATAGAAATCGAAATTTCCAAACGCTTGAAAACCCAAGCATTAGAAAATAGATGTGTTTCAGTCTCCTCCAAGTAATTCCCAGATATATAAATAAAATAGAATTTTGTGTTCTTGAATGGTTCATGAACCATTCATGAAAGTTCATCAAAAGGTTCATGAACCATTCATGAACGTGCATTAACTGAAAATGGTCAATTCATGAAATTATGAGTTCATGAACTTGCATGGACCAACATATCACAACTGTTCTTGAACAGTTCATGAACTGTTCATAAAAGTTCACAAATTGGGTCATCATCATTCATGAACATGTTTATGAACTATTTTGAATTATTCATGATCATTTCTTAGCTAAATTTAAGCTCCATATTCTGTATTAGTGGTGACATCTATTACAAGTTCTCCTTCTACTTCAATAAATCCTTCAGCCAGTAAGAAATATCTACTTGTATCCTGAACTTGTAGTTTGATTCTTCCATGCTTATCTGGTTGTCGTACTTCGAAAGAATAATGTTGATAATCGCATATAGATTTTAACACTGTCTCATCCATCATGAATGCTGATCAAATATCCATGTAAATATTTTATTATAAATGTTGTCTAACATGAGGACTACTTCCTGCTATCAGATTTGTATTTATATTTTGTCTGCTCCACCAGCCAACTCTACTAGTTTTTTATTCCTGGGAATTACTTCGTATTTTTACTATTTGAGGTTTTAATTGTGTTAATAATGTTAGTCTATCCATAATTGCTGAAACTGCCTTACCGGCAACATTACCAATAGCACCTTGAGCTTTATCATGAACGAATGTGAATGGCTTTCATTCCTAACTGCATTGTAATCTGTTTTGCTTTTGGAGCTATCCTTCTAAATAAACATTGAACATCACTGAGTCCATCACTGTAGATTGCTTTATAAGTAGGTAATCGTGAGTTTATCACTCTTACCATAATGGGTCCACTTTGAGCATAATCGATGATCATCTTTTTTGTTATTCATTAATTTAATCACTGTGATAATTATCAACAATTTCTCCAATAAGATTTTGATAAACATTAATATTCATGTTTCTGCCTGTAAATAATCGTTTAAAAATATCAGCTGCGTCATGAATGATTTTTAGAGAAATATTTTCAGTCAAAATTTTTGATCGTTCAATATCAGAATGGATATTGTTAAGACAAGCAATACTTCCTGGAGTAGAAATACCACTTCCAATTGTTTCTTCCTCCTCACTTATTGTTTCATCCACTTTTTTATATGTTAATCTTAAGGGTGATCTTACTACTTTGGCTTTTTTAAGTTGCTGCTTCACTATTCTTCCTTTGTCTTCTTTCTTCCTTCCTTTGTTCAATATACTTACCTTCTTTCTGGTTAAAGAGGTCAAAATGATTAACATCTTCCTCAGATTTGATCTGCAGAGTATATATATATCCTAAACCAATCAGCAGCTTTTCACATATTCGGGTTTACCTACTTATCGCTTTCACGATATCCAAATGCAGCAATATCAATTACTTTGTATGGATCTTTGATATCGGCAATAACTTTAGGCATATATGTATCCATTATCCTTGTTCTAACTCGGGCAGAGGTTCAGTTTTAAGTTGCTGGGGTAGTGGTTTAGCTGCTTGAAGACGGCCAACAATATCAATAGGCAATGTCTGAAGTACTTTTTATGTAGCCTCAGTTGCTCTTACAATTTTTTTTTTGGGGGGGTTTGACAATTGGTATAAATAATTGTTCTAAACATTCTGCAAATGCCACCTGAGACTCCTGATGGGCTTGTAATTTTTGTTGAACAGAATCACAGACGGGAAGATATTTCTCAATTGCCTCTTGGCATTATCGAGTTAATCTAGCCATTTAAGATTCCATAACTGGTGCCATATTATTTATATAAAAATTACTGCAGCAGAAAGGGTGCAACTTTAGTGAAACATCCGGCTGGCCAGCAGGTAAACAAAAATGCACGTAGAAAATTTGAAGAAAACAAACTGACAGGATAAAGACAAGCTTACATAAGTGGAGAAACTCTCTGTTTTGATTAGAGTTATTGGTTTGGCATTATTGACATTATCTTTTTTCCATTTTTGTAGAAAGTTTTTCTTAAGCAAATGACATTTCAGCACCCTCTCTGCTGCTCATGAACTTAAGAACTGAACAGCCAATAAACAAATTCAAGAATGTTTTATGTTTTGTTCAAGAATAGTTCATAATTTGTATACATTTTGAGAGAGAGAGTCAGTCACTGGTTGTGTTCTTGTCTGTACACATCTGTACATTTCAGTACATATAGAGCATATTACAAAACTTAACTTTGCTTGGAAAGAAGTATTGACTCCCACAGTTTCCAGATTTCCATTAAATTTTGTTTTT
The DNA here is from genome assembly GCA_030141615.1 of Unio pictorum. Lineage (NCBI taxonomy): Eukaryota > Metazoa > Mollusca > Bivalvia > Unionida > Unionidae > Unio > Unio pictorum. The sequence goes on from JARLTB010000060.1 coordinate 9,219,103, forward strand.
CTGCTTTGCCAGCAATGTATTTTTCTCACATATAATATTCTTTCAGCAATATAATATTGTTTCTGTTCTTTCTTTCCATTTAATGTAGGTATGTCTTTTCATCTTGCATGTGTACACGTAGTACTTGGTAAGAATAAAATATAAAGGTTTATTATTCAAGAGCTCGAAATCTATGCTCTGCATATAAAACCATTTTTACATTTGGAGTAAGTAGTACAGTATTTTAGTACATCTTGAGAATTCAGTGAAATGCATCACTCAAGAATCTATTAACGATGCAAAATTCTCAAACAAATGTACCAATGTGTCTGGTGAAACATTGCAAGCCATACATTTATCATTGGCATCAATTTTATGAAAATAAGTAATCATCAGACAAATTCTTTGTAAATATTGAAACCATTATCATTTTGAGTTTTTTTTTGTTACAATGTATACTTTAGAATATATATATATATATATATATATATATATATATATATATATATATATATATATATATATATATATATATATATATATATATATATATATATATATATATCTGGCCAAAAGTCATTAGCAAAGTTAAAATTCTGTTGCCATCTGTTCACAAGTGAGTGAAACATTTGAGTTCAAAGTACTTTGCAAATGTCTTCAGTCTTTATGTCTGTGAAAAATAATTTCAATAGGTAAGTGATAAAGGTTTGGCATTCATGGCTACCTATATTCCAATTTAGATTTAGTTTTCTGCATACTGATTTCATAGTATGAGTTGGTTCATCACAAAAGGTAATGCCTTCACAGGAATTAATATAGCTTCAGTATTCTGGTCACATTTTATTTTTCTCTTTAACAGGTCCGATGGCCAGTGCCATGTGCCACCGGTTCACTATTCGGTTTGTGGTATTTGTTGGAAGTTTACTGTTTGCATTGGGTGTTTTGGTCACTGGTTATGCACCAAATCTTACCATTGTCTACATTCTTTTTGGACTTTTGGGAGGTATGTCAGAAGTATGCCAAAACTGAGCAGTAATGAAATAGAATGTATATGAAGTGAGATCCAGGATTTTACCATTTGCACCAAATATATGCTCTCAATGCATAGCAGACTCTTGCATATCTGACTTATGAATACCAGACTCTTATGTATATGACTTGTGCATTCCAGGCTCTTACATATCTGACTTGTATGAATACCAGACTATTACATATCTGACTTGTATGAATACCAGACTATTACATATCTGACTTGTATGAATACCAGACTATTACATATCTGACTTGTATGAATACCAGACTATTACATATCTGACTTATGCATTAGAGGCTGACTGAAACTAAATTTCAGGTTTTGGCCGAAAATGAAAACAGACTGAAGGTTATAAATTGACTTTCAGCCAAAACTGAAGCCAAAACCGAAATCAAAAGATAAACCAAATTTGCCGAACACAACATTTATTAAATAGGTCTGGGTCACGATGCAATGTTGCACTAATTAAAAATGAATCTAGAAGTAATCATTCAGAGCCTGCAGTAAGAGGACTTCGCTAAATGTCAATTTGCTTAGCGCCGACTGACCAGCCAACAAGCAGAGTAATAGATGCAGCACTAGCATTGCATTCTGAAAGTTTAAAAAAATCTTTGGCTCATGGCCGAAAGTCAATATCAGTTTCAGCTGAAACCGAAAGCAAAGCAAAAGCTAACTTTTTGGCTTTGGCCCAAATAGAAACTATGCTGAAAGAGGCCATTTGCCAAATTTCGGCACCAAAGCCAAAACTGAAATCGAATTTTGGTCAGCCTCTCTTTTGCATACTAGAATCTTACATATGTGACTCTTACATATATGTCTTAAGCATACCATACCCGTACATATCTTATGCATACTAGACTCTTACATATCTGACTTATATTAATACCAGACTATTACATATCTGACTTATATTAATACCAGACTATTACATATCTGACTTATATTAATACCAGACTATTACATATCTGACTTATGAATACCAGACTATTATATATCTGACTTATGAATACCAAACTATTACATATCTGACTTATGAATACCAGACTCTTACAATCTGACTTATTCATACCAGACTATTCCATATCTGACTTATGCATACCAGACTATTCCATATCTGACTTATGAATACCAGACTCTTTCATATCAGACTTATGAATACCAGATGCTTATCTATCTGCCTTATATTAATACCATACTCGTACATATCTTATGCATACTAGACTCTTACATATCTGACTTACATTAATACCAGACTATTACATATCTGACTTATGAATACCAGACTATTACATATCTGACTTATGAATACCAAACTATTACATATCTGACTTATGAATACCAGACTCTTGCATATCTGACTGATGAATACCAGACTCTTACATATCTGACTTATGAATACCAGACTCTTACATATCTGACTTATTCATACCAGACTATTACATATCTGACTTATGCATACCAGACTATTCCATATCTGACTTATGAATACCAGACTCTTACATATCAGACTTATTAATACCAGACGCTTATCTATCTGACTTATATTAATACCAGACTCTTGCATATCTGACTTATGAACACCAGACTATATTACATACATGTATCTGACTTATGAATACAATGTACCAGACTATTACATATCTGACTTATGAATACCAGACTATTACATATCTGACTGATGAATACCAGACTATTACATATCTGAATTATGAACACCAGACTATTACATACATGTATCTGACTTATGAATACCAGACTATTACATATCTGACTTATGAATACCAGACTCTTACATATCTGACTTATGAATACCAGACTCTTACATATCTGACTTATGAATACCAGACTCTTACATATCTGACTTATGAATACCAGACTATTACATATCTGACTTATGCATACCAGACTATTCCATATCTGACTTATGAATACCAGACTCTTACATATCTGACTTATGAATACCAGACTATTACATATCTGACTTATGAATACCAGACTCTTGCATATCTGACTTATGAATACCAGACTCTTACATATCAGACTTATGAATACCAGATGCTAATCTATCTGACTTATATTAATACCAGACTCTTACATATCTGACTTATATTAATACCAGACACTTGCATATCTGACTAATGAATACCAGACTATTACATACATGTATCTGACTTATGAATACCAGACTCTTACATATATGACTTATGAATACCAGACTATTACATATCTGACTTATTCATACCAGACTCTTACATATCTGACTTATTCATACCAGACTCTTTCATATCTGACTTATTCATACAAGACTATTACATATCTGACTTATGCATACCAGACTATTCCATATCTGACTTATGAATACCAAACTATTACATATCTGACTTATGAATACCAGACTCTTGCATATTTGACTTATGAATACCAGACTATTACATATCTGACTTATGAATACCAGACTCTTACATATCTGACTTATGAATACCAGACTATTACATAACTGACTTATGAATACCAGAATCTTACATATATGACTGATGAATACCAGACTATTACATATCTGACTTATGAATACCAGACTATTACATATCTGACTTATGAATACCAGACTCTTGCATATCTGACTGATGAATACCAGACTCGTACATATCTGACTTATGAATACCAGACTACATGTATTACATATCTGGCTTATGAATACCAGACTATTACATATCTGACTTATGAATACCAGACTATTACATATCTGACTTATGAATACCAGACTATTACATATCTGACTTATGAATACCAGACTCTTGCATATCTGACTTATGAATACCAGACAATTACATATCTGACGTATGAATAGCAGACTCTTGCATATCTGACTTATGAATACCAGACTATTACATATCTGACATATGAATACCAGACTCTTACATATGTAATGCATGCATACCAGAACACAGCTGAAAAAAAAGTCTCTTTGACCAAACATAATCTTGACTTTCTGATGGAATGTGGTTTTATTTCAAAATTAGGCTAAATCTTTAGGACTTTTTTATACTTAATTTTTAGTGATATACCTTTTAAAAAAATTAAAATATATCCTTTTTATGTTTTAGTTTTTAGTATTGTTATTTGGATTTTTCTTTTCCTTGTTTATTTTAATACGTTTATTATCCCTGTAATAGGTTGACCACTAGGTCAGGGAACCATCCCAAGGTCACCTTACAATCTAACATTTCTGATCATCTAGTGAAAAATCTACAGAAAAGGAAAACACTCACACACACACATGCATACGGCATGCGATCTAGGTGACATTGTGATATTAAAATATATTGTTCCTGATGGTAATGTGATATTACAGTATTTTGTTCCTGTTTACCATCAAATCAGACACATATTACATATTCATTAATGAGGTCCACTTTTGAAGAAATTGGTTCAGTCTCTTTTTATTTACCTTAGCAGTGTATTTTTCAATGTTCTTATGCGTTTTTTCATATTGAATCTGCAAGTATAAATACAATATTTTGCCCCAAAAAGCAAGAAATTACATTAACTGTCCAGTTGTTCACTTCCTAAAAATGATTCTTTTTTGGACAAATGTGCATATTTGGGCAAAAGTTCAGTAAAACCGTACCAAAAGAGTGAAGTAATATTGCAATCATAGAAGAGATACTCTATACTTTCATTTTCACTTTTACAGAAAGTACATTTGTTGTCTTCTAATATGTTAATTCTTTTCAGAAAATCATTAGTAGCAATTATTCTGTGGATTAATTTAAAGTTAAAAAAGATCAGTTTGGTATCCTTAGTATAGAACTTCGCTCGGATATATATCTCAGACCACTGCTCACTACTTATATTTTTATTAAATACATGTACATGCATCCAAGTTTCATGCTTAGCAGCGTGTTGCCTTTTAGTTTGTTTAAAAAGATCTCTGTAAACAAACTTGAGTGAATTTTGTTTTTGCAAGTTCATTATTTTATCCTCCTGCTTTTCAAAATTATTATGTACTAAATGGTTTTTTATGGCATCTTTCCATGCTGTTGGATATTAAGGATAAGTATTTTAAGAAATCATCACTTCTAGTTTTTTGTTTTATTGTTTCAAAATGTATTAAATTACCATTATCATCTATTAGATCATTCAGAATTTCAAAACCAGCTTCTGTCCAGGATTTATATTGATGGAACAATTTAGTGGGGACAAAATTTAAAATATGGATAGATACTTGTTTGGACTTTGCGGTTCCTCTTTCCAACTAGACATCTCTCCAAAAACTGTTTTTCATGTGCTTACTAAGTTCTTCTAATTTCCTTCTCCATATATTCCAAATATCCTTTTTATTTTAGAGTACAGTTATATTGACTAAGTTCTGCCATGCTCCAATTTCATTTTCCAGCAATCGTTTTATCCATCTTATCTTAATATACCTAATGAATGAAAATACGTGTATCATATTTAGCCCCCCCCCCATTTTCTGGGTATAATAGTAATCACGTTTTATTCTATCTTTTTTTCCACCCCATACAAATTTAATTAATATGGAATTTAGTTCTGCTTCAACTTTTTACTGATCGATTTGGAAGTGCTGATAAAAGATGTATTAATATGGGCAGAACAAGAGTTTTTACAACAATTACCTTACCAACAAATGTCTTTGTCTCCAGCTTGCCAGTATTCATTTAGCCTTTGTTAGTTTTTTCATATAATTAATTTCCACCATTTGTTGTAACTCTGGAGAAAAATCTACACCAAGGAGAGTAAAATTAGAACAGGATCAGATTAGGCTCATTTCGGGACAAATTCTTTCATTGCAAAATTTCCTGTTTCCAATCCAAATAGCTTTTGATTTTGTTATGTTACATTTAAGTTTAGGTCCTCTGCAAGATATTCATAGTTGTTTTAATAAAAAGTTCAGATCCATCAAGAAGAATAAAAGTGTCATCGGCATACTGACCCAATTTATATTCAGCAATGTCTAAGATCAATCCCCATACATCAACATTTTGCTTTAAAGTTATAGCTAAAATCTCAACCCCAATGATAAACAAATATGGTGCAAGGGGATCTCCTTGACGAGATTCTCTTTCTAGTCTAAAAAAAAGATGACATATGCCCATTATTTATAACACAACTTTTATAGTCATTAAATATCTTCTATCTTTTTCTTCCTTTGGTAGGCATGTGATGACTCCTTGAGTCTGAAAATCTGAAAGTTTTCCAACAGTATATCCTTAATTTATTGATCTGCATATAAATCCCCCATTTTTCTAATTTAATCTCAATCCTTCTTTTTCCATTTTCTTCTAACCTCTCATTCACAAGGGATAAAATTTGCAGTAATCTGGAGTGAGAAAGAAAAAGAAATTAGACTGGATAAAACCTTGAAATTAAAGTTGCATGAAGTAACCAACAATATCGTTCTTCGTAAAACAGTTTACACTTTCCTTGGGACCTCTCTAAAATGATTAAACAACTGATGATGCAAAGTTGCAATTGCTGCTTGACACAGTAAGTTAAATGTCTTGGCTATGGGGCACACATAGGTAAATGTATTTAAGGCTTTGTTGACATTGTTGTTGTTTCTTAAAGCTATTATAAGGTTCTACAAATTTATTATTATTAATTAGATATGAAAATATTCAAAGACACCACCACCATCTTTCTCTCTTGGCCACCGTATAAAGATAAGGGAAAAAATACATGAAATGATGAGAATAGAGAATTTTTGCTTATGTAATATCACAGCATCTCTGGAACTATGAAAAATATTGGTAAATTTTAAGTCGAACTAACCAATGGAGAGAGAGAGAGAGAGAGTAGATCGTATGTATGTGTATATATATATATATATATATATATATATATATAAGACTAGTTTTCATACCACTGACTTATTTTACACAAGTTATTTGAAAAAGCCAGAAGAGATACATTGGAGAAATTGGTTTTGGAGAGTCTATTAGTAACTTGTAATTAATATTTTTAAAATTACATTAACAATATTTGTCAAACATGTGACTATTTTGCTGCTGTCTAATTCTTTTATTACAGGATTTGGAAGCAGTCTAGTTTATGTACCCAGCCTGATCATTGTGTCACAATACTTCAACAAGAAAAGGGGGTTGGCAGTTGGGCTGTCATCTGCAGGGGTTGGACTGGGCACCCTTTTCATTCCACCACTCTGTGGTATACTGTTTGACCATTATGGATTCCAGGGAGCATGCTTAATTCTCAGTGGTATTATTTTGAATTCCGTTATTGCAGCCTTTTTATTCAGACCAGTTGTTCCAGTCAGGTCATTAATAAGTCAAACCAGGTAAAATTTATTCAGCTTACTTAGTAAATTCTGTTATCATGCATCATCCTTTGAGAATTATTTACAATAAATAAAAAAGTTGCTGTTCATTAGAGTAATGGTTTTCAATGTGTTCTCACATTTTCTTCAGCTGAAAGACAATAATAATAATAATAATAATAATAATAATAATGAGGACTTTGTATAGCGCCTAATCTTTCGAAGCTCTAAGCGCTTTACACCATCAATAATGATATGACTACACTACAGAACAACAAATGACAAAAACAATGAAATTGGAAAACATATAAACATGCTGAAAACATATAAGATACAAAACATGATTAGGTCACTAAGTTTGTCCGTGCAGTCGAAACAGGTGAGTCTTAAGAGCACTCTTAAAAGGAATCACTGTCTTTGTGTCTAATTTCAATGAGCAATTCGTTTCACATCACCGGGCCCTGGTGTGCAAACCAACGTTGTCCATATGACTTTGTTTTCACCTTGGGAACAATGAGTATACGATTATCAGAAGAAGAGCGTAAGGATCTAGCTGGTATATGTTGGACTGGAGTCTGTCATTGAAACATAGCACAGAGAACAGATTTTGTGTTTGATTCTGTATCGAATTGATAGCCAATGTAGGGTACAGAGCAGTGGTGAGGTGTGCTCTGATCGAGGCACTCTAAAGATGATCCGTGCAGCTGTGTTTTGAACTTTTTGAAGTTTCTGGAATAAATATCGTGATGAACCAGACATAATTGAGTTACAATAGTCCAGTCTTGAAAGTACTAATGAACACACAAGTGTTTTAGTGGCATCAACTGAAAGATATTTACGAATGGATCTGATGCGTCTCAATTCAAGATATGCAGCCTTGCATATGTTCATGACATGTTGATGCAATGTGAGATTACTGTCCAGAGTAACGTCTAGGTTCCGTACTGACTGTGAGAATTTAATGTTGGTGTTGCTGATATTTATTGTCTGAGGTAAAGGATGTGAATGAGAATGTCTTTGTGTTGTGATTAGAATAGCCTCAGTTTTGTCATCATTCATCTGCAGCTTGTTACATGTCATCCATGATTTCACATCAGAAATGCACTTCTCTGCTCCATGGATGGTAGCATCAACTTCAGTTGGGTGGCTAGACTTGTATGTTTTGGTGTCATCAGCAAACAATTGGTGAGACACTGGGTGATGATCTATCACACTTGAGAGCGGCTGAGTATACAGAATGAAGAGAACAGGTCCAAGAACAGATCCCTGTTGAACACCACAACATACGTCAACTGGGCTGGAGTGTATTCCATTTACAGATTGTGTTCTTTTGACTAAGTAGGACTTGAACCACTGTAAGGCTATATTCTGAAAGCCAAATATATGCTGGAGATGGTGAAGTAATATATCATGGTCTATTGTGTCAAATGCTGCAGATAAATCCAGGAGAGTGAGGACTGTAATCTTTCCACTATCCAAAGCAGAGACAATGTCACTAAATACTTTCAGAAGAGTAGTTTCCGTACCGTGGCAAGGGCGATATGCAGACTGTACATTGCTAAAAAGACTGTTTGAATTCAAATGAGATACAAGTTGAGTTAGAACAACCTTTTCTAAGATTTTTTTATATGAATGGGAGATTAGAAACTGGGCAGTAGTTCTTTAAATCATTATGGTTCAGTGTTGGTTTCTTCAGCAGTGGCTTTACGATGGCAGTTTTGAAAAATGATGGGAATTCCCATGTTGAGAGAGAGATATTAATAACATCAGTTATTGAAGGCAATATTGGGTCTAAGCACTCAAGCAGCAGTGATGTCGGAATTGGATCAAGTTTACAAGACTTTGGTGCACTTTTCATCACGATTGTCAATACTAAATCAATAGAAACAGGTTCAAAATGCTCCTAACGGTTGTCGCTGAAATTCTGCATCATAACTGTGTGGTGACGAATCAGTTGAAATTGTGCTGTAAAACCTAGAGTTTGCATCTTTAAACATCAAGAGTATCTATTATAGTTATTTGACCTTGCTGATGAGTATCCAAATCTAATGTCAAGATTACTGTAGTAATTTGACCATGTTGATGAGTATCCCAATCTAATATCAAGAGTACTATAGTCATTTGACCATGTTGATGAATGTATCCTGATCTAATATCAAGAGTACTATTGTTATTTGACCATAATGATGAGTATCCAAATCTAATGTCAAGAGTACTATTGTTATTTGATCATGTTGATGAGTATCCAAATCTAATGGTAAGCCTAGCGCAGTATTATGTTACAAATGTTAATGCATCTGTTCATTTCAATTGACACTTGACAGTTGTACATTACAGCATGTCTGCCATTTGTAAACGTGCTCTGGATCCCATAGCTGTGATGTGACGTCATTTTAAATTTTGAAGAGTACAGTTCATCAAAGATTTTTTGAAAATATACATTGGAATATGTCATTCTTTGAACTAGTTTAGTGTATTGTTTTTCAAGCTTGCACTAAATAAGAGGAATATTAGAACAGACTTCAAAATTTTTAACAAGGCTATATGTTAAAAGAAGTTATTGCTATGTTTTCATTTCTCAAGTTAATATCCATCATTTCTTCAAATAGTTATGACCAAGAATCACCAATTTCTCTAAATAAAATGAATTTCTTATGTTTAAAAAAAAATTACTTGCTAATTGCACTACTAATAAGCACAAAATATTCAAATGATGACAGTGAATACAAGCTTGCCACCTTAGTGAAGAACCTGGATGAAAACATCTTCCAGATTTGACATGGAGATAAACACAGAGAAGACAATGCTGATGACAAATAGTGGCAAACAAATCTCAACCAAGATTAAAGTCCGAGGACAGGAAATGGGCCAATTCAAATATTTTGGTTCATAATCACCAAAGAGGGATCACAAGCAGCACTAACAAAGGCAGCTATGTCAAAGTTAAGACCCATCTGGAGGGACACGAATATCTGTCTGAAAACTAAAATCAGACTATTGAGAGCACTTGTCATCTCAATCTTTCTGTATTCATGTGAGGCTTGGACCCTGACAGCAGAATTACGATGAAGAATCCAGGCACTTTAAATGAGATGCTATAGAACCTTCCTTGGCATCTCTAACATGGAGCACATCACAAATGAAGAAGTGCGTAACACCATCAGACACAAAATAGGCCATTATGAAGACCTCCTCACCACTGTCAAACAGAGAAAGCTGAAATGGTATGGTCATGTCACTAGAGCCAACAGTCTATCCACAACAGTACTGCAGGGCAGTGTCCAGGGTGGAAGAAGGAGAGATAGACACAAAAATGTGGACTGACAACATCACATAATGGACCAGGAAAAGTTTTGCGGAGACACAGGCATTGGCACATGATCAAGACAAGTGGAGGGAACTGGTCAGATGTTCAGCAGCAAGGTGACTTAACGAACCACACTAGGTCAAGAGACAGATGATACTAAACCTTGGATATTCGTCTGTTTTTAGAAGCATGGAGAATTCATTAGTAACATGGCATAGCAATGTCTGATCAATTCCATTAATTGACAGTGCTTGTTTATTGTGATCAGAACATTAGCATTTGCCCTGAGAAAAACACATTTTAATACTTTTAAATCTGTATTTAATGTCGCATAAAATTTTTAAATATTAATTATTTGTAATTTCACAAGAAGTATGATACATGACAGCAAGTCCCTCAATGAGTTAATCGTGCACTTAAGAGTTTGAAATCCCTTAAAATCGTTTAATATAATACTAAATATTGTGTATTCATACAGGATTCATGTATGATTACAACCACCCCAAAACCAGCGTGAACCCCAACTATAACATGAATTTGGATATAACATGGATGTGGCATGGCTTCTGAAATTTCATGTCTTGGTACTTTTCTCATACACAAAATTTGTTTCTGTCTTAAAAGTATCAAAAAGTAATGTATAAAAGTTTATTATCATTTTGGGGGAAGAAACTGTGTATCACTTTTAATATAAGATGATCATAGTGTGCAATTTCATGTACATGTTTTCTTTCTCATTCTTCAAAAAAGGTTTTTCTTCCTAAACGTACAAAAAATAACATGTAAAAAAGTTTTTTTTTTTCCATTGATAATGCTGACTTTGCCAATGTTGCATATTGTGATTTATATTCCTTAATGGCAACAAAATATACCATCTGGTGATCCAATATTATTGACTGTTTAAACTTGTATATACAACCTTGGGTTTTTTTTGTTTGTTTTTGTTTTTATTGTTTAACGCTATTTTTCAACACAATATATGCTATATATGGCGGCTAGTATTAATGGTGGAGGAAGAACCCAGAAAACCTCGGAAAGAACCACCAACCCACGAGAAGCTACTGGCAAGCTTTCTCACATATCCACATTGGCTGAATCAGAGACTCAAACCCATGCAGACAGAGGTGAGATGGCAGTGATATGTAATGGACAGCGCTTTAGACCACTCGGGAACTCGGGGCCCACCTTGGGTTTTGAGTGAAGAAATTCAGAGGCATCATGAAAGGAAGCTGCAAGCTTGATTTAAAAAGCACTGGAATATTTCTATTGTTAGATAATCAAATTCATATTGACAAACCATCTGATCAGTACATTGTTATGTCATAATCTGCTTAATATTCTGACGTCAGGCCTGAGTATTGTATGCTGTGTGACCTAAGCATTTTTTAAAAAAAACATTAGTGGAGGTCAACCGGACAAAGCGCTATCTCATCAACGATCTTTTGGACAAAATAGTGTTGGATTATTGGCCTCTTGCTGGTAATTAATATATTTACTTTGTCTGACCTCAAAATCATGTATTGTTGTTTTAGATAAATGCATCATTTTCATCAGCTAACTTACTTGGTTGGTTATAACATGGTTTGGTGTATAACACGGTATAGTGTTCTATGGATCCTGACTACCGTGTTATAGCAGTGTCACACAATAGCAATTCAAAACTGCTTCCAAGAGTACATTTCAAGTAGCATCTGCATTGTTAATGAGAGGGTAGCATGGTGGTTTTTTAAACATTTGAGTACATTTTTCAACATATCAAATTCACAGAGGATAAAACTAAGTTAATATACTTTTTCATTGATAAGAGATACAGAGAAAGGATAAATTAATTTCACATTTGTCTGTGGAAAATCTTAACAACAACAATGTCCATAGTACATGGATATAAAATTATGGTGAGATATATACGACATAATATGTACTTTTAGCTGAAAATCGACAGAATTAGAGATAGGCTAAAATGCATGATGCTTTGTGAACGAAACCATAGTGTAATCCCATTCCAGTTATATAAGGGTCAGTCACCAACTAAATGTAAATCCACACATAAATAACAAGTTTGGTCCAGAGATCACTTATAATATAAATATTTAAACTATTTCCATGCATGCTTGATCATATTTCTTGCAATCATAAATTCCAAACCATGCTGGTACTTGGTTTAACTGTTGTTTAAGGTGAATAAAAATATTGTGTCCACTGATTTTTTGGCTTCATTTCATAATGTTATTGTTGGTGATTAGTTCCAGATACATTGATCATATTATTAGGCCATTTTATTCAAGCCTTCACAGAATTTACAGTAGTATTTGCCTGTGCAAGCATGGCAATTGTGAAATTTACTTAATTCCTTGATTCTGAGGCATAATAACCAGTATGAAATCTTCATTCTGTATTCAAAATCTTTTATCTGAAACCCCAAATACTTTGGGCCAATGTACATGTGTATCATTTTGAATTCATGCTAGACTCTGTTTTTTTTTTATAGTAAAGTGACCTGAACACTTTCCTGCCATATGCATATTGCTAACTGGGAAATTATTAATTGGTAAATATGCTTAACTTTATGTATATGCCTGAAGTAAATGACAAATAAATATTTCCAAGTACATAAGTGTCTATCAAACTTTAACAAATGTAAGATATCCTACTTAGAATTACATATGATGACTTCAAAAAGAAAATGGAACATATTGAAATTGTAATTCAATTACAGTAATTAGAATACAAGTGAAAATCAGGTGAATAATTCCTGACGAATCAATTAATACTGTTGTTATTAATATTAGTATTACTATTATTATTATTATTATTATTATTATTATTATTATTATTCAACAGCAATGAAACTAAATACTTAACCAGACACAACCACACTCCCCTGCCATGTGTGTATCAGTTTGTAGTTTATTTTTTTGTTGTCAGTTCCATGATTTATTGGCTTGGATCGCTAATGTTCCAAAGTCTGAAGGAAAAATGTTTTTTCTTAGTGCCATGAAAACTTATCAAAACCAAGCTATATACTGGTTACCTATATATGTGCAGATCATTTAGTACTTTGTGTGTTCATTAGTACTTTCAAGACTGTACTATTGTAACTCAATTATGTCTGGTTCATCACAATATCTACTCCAGAAACTTCAAAATGTTCAAAACACAGCTGCTCAGATCATCTTTAGAGTACCTTGATCAGAGCACACACCACTACTGCTCTGTACCCCACACTGGCTATCAATTCCATACAGAATCAAACACAAAATTTGTTCTCTGTGCTATGTTTCACTGATGGACTACAGTTCAACATACCTATCTGGCTTCACCAATGTGTATACACCAGCAAGATACTTCTTCTTTCGTCTGACAATTGTATACTTGTTCCCACTATGGAAACAAAGTCATATGGACAACGTTCTTTTGTACACCAGGGCCCGGCGATGTGGAACAAATAGCCCATTGATATTAGAGACAAAGACACAGTGGTCCCTTTTAATAGTGCTCATAAAACTCACTTTTTTTACTGCAGGAACAAACTTAGAGACCTAATGATGTTTTGTATCTTATATGTTTTCAGCACATTTTATGTTTTCCAATTTCCTGGATTTTGTTATTTGTTTTTCTGTAGTGTAGTTGTATCATTATAGATGTTGTAAAGTGCTTAGAGCTTCAAAAGATTAGGCGCTATACAAAGTCCTCGTTATTATTATTATTATTATTTATTATTATTATTATTATTATTATTATTATTTTGTCACAAATTTGAACTAATAAGCAAGTGATTATATGTAATTGTAAATGATTAAAATGTAAATTTGGAATACAGTTATTTTAAATTGGATTTAAATCAAATAGTGTTTGATAGTAGCTTTCTTAATATAGTGAACATTATCACAGTATTTTGATTAAAGGTGTATAATTTTTTTTCTACAACTGTAAACAGCATAAACCCAGATCCTCCATTGCATAATGTATCAGCAGGTCAGTGTGTCTTTGCTCTTGTGTGTTGGGATTTTCCTGTATAATTACCATGTGAAACAAAAGATTTTAAAATATATAAAAAAGATATAGATTCTTGTTATTCAGAAATGAAGTCTTGATGTACAAAATTTACTATAGTTTTCAGGTCTTAATTTTTTTTGTGATAAATATATAATCTGCTACTTTTCAAGCTGGAACATATTTTTAAGATGTATTCTCTCATGTCTATTAGTGACCATTTTTCCATTTATTTGTTAGGCAATGTAAGGCATGTTATGTATTAAGATGTGCATGTTATCCTGCTTGTCAGGCAGTGTGAGGCATGTTAGTTAAAATTAAATTATCCATGTTATCTTGCTTGTCAGGCATGTTATTTATGAGACAGTCCATGTTATCTTGCTTGTCAGGCATGTTATTTATGAGATTATCCATGTTATCCTGCTTGTCAGGCAGTGTGAGGCATGTTTGTTAACATTAAATTATCCATGTTATCTTGCTTGTCAGTCAACATAAGGCATATTATGATAAGGCAAAATTTGTTCTCTATGCTACATTTCACAGAAAGACACCAGTCCTATCTGGCCTGCACCTATGTGTACACACCAGCAAGATACTTACACTCCTCTTCTGACAATTGTATACACATTATTCCCACTATGAAAATGTAGTGATATGGACAACGTTCTTTTGCATACCACAGCTCAGCAATGTGGAACGCATTGCTCATTGAAATTAGACCACAAATACACAGTAGTAATTCCTTTAAAGAGTGCTCTTAAGACTCACCTTTTTCAACTCCAAGAACAATCTTAAAGACCTAACAATGTTTTCTACCTTAAATATTTTCAGCATTTTGTTTGTTTTCTAATTTCATAGTGTTTGTTTTGTTTTTTGTAGTCATATCATTATATACGTTGTAAAGTGCTTAGAGCTTCTAAAGATTAGGTGCTATGCTAAGTCCTCATTATTATTATTATTATTATTATTATTATTACATGTATTATTATTATTTATGATACTATGTTATCTTGTCAGGTAATGCAAGGCATGATTTTTTATTAAGATGTGAATGTTATCTTCCTTGTCAGGCAAAGTAAGGCATGTTATTTATGTGACAGTCCATGTTATCTTGCTTGTCAGACAATGTAAGGCATGTTTTGTATGAGACTGTTTATGTTATCTTGCTTATGCAGTTTCTTACATTTCAGAACAGAACAGAAGAATGGCAACATTCATGTAGAGCAAGAACACTTACTTCAAACAGATAAACAGAGTTTTATGCAAATTCAGCCAAACCCGAATCATTTTGTATTAAGACAATGCCTCCAGAAAATGAAAATGATATTCCAGTTACAGGTAGAAATGGTGAAAATGTGAAATCAAACAAAGGAAATGTACAGAATATCAGACAAAAGTCAAGGTTGGCAAAATCTGTTCATTTTGGCAAAACATTTATCGCCATACAAAATCTAGAACCACATAAAAAGAAACCATTGGTGGAACTATCGCTGCTTAAAAATGTGACATTTCTTTCATTATGTATTGCAATATCATTTTTCACAATGGCATTTCATATTACATTTGTGTTTCTACCTCCACTAATAAAAGATCGTGGAATGACGGAATTGGATGCTGCATATATAGTCTCAATTACTGGTGTCATGGATGCTGTAGGAAAAATTCTAGCTGGGTTCATTCTTGATTTGAAGAATATAAAGAAATATCGCTTACTTATATATAATGGAATCATGATTGTTGTTGGAGCTGTCTCGTTACTGATTCCTTCTGTCAGCACATTTACAGGGTTTGCATTGCTTTGTGCATTTTATGGACTTATGATTGGGGCATACATATCCCAAAAGTCTATCGTCATCATCGACATCCTAGGAGTTGAAAAGATGACTAGTTCTTTTGGACTTCTTCTCTGGTTTCAAGGAGTTGGCACTCTCGCTGGTCCACCAGTTTCAGGTAAGATGACTGTTTGAAACTTTTTACATAGTTTAAATTTAAAATTTAGCGTTGACGGGGTTCATACATTTTGACTGGTATCAAATTTTATTATATCTATTTAAGAAACATATTTCAGCACTATGTATTCCTCTTTTTAAGCTTCAGCCTATCATCTTTCTCTTAGTCACGACATCAGCAAGCACACAAACTTTAACACTAGCTTGACACTGATAGTAACGTGCCTGTTTCACAATGTGTCTTTGGCTTTCTGTTCTTAGCTTGACTGGTCATATACCAATAGCTTATGGGATGGCATCTTGTCTGTCAGACAGCATCTGTCCACCCAAGCTATGATCCAATGTTCAATAGGACTGCTATGGCAGCATTCTGGAAAGTCTTGTTATTGCTTGTCCTCCTGAATAGAATGTCATATTTATATGGGGTTTAAATGTGAAGACTTCCTATCATATCTAGTTGGTCCTAAATGAAAATATTACTGATCTGGCCTTCAATATGGCTGTCACAGTGGCCATCTTAAAAATCATGTTAACACTAAAACGAATAACACAAGGTTTTCATGAAATGACTTTTTATGATATCAAATTGGATCTAAATGAAACTACCGTATTTTCGCGCATTTAAGACGCACCTAATTATAAGATGCACCCTTATATAAGACACGAGTTTTGACGATTTGTGTAAAACATATTTTAAATAAGATGCCCACAAATATAAGATGCATGTGGCCTAGCCATCCGTTGAACTGAGCAACTTATCTCCAGTGGTTACCTTTGCTTTATCATAAATGAAAATTTGTCCAATGTTCCATCACCCGTCGGATGTAAACAAGGCTTCATTACCATTTTTAGTTGAGATCAAAGGCCAATAGTGAATGGGTTTAGTACCTGGTATCTAGATTCTAGAACAATAAACGCTGGATGTAAAGGCGGCTTCATTGATCCGTTAGGCCAAGTCTTCAGCAGGTGGGATTAGTACATAGACCAATAAATGCCTGATGTATGCGGTTAGCACATATATACGTAAGAACAGTCTCTTGTTATATATAAATGATTGATCAATTTGTTTATCATTTTTAAAATTTATAAAATTGTCACGATGCTGAAGTGAAAATCATATACAGCATGGGAGAAAGTGAGATTACGACAATCATCAATGGCTTCAGAAGGTGTGGGATAATTCCCGAACTGGCTAGCTATATCAGTTCTTCGGACGACGACTCAGCTGCATCCGATACCACTGACGCTAATGAGGATCAATTAGCATCAGTTATGTAGTTATTCTGCGATGATGACAGTGAATTTGATTCAAGTTTTGATGGATTTCAAGCTGAAACTGATGATGATGAAAATGAAGATGAATAGAACAATACGGTACATTGATTTTAATCAAGTCAAACACTATTTAGTAACAGTTTATTATATTGTGAACACTTACCCAATTGTTTTTACAACTAGGAATGAAAATCGTGAAACGTGAATATTTACCGCAATAATCGTCCTTCAATATCACTCACTGTACCGTTCGTTCGTGTTAAAAAATACTTAGATTAGATGCCCATTAATATAAGACGTACCCTGGGTGCGGGGTACATAAAACTTTGTATAAGACATCTTATATATGCGAAAATACGGTACTGCTATTCATCCAATATGGCCACTATCTTGAAAATCTTCTTATCACTACTCTCCCTTCATGGAAGGTCATAATGATATTGGGGTTTCACCAGAAGTCTTGAAGTTCCTAGTTTGTTCTAAATTAAACTGATGCTGAACAGTCTCCAATATTGCTGCTATGATGTCTATTACAAGAATATAAAATTGTCGCTTATTTTAACATGGAATTTTAACCAGAAGACTTTTAATGATGTCAAATTGGTCTGGAATGAAAATGACACCAATCTTCCAATATGGCTCCAAAGTGGCTAATTTAGTAATCTTGATACTGCTTAAAATTATCATAGATGGTTTCTGCACTGCAGTTAAAAGTCTTATCATGAAATCCTGGCATTTCTATCAGCATAGTTAGCATCAATCCCTCTCATTAAGTCCTGCTCTAGAGTTAAACTTTTAAGATTTTAACAATACATCTTTGGTGTGCAATTAGTTCCATTAAAGCTTTTAATGAATTACTATATATACTTTGGTTAGCTTTATTTATGTTTATCTAAATGCTATGATAAGATGGTTGGTGGTATCTTTATTTATGAGTTTCTGAATGCTTTGATTAGATGGTTGATGGTGTCTTTGTTTATGGGTGTCTTAAAGCACTGATTAAATGGTTTTATTTGTTTGTTTGTTTAATGTAACTTTTAACAATATTTTAGTTGAGTCGCTACAATGTCAGCAATGATGCAGTTTATAGTGATGTCTAGCACTGGGACATCATGCCACAGACATGTAGCATGATGTTCCACCCAGTCACATTATCCTGACACAAGGCCGACGAGTCCTAACATTAACCTCCTAATGCTGAGTGTCAAGCGAGGCAGCTGTTAGTACCAATTTTGTAAGTCTTTGGTATGACTCGGCCGAGGACCGAACCCATGACCTCCCGCTTCCAGGGTGGATGCTCTAACCACTAGGGCACCGGAGTGGTTCGATTAAATGGTTGATAGTGTCTTTATTTTAGATGTCTAAATGTTCTGTTTAGGTGGTTGATGGTGTTTTTATGTGTGTCTAAATTCACTTATTATGTTGTAATTGGTGTCTCTATAGTATCTCATGGTGATCTAGTTGAAATTATTACCCCCATAAAAGTGGAGTAGTACTTCATTAAAAAGAACAAGAAAGGGATTCTTTTTTGTATGCAAAATGTTCATTTTTGCATGTTCTTTTTTTATTTATCATTTATTTTATATACCGGTACCTTATACAGATTTTTAAAATATTTTTTTCTTGTAACCTTTACCTTGTAGTACTGAATGTTTTTACTTGAGGTTTTTTGAAGGCTTTGGTTTTACCTGGTTTTTTTGCAGTTCGTTCTATTTACATTTTTAGAACTTTACTTTTAATTGGTACATATGGCCAGTGCTCTGGTGACAGTACTGTTATACCCTGTAAATACTACTACTACTAAAACTACTACTATTGCTACTGCTACTAAAACTACTACTACTACTACTACTATAACTACTGCTACTAATAATGCTACTACTAAAACTACTACTACTGCTATACTACTACTACAAAAACTACTACTACTACTACTACTGGTGTTTGGGAAAAGTCTTTGAATTTTTCATAAATCTGTAGGAACCCTGGTGTTTGGGAAAAGTCTTTGAATTTATTATTCAGAAATCTGTAGGAACCTTGGTGTTTTGGAAAAGTCTTTGAATTTATCATTCAGAAATCTGTAGGAACCCTGGTGTTTGGGAAAAGTCTTTTAATTTATCATTTAGAAATCTGTAGAAACCCTGGTGTTTGGGAAGTCTTTGAATTTATCATTCAGAAAGCTGTAGGAACCTTGGTGTTTGGGAAAAGTCTTTGAATTTATAATTCAGAAATCTGTAGAAACCTTGCTGTTTGGAAAAAGTCTTTGAATTTATCATTCAGAAATCTGTAGGAACCCTGATGTTTGGAAAAAGTCTCTAAATTTATTATTCAGAAATCTGTAGGAACCTTGGTGTTCAGGAAAAGTCTTTGGATTTATCATTCAGAAATCTGTAGGAACCTTGGTGTTTGGGAAAAGTCTCTAAATTTATCATTTGGAAATCTATAGGAACCTTGGTGTTCAGGAAAAGTCTTTGAATTTATCATTCAGAAATCTATAGGAACCTTGGTGTTTGGGAAAAGTCTTTGAATTTGTCATTCATAAATCTGTAGGAACCCTGGTGTTTGGGAAATGTCTTTGAATTTATCATTCAGAAATCTGTAGGAACCTTGGTGTTTGGGAAAAGTCTTTGCGTTTATGATTCAGAAATCTGTAGGAACCCTGGTGTTTGGGAAAAGTCTTTGAATTTATCATTCAGAAATCTGTATAAACACTGTTGCAATGATATATTTACAAACCACAGCTGACTGCAAACAGCATAGGCCCTGACCTGCTGTCACATAATGCATTGGCAGATCAGGGTCTATGATGTTTATTCTATGGATCAAGTTCTTTGCAGTTTTAAGTTGCCTACATTTTTAAATTGGTACATACAGAAGGTGGCTGTTACCAAAATTAATGATAGTATAATTATATAAATGGATTATGGAAGAAATTTCATTGTTTAATTTCATTAATTATCAGGTTTGAATCTTTCACTTGTTTGTTTTGAACTTTTTAGCACCTGTGGTGGAAAGACGTTTGCCCTTACCAAATTTTATAATGTTGAAATTTTATGACTTTGAGCTTGAAATCTGCAAAAGTAAACAACTTGGAAATTTCCTAACTATGGTACTGAAATCTGAATTTATATGTTCTTTCAGGTTTCCTCAAAGATGTTTTTGGTATCTATGATGGTGCCTTTTACTTGGGAGGTGCTGGAATGATCTTTGGGGCATTTATCTTACTAGCAGGAAATGTCTGGAAAATATGCAGGGATGCAAGAAGTAAAGATACATCATCATTAATCAAAGGGAACTTGACAACAAGAAAATAATAATAATAATAATAATAATAATAATAATAATAATAATGTGGACTTTGCATAGCGCCTAATCTTTAAAAGCCCTAAGTGCTTTACAACATAACTATATAATGACATGAATACAAAAAATCCCACAATGAAATTGGAAAACAAAAAATGCTGAAAATATTTAAGGTAGGAAACAGTTTTAGGTCTTAAGTTTCTTCTTGCAGTCAAAAAAGGTGAGATCTAAGAGCACTCTTTAAAAGGATCACTGTATTTTTACGTCTCATTTCAATGAGAAATTCATTCCATGTTGCTGGGCCCTGGTATGCAAAAGAACATTGTCCAGATGCCTTTGTTTTTATAGTGGGAATAATGAGTATACAATTGTCAGAAGAAGAGCATAAGTATCTTGCAGGTGTGTACACATAGGTGAGGCTGGATTGGTATGCTGGACTTGAGTCCATCAGGGAAGAGTAGCACAGAGAACAAATGTTATATTTGATTCAGGATCAAATGGATACTAGCCAGTATAGGGTACTGAGCAGTGGGGAGGTGTGCTCTGATCGTGGTACTCAAAACAGCTGTGTTTTGACTTTTTAAAGTTTCTGGAGTAGATATTGAGACGAACCAGACAGAATTGAGTTACAATAGTCCAGTCTTGAAAGTACTAATGAACACACAAGTGTTTTAGTGGCATCAGCTGAAAGATATTTGTGAATGGAACTAATGCATCTCATCTCAAGATATGCAGCCATGCATATGTTCATGAGATGGTGCAATGTGAGAGTACTGTCTAGAGTAACACCTTGGTTTCGTACTGACTGTGAGAATTTAATGTTGGTGTTGCTGATATTTATTGTTTGAGGTAAATCATGTGAATGAGAAAGTCTTTGTGTTGTGATCAGAATGGTCTCAGTTTTATCATCATTCATCTGCAGCTTGTTACATGTCATCATGATTTCAAATCAGAAATGCACCTCTCTACTCCTTGTATGGTAACATCAACTTCAGTTTGGTGGCTAGACTTGTATATTTGGGTTTCAACAGCGTACAATTGGTGAGACACTGGTTGATGATCTATCACACATGAGAGTGGATGAGTCTATAGAATGAAGAGAACATGTTCAAGAACAGATCCCTATGGAGCACCACAACATAGATCAACTGGGCTGGAGTGTATTCCATTTGCAGATACAATTTGTGTCCTGTTGACTAAGTAGAACTTCAACCACAGTAAGGCTGTATTGTGAATGCCAAATACATGCTGGAGACAGTGAAGTAATAATATACCATGGTCTGTTGTGCCAAATGCTGCAGACAAATCAAGGAGGGTGATTACTGTAATCTTTCCCCAATCTAACTATCCAAAGCAGAGAAAATATCATTAAATACTTTCAGAAGAGTAGTTTCAGTACTGTAGCAAGGGTGATTTGCACACTGTACATTCCTAAAAAGACTGTTTGAATTCAAATGAGATACAGGTTGGGTTAGAACAACTTTTTTGTAAGATTTTGTATATGAATGGGAGGTTAGAAACTGGGCACAAGTTCTATAAATTGTTTGGTCAAGTGTTGGTTTCTTCAGTAGAGACTTTATGCTGGCAGTTTTGAAAAAATTTGGGAATTTCCCGGATGAGAGAGAGGTCTAAATAACGGCAGTTAGTAGTGAAGGCAATTATTATAGTGGATCTAAGCATTCAAGCAGCAGTGATGTTGGAATTGGATCAAGTTCATGTGGCTTTGGTGCACTCTTCTTCATGATTTTCTGTACTAAATCCAAAGAGACAGGTTCAAATGATCCTAATGGTTTTCACTTAAATTGAGTATCATAACTGTATGGTGATGACATGTCAATTGAAATGTGTTGTCAAGCATACTCACTACCTTCTCACAGATGAAATTTGCAAATAGGTCCAGAAGGTCTACTGGAGAGAAGTTTGTTGGAATAGGTGTACATTTGTTTATTGACATTAGTTTATTAGTTATCACAAAGAGATCTTTGCAGCTAGAACTCTGTGATCTTAGTACTATAGTGGGATAATTGGCTAAATGGACTATGTTTGTAACGTTCTTCTTGGTGGCTTCATATATTTGTTTATGTATAGTGAGTCTGGTGGAATGCCAAAACCTCTCTGCTTTACAGTGATGTTTTTTAACAGTATGAAGCTGGTCCCTAACACTGCTATACCATGCAGAATGCTTGTTAATTGATACTGCACTTGGTGATTGGGGCATGTTTTTCAAGCAATGAACGCAGACAGTTATCGAGTTGTTCAGTTATAGGAGGTAAGAAAGTTGTTAGGTTTTCTTGGATGTCATGCATTAATTTGGTTCTATTTATCATACAATGGTGTCTTTTAGTAGCAAATAAAGGTGGATGGTTAGGGACTGATATGTCAAGATGGCATATGATGCAGAAGTGATCTGATGCAAGTTCATAGGATACAAGGGTAGATTGCAGGATATTATCATCAGGTCTATGAAGAATCCAGTCTAAAATGTGACCACGCTTATGGGTGAGTTGGTTTACTGTTTAAAATTGAAAACATGAATGGAATCTTGGAGTTTTGATGTGTATGGGTTTCCAGGACAATCAAAGTAAAAGTTGAAATATCCCAAGAATAATTAGGTTCCCACCGATCGAATTTCCATATTCCAAAAAGATCTGGGAATTGCTCCAAAAAGAGAGATTCAGTCAACTTGTTTTTTCTACCTGGAGGAGGGCAGTAGAGGCAGAAAAAATTGACTGACCTTTGTTCCAGTGTGAGTGTTGTTTCAACTAGTTGAAAGGATAACAAGAAGAAGAGAGTATGAAGGAAAGTAATTATAATGACATGAAGAGAGAGAGAGAGAGAGAGAGAGAGAGAGAGATCAGATTTCTAATTATACATGGATGCCACAAATCTTTCCAAAATAATTATTTGTACTACAAATGACATATTCTAATACACATGAACCTCTGTGAGAGTCCAGCTATATTCTTACATTTGTCCATGACACACATAAGCTTTTATAAATCATAAGCTTAGTTGCTTCTATTACTTATATATTCCAGGCTAGTTTGTTTGAACTTACAAACTCTATCAAAAAAGGAAGTTTTAATTATGTTATTAAATGACAAATAGTTACATATACATTATCACATATAATTCATTTTAAATGCTTTGTTTAGTGTATGTATTGTTCTTAAATACCGAAAGATTTCCAGCATATAAAATAGAATTAAGGTCCAAATTATTTTTTCCATTTTTACCACACATTTTTCCATGTATAATAAGTGTTTATTTAACTTCATTGATAATTTGTAAACCCATTTAGAATGCAATGGCTGGTGTGGATAATAAATTACTAGTTGTTTCAAATGACAAATTTAAATCATAATTATTAAATGACTTTGTTTAGATGTTGCTTATCTTGTTCACTGGAAATTATAAACTAGCATCATGATAATTGCAAATTTATAGAAATGTTTTAAAAACTATTTGTACAACTCTTTCTCCAATGCAAATTTGATTAAAATGAAAGTGATGTAAAGGTCAACTGATGGCAAGAGTGCAAGAAATAAATACCAATTAAAGAAGTCTGATCAAATGAAATTCATGTTTCAGTGTTATTTTTTAATTTAGTTTCAATGTAACCTTCATAAATGTGATATGACCTCTTTTGTTCAAATAAGAAAAGAATCATTTGACTGTTGCAACACTTCCTCAAGCACTGAATGGCCTGTTGTCATGAAGGCACAAGCTAAACAACAGATTAAATGTCTCCAATCATAACAATGCATGAAAGTTGTCGACATCACAGTAATAATGTGTGCTGGTTGGTCTAATCTGGTTAATCTATGGATCATGTTCTTCACAATGTGAGTGATATATTTGAAAAGAACTTTCAGATTATAATAAACCTCAATTTGTATAATATCTCTTTCTCTTCAGTTCTGGACATAGGTGAGATATAAGTGGTTAGTCCAGATGAGCTCCTTAGAGTGCCACAGGTCCACCAAAACTACAACTTGATAGATGCATGTAACTGTGAGTGATGCATGAATTCTTGTTTTGAACAATGGAGATTATAATTCACTTGTATCAATGAAAGTTGCAAGAACCAAACCCATATCTCCAAAACTGTCAACCAATCCTTTAGGTAATTTAAAGTTAAAAATATTGAAACCATTACTGTCCATGTATTTTAATGGGTTTCTGAGTTATCCGGGCATGAGAGGGAGAGGTGTATATGCCAAAAGATTGTATTGTCTTGTCTGCAGTGTCACTCTCCATTGTGTAAAGGTTTTGATTCCATTTAAAGTTTTTAAAAAATTATCTTCAACTTCAGTTTCTGTATGACTATAATATTACTGTGTGCCAAAACATGTACACTAACATACCAAGCTGCTCTGTCTAGCTTGGTAAAGCATAGTGTTACATATTAATTAAAATGGCATTCGCAGGAATATGTTCTGCAGAACCAACATATATTTGCAAGTGTAACTTATATTAACCAGAAAAGGTCAAATTAAATTGAATGAGTAAATACAGTAATTCAAATTCACATGTGCAGTAGTAATGGAGAATATGTACACTACATGCCATTTGCAAGACTAATTAACATGATTGAAGTTCATGGAACTAGTTCTGTGATTCTCTACATACATGTTTTTGATGAATGTAAGTGTTTCTTGTGTTTGTGTAAAGATTTCATTATGAACTGTGATATTTACATCTAATGAATCTTTTTCTTGGGATATTTTTCAATGATTATATTCATTGTATCATGATGACTAGAAAAGCATTGTTTGTTTATAAATTAATTAAACAGATTTGTTATTGCTGTTGATATGATGCATTTTTAACCCCACCCACACTGTATGCAATTAAGAGTGATATGGCTATTGCTATGTCTGTATGTATGTGTGTTCATAAATAGTTAATGCCAAAGACTTACAAAAATGGTACCATCAGCTGCCTTGGCACTCAGCATTAAGAGGTTAGTGTTAGGACTGGTTGGCCTGGTGTCAGTATAATGTGACTGAATGGGACATCATGCTACATGTCTGCAGTATGATGCCCCAGCGCTAGTCATCACTATAAACTGCCACACTGCAGACATCATAGCATTTTGAATGAATCATTGTTAAAGCTACATTAAAAATCTTAATCACACACCATTGAAATAAAGTGTAGCATACATAGTATAAATATTGAGAGTGAAAGAGCATAAGTTACTTTTCTGTCATAGTGCATGCGGTATATATACACAACAAATTATTGTACATTATAAGTCTTATTTATTGCAACCAAATACAAACGGTATTTTTAACAGGAGTCTTATAAAAGCGGAGGATATAGTGGTGGGATGTCACTTTTTGATAACTCTTGTTTTCTTGTTATAACAATAACTCTGTATCCAAACAGAAATTGTGTACAATTTTCTCACAGTAAAGTAAAACTGAGATATATACAGGTCCATATATTTATTATTCTAGAAACATTGTACTTTTTGGAAACAAAATGTTAAAGAGTGTTTAATCAGAGACATCATTCTTTGGTCAAGCTAGCTTATTCTAGAAACATTGTACTTTTTGGAAACAAAATGTTAGAGTGTTAAATCAAAGACATTATTCTTTTGTCAAGTGGCAAAAATTCAACATATTGATATTTTTGGAAAAAAAATTAGAGTGTTTAATCACAGACATCATTCATTTGTCAAGCGGCAGAAATTCAACATATTGATCATATTGGTGTCTGATTGTACAAACAAATATACATATGTCAGTCCACACCCTTGGTTAAATTCAGTGCTTAATGAAAGACGTTTCTTGTATTGTCAAGTTCTTATGCAGGAGCACAGTGCAGTGATCACTTTGATGTCTGTACAACTGTAAGTCCATACATCTGTCAATATGTCCATGAGATTCTAGACATTGATCACATTGGTGTCTGTCCATCCATCTGACCATTCTGATTTCAGACATATTGATGTCACTGTTTTCTGTTAGTACAAATGCATGTCATACATCTGTCATTTCTGATGCTAAACATAGTGATTTCATTGTTTTCTGTTAATACAAATGTGTGTCATACATCTGTCAATTCTGATACTAGACAAGGTGATCTCATTGTTTTCTGTTCATTCAAACGAGTGTCATACATCTGTCATTTCTGATGCTAAACATAGTGATTTCATTATTTTCTGTTAATACAGATGTGTGTCATACATCTGTCAATTCTGATACTAGACAAGGTGATCTCATTGTTTTCTGTTAGTACAAAAATGCATGTCCATAGATTTGTCCTTTTTTATACTAAACATAGTGATTTCTTTGTTATATGTTAATACAAATGCATTTAATACATCTGTCCATTATGATACTAAACATAGTGATCTCATTGTTTTATGTTAATACAAATTTGTGTCATACATCTGTCAATTATGATGCTAAACATAATTATTTCATTGTTTTCTGTCAGTGCAAATGCATGTCATACATCTGTCCATTCTGATACAAAACGTTTTGTGCCTGTACATATATTTGTAGTTTGTCATTAGTTTTGATTGCCAAATATTTAGTTGAGATCATTTTGTCTAAAGAAGTGCTTGAATTGGTGTTATTATTGTTTGAGAAATATGTATAATGGTGATAGTAAAAACTATATTGACTCAGTGTATATTTATTGTCATTTTATTCTCTAGCTACATTGATCTATCACTCTATATTCTTAATAAATATTTATTTAGATCTGCACTTCTTTGCTTATGAATTTATTTGCCAGCATGTTTACCTCATCATTAAATGTTTTGTTTTTTCCTCTTTATCCAGAAGATTGGAATTATAGGGAACAGCTTTTGTCCATTTTTTTATCTAGATTTGTATCATTTGGGTCTGAATTCTAGAGAACAGGTTTTATCTATTTTTGTCATCAATATTTATATCCTTTGGTCTGAATTCTTGGGAACAGGTTTTATCCATTTTTGTCATCCATATTTATATCGTTTGGGCCTGAATTCTAGAGAACAGCTTTTGTCCATTTTTTCATCCAGATTTATAACATTTGGGCCTGAATTCTAGACTGTACAACTTTTGTCCATTTTTTTTACATCAGATTTGTATCCTTTATGACTGAAAATTAGATCGATGTATAGAATATGATTGTTTGACATTTGTTAAAAAGATATTTATATTTGGTTCAAAATTTGGATATTGTTGACTTTATTTAAATTCTGATAAGAATTTGTTCTTGCATGATCACGAATACTTTTTTGGAATTATGTTGCACTTTGACCTCTGATTAATAATTAAAGAGGGTACCAGTCTCAAATGCAGAAAACACTGGACATCATGCTTAATGCTTTAAGATTGGGCAATTAACTTTAATATCAGAATGGAATTTTTCTTTGTGATTTCTCTGAGATTTTCACCAGCAGATTCATCTGTACAGATTGATTTTATTTCTGAATTTATAGGATTTTATTTGTTTACAGCAGGCCAAAATTATGTCATGTCTACTAAATATGAGACTTTTTATTAAAGTTACTTTGCCTGGTACCCTCTCCTTTCACATTTATCTAAATAAATGTTGTGATGCATACTATTTTGACTGTTCAGAAAGTTTGCACTGATTTTAATAAAAGAAGTTTATAATTTGTGTACTGGGCATTCATGTATACAGAACTTTGTTTTCTCAAATATTGATATTGATGTCTACAGAAAATTCATGGTCTGAGCCTTATGGAATGTTGTTTTTAAAAAGCTTGAGAATCCTATAGCATTTGTACTATTGTTTTGTGTTTGTAAGCTAATAGTGAGATTTAGGAAGACACTGTGAAGCTTTTTTATGTTTTGTATATTTTGAGTTTTTTTGGATCCTAATGATGTTTGCAGGTGATCCATAGCTTTCATGGAAACCTTGTTTTATTTATTGATCCAACCATATCTAATGAGGAGACATACATAGTTGCCATGTACCCTACTTAACATCATGTTATTTCATTGAGACCCCCTCACCCAATCATAGGGGCCTCAGGTGTCAGAATGGTCCAAGGTACTCACCTTTACAGATCACTCACAGATCTTTTGTCCCAGTGAGACTGAGTCTAGGCTTAACCAGTTTGGATATACGTAAAAGCTTGTCAGTAGCTTCAAATTCTTCCTGGGTTCTTCAACCACCAAATATACTGGCTGCCATTTAAAGTTTTATGATGTGCTGATAAGAAATGGCATTAAGCCCACAAAGAAACAAACAAACTCATGTCATGTCTTCTCTATTATAAAGTTTGTTTCCACTCAATAACTTGCTGCTAAAAGTAAATTTAATACAATGCTTTACAATAGGAAGAGCTACTAACTAACATGGTCATGTTTGTATATACAGAATTTTAATATCTTTATCTTTTATTATTTATCTTGTAATATTGTGTTTACATTGTGTTGAGGGTTATTGTCATACTAAACTTTTTGTTACAGTCCTTTATCTTTACAATTTTAAAACTTAACTTTTAATTTGCCAGCCATCATTGTGCTGATTGGCGTTTAAATCCTATATTATGCAATGTTATGTTCGAGGCTTGCAATTTTCAGGTACAATTTTACTGAGTTCACTACTACTGTTAAACATTTTGCTCTTAAAACCATTGCATTTTGGTGACAGTTTTGCTGATACATATCTAGCTAGTTATGAAAGGTTTATTTTACATCAGTGGCTTTATAAGTTATATTCAGTTTGGCATTCACTCTTGTTGTTTTTTATGTCATGTAATGCATAGGAAACTGTAGACCCTGGAGATAAAAGACTGCCTTTGATGAGGAACCTTTTAAATCCTTGCATATGTTTGATAAGGGATTGAATTGGGCATTTTTATGTCTAATTTTATTAAAATTGAATTACATTTTATCCAGGTATTTCGGATCATATCCAATGTCATGTATTTTTAACTCATTTGGCAATAAATCTAAGTGAGCTTATGGTCTGGTTTTTCCTTCATTTTATGATCATTCATCATTACATTGTCTCATTTAGCATGTGTTCCTCATTCCTT
The DNA here is from genome assembly GCA_030141615.1 of Unio pictorum. Classification (NCBI taxonomy): domain Eukaryota; kingdom Metazoa; phylum Mollusca; class Bivalvia; order Unionida; family Unionidae; genus Unio; species Unio pictorum. The sequence goes on from JARLTB010000060.1 coordinate 9,249,253, forward strand.
GTTTTGGTTGTTTTTTTTACAACTTTTCAAACTTCACTCCTTAGCTTTTGGCAAAATCACTTTGACATGAAGCACTTAAAATTTGATTAAATGATGCAAATCAACCATCAGATATGATTTCCACCACTAAAACTTGTAAAAAAAATGAAAGATTTCTTTAAAACTGATAAATAAAATTGGACCAAATTAAAATGGCGTTGTTCTGCTGACAAATTTGGCTGTTGATGCCAATCCTACAAAACAATTTAATGAAAAGACAGTATTCAATAAAGCATGGCTAAATTTAATAGAAAGCAACTTTTGTATGCCAGTTTGCCTATTAAGGCAATTTAACTAACCTATGATGAAAACAATTTTGAATATCAGAGTTTTCCCCTTCCAGACAAAATGTAAAATGGATGTAAAGAAATTGGATTATACAGATGCATGAATATCAATAGAAGAAGAGATATTAGTTAGCAACTTCACAACACTTAGTGATTAATTTGAATAATCTGTAATTAAAATATGACTGGATGATATAAAATAGAAATATAATGAGTAACACTCTTAAGCAGAGAAATCCTGCATGTGGTCTTGTAAATGGTGGTGTTGTAATGTGTATTGTGCAGGCATTATACATAAATAAACCAAGTACAGTGTTTGGGCTAGACTTTCACTGTATGCAAGCGTTATACACATATAAACCAAGTACAGTGTTTTGACTAGACTTTCACTGTATGCAAGCATTATACACACATAAACCAAGTAGAGTGTTTGGGCTAAATTTTCACTGTATGCAAGCATTATACACACATAAACCAAGTACAGTGTTTGGGCTAGATTTTCACTGTATGCAAGCATTATACACACATAAACCAAGTAGAGTGTTTTGACTAGACTTTCACTGTATGCAAGCATTATACACACATAAACCAAGTAGAGTGTTTTGACTAGACTTTCAATGTATGCAAGCATTATACACACATAAAGCAAGTACAGTGTTTGGGCTAGATTTTCACTGTATGCAAGCATTATACACATATAAACCAAGTACAGTGTTTGGGCTAGACTTTCACTGTATGCAAGCATTATACACACATAAACCAAGTAGAGTGTTTTGACTAGACTTTCACTGTATGCAAGCATTATACACACATAAAGCAAGTACATTGTTTGGGCTAGATTTTCACTGTATGCAAGCATTATACACACATAAACCAAGTACAGTGTTTGGGCTAGATTTTCACTGTATGCAAGCATTATACACACATAAACAAAGTACAGTATTTGGGCTAGATGTTCACTGTATGCAAGCATTATACACACATAAACAAAGTACAGTATTTGGGCAAGATGTTCACTTTATGCAAGCATTACACACATAAACAAAGTACAGTGTTTGGGCTAGAGTTTCACTGTATGCAAGCATTATACACACATAAACCAAGTACAGTGTTTTGACTAGATTTTCACTGTATGCAAGCATTATACACACATAAACCAAGTACAATGCTACTTCACCATTTAAGTTAGATATAAATGAGTACTATGATATTGATGAGGTTATGTTATGGGTATACTGTGGTAAATTACTTCATAAAATTCCACCATTATAGTGAGATTTATCATAATGCCATAACGAATCAGGGACTGTGTTATAATGGAATTGATGTCCATACCAATATTGTATCAAGGACTCTGTTATAATGGGATCAATGTACATACCAGTGTTGTATTAGGGACTGTGTTATAATGGAATTGATGTCCATACCAATATTGTATCAAGGACTCTGTTATAATGGGATCAATGTACATACCAGTGTTGTATTAGGGACTGTGTTATAATGGAATTGATGTCCATACCAATATTGTATCAAGGACTCTGTTATAATGGGATCAATGTACATACCAGTGTTGTATTAGGGACTGTGTTATAATGGAATTGATGTCCATACCAATATTGTATCAAGGACTCTGTTATAATGGGATCGGTGTCCATACCAGTGTTGTATCAAGGACTCTGTTATAATGGGATCGATGTCCATACCAGTGTTGTATCAAGGACTCTGTTATAATGGGATCGATGTCCATACCAGTGTTGTATCAAGGACTCTCTTATAATGGGATCGATGTCCATACCAGTGTTGTATCAGGGACTGTGTTATAATAGGATTGCTGTCCATACCAATATTGTATCAAGGACTGTGTTATAATGGAATCTGTAATAGATTTATTATTACTGATCACCATGCTGTGATCATAAGAATCCAGCATTAATATTAGTAAATGTAAACTTCTATTTTCATCTTCAATTTTATGTCTGTTTTTCATTTTTTTATATTCTAGTTCTAGTTTTGGTCCACATTTTTTTAAGTTATATTTAAACCATCATGATCATTATCATCATTTACTAATGTGATCAATTATTAAGATTATCAACAAGTGTTCCATCAATATGAAATTTGATAGTAACCACAGATATAATCATTGATCTTAGTACAATAAAGATATAGCCATGATCTTAGTATAATACAGATTGTCATTGATCTTAGTACAAGACAGATATTGTCATCGATCTTAGTACAACACATATATTCATTGATCTTAGTACAACACTGATATAGTCATGATCTTAGTATGACACCAATATAGTCATTGATCTTAGTAAATCACCAATATAGTCATTGATCTTAGTACAATACAGTCATTAATCTTAGACAAGTCTTTGATCTTAGTAAAATACATATATTCATTGATCTTAGTACAACACTGATATAGTCATGATCTTAGTATGACACCATTATAGTCATTGATCTTAGTAAATCACCAATATAGTCATTAATCTTAGTACAATACAGTCATTAATCTTAGACAAGTCTTTGATCTTAGTAAAATACATATATTCATTGATCTTAGTACAACACTGATATAGTCATGATCTTAGTATGACACCAATATAGTCATTGATCTTAGTAAATCACCAATATAATCATTGATCTTAGTACAATACAGTCATTAATCTTAGACAAGTCTTTGATCTTAGTACAATACAGATATTCATTTATCTTAGGACAACACAGATATTGTCATTGATCTTAATACAATACAGGTGTACTCGTTCATCTTAGTACAATACAGATATAGTCATTTATCTTAGTAGTACACATATATTCATTGATTTTAGTACAATACAGATAGTCATTGATCATGACACCAATATAGTCATTGAGCTTAGTACAACACCAATATAGCCACTGACCTTTAAGTACAACACAGTCATTGTACAACACTGATGACCTATATAAAGTTCCATGGAATATGATCCAAAATTTGGATGATATAGATGAAGCTCTGAGAGTGTGGACTGACTTATTTATGGATGTAGTCTCTAAGCATGCACCACTGAAAGTACATCGAGTAAAGAATGAAATCCAACCTAATTGGCTTACTACTGAAATACTAGATGCTATGAAAACACGAGACCAATTCAAGGCTAGGGGAAACCATGCAAAATATAAAGTATGGAGAAATAAAATAACAAGTATGATTAAAATAGCTAAAAAGTTGTATTATCAGTCATTGCTTGAAAACAAAAAGAGCAACACAATCTCCATTTGGAAAGTCTTCAATGAACTCACTGGAAGAACACACAACAATCAGACAAGTAAAATTAACTCACTTCTGGTAAATGATACCATAGTCACTGATGAAACTGACATTGCAAATGTTTTCAATGATTTTTTCACCAGTATCTCCACAAAGTTAAAAGAACTAGTGATAGAAAACAACTTTAGTGAACTGAAAAAGTTCTGCAGCAGCAAAATCTCTAAGGAAGTTTGTTTCTCTATACCACCAGTATCAAAAAACTTTGTTAAAAAATGTCTCAGTGAACTTGATACCAAGAAAGCTACAGGACTTGATCAGATTGGTCCAAGACTCATTAAATCTTCTGCCTCTGCTATTTTAGATAGCATAACATTCATAATCAATTTAAGTATTGCAACCTCATCTGTCCCCAAAATATGGAAAACTGCAAAAGTAACTCCTATTTACAAATCTGGATCTAAGAATGATGCTGATAACTACCGACCAATCTCAATACTACCAACCTTGTCAAAATTGATTGAAAAACATGTCCATGACTCATTCATGTCATATTTAACCAAACACTTGCTGTTAGACCCTAATCAATCAGGCTTTAGACAGAAACATTCATGTGAGACTGCCTTGATCTCCCTAACTGATAAATGGCTTCAAGCACTTGACCAAGGTAAAATAATAGGATCTGTATTTGTAGATTTCAGGAAAGCGTTTGACATGGTGGATCATGAAATCCTTTTGAAGAAACTAAAAATCTACCAATGCGATGAAAAAACAGTTAGATGGTTTACTTCATACTTAAGTGAGAGAACACAACATGTTTATATAAATAACGTTCTGTCCGAACCTGAAACAGTTAGATATGGAGTGCCACAAGGCTCAATTCTAGGTCCATTACTATTTATTTTATTTATTAACGACCTACCACTTTTACTAAGAGACTCAATATCATCTACAGATCTCTATGCAGATGACACAACATTATCAGACATCCAAAAAACAAAGCATGAACTCGAAATCTCTTTACAGAATGCATTAAACAAGCTGGAAAACTGGTGCACATGCAATGGCATGGTAGTAAATACTGGTAAAACTAAAATATTACTTATCTCAACAAGGAAAAAAAGGAAAAATCTTGATAGCAATGAACTATGTCTAACATGGAAGGATAAAAATTTGCAAATGGTCTGTCATGACAGACTACTTGGTGTTTTGGTAGATAATAATCTATCATGGACTGATCATATCAAACATATCAGTAAAAAGGTCAATTCAAGTTTATGGCTTCTCAGTAGGATAAGACATTTTCTCCCTGAAAGGCACAGAAAATTATTTTATAACAGTTACATACAACCGTATTTTGACTACTGTAATACAGTATGGGGTAATTCAAATGATAAAAACATATCAAAGTTGGAAAAAATTCAGAAAAGAGCATTAAGGCTAATATCAAACCAGAAAGAAAGCAAGGAAAATTTAGCTGGTAAGTTAAAAATATTACCTATTAAAGACCGAATATGTTTAAGAAAAGCCAAATTAATGTACAGGATATCCAATAATAGTGCTCCTGAATATTTACAATCCCTATTCCAGTATAGGCTACCTGGTAATACACCCAACCTGCGATCAATATCTACAAAACAGTATAAAATTCCCAAACCAAATAAGGAACTATTTAAGAAAAGTTTCCAATACTCTGGAACTTTGCTCTGGAATAGTATTCCAGTTGAGATTAGAAATGCCCACTCTATTTCCATCTTCCAAACCCAATATATCCAGTGGCTTCTGAGATGCTGTTGAATTAAATAAATTCCTTGTATGAGGGCCTCAAGGTAGATTAGTTCTTAGCTAATTGTGTTACCCTCTTTAAATAAAGTCATTATTATTATTATTATTATTATTATTATTATTACAGATATTGTCATTGATCTTTGATCTTAGTACATCACCAATATAGTCATTAATACAACACCCATGTAGTTATTGATTTTAATACAATACATATTGTCATTGATCTTAATAGAGCACAGATATAGTCATTGATCTTATTATCAAATTGATAAAGTCATTGATTTTGGTACAAGACCATTGATCTTAATACAACATCGATATACTCATTGATTTTAGTACAACATTGATATAGTCATTGATCTTAGTATGAAACTGATAAAGTCATCGATTTTAGTACAACACCAATATAGTCATTGATCTTAATACAACATCAATATAGTCATTGATTTTAGTACAACACTGATATAGTAATTGATCTTAATACAATACCCATATAGTTATTGATTTTAATTGATTTTAAAACAACATTGATATAGTCATTGATCTTAATACAACATTGATATAGTTATTGATCTTAATACAACATTGATATAGTTATTGATCTTAATACAACATTGATATAGTTATTGATCTTAATACAGCATTTATATAGTTATTGATCTTAATACAACATTGATATAGTTATTGATCTTAATACAACATTGATATAGTTATTGATCTTAATACAACATTGATATAGTTATTGATCTTAATACAACATTGATATAGTTATTGATCTTAATACAACATCGATATAGTCATTGATCTTAATACAACATCGATATAGTCATTGATCTTAATACAACATCGATATAGTTATTGATCTTAATACAACATTGATATAGTTATTGATTTTAATACAACATTGATATAGTTATTGATCTTAATACAACATCGATATAGTCATTGATCTTAATACAACATCGATATAGTCATTGATCTTAATACAACATTGATATAGTTATTGATCTTAATACAACATTGATATAGTTATTGATCTTAATACAACATTGATATAGTTATTGATCTTAATACAACATTGATATAGTTATTGATCTTAATACAACATTGATATAGTTATTGATCTTAATACAGCATTTATATAGTTATTGATCTTAATACAACATTGATATAGTTATTGATCTTAATACAACATTGATATAGTTATTGATCTTAATACAACATTGATATAGTTATTGATCTTAATACAACATTGATATAGTTATTGATCTTAATACAACATCGATATAGTCATTGATCTTAATACAACATCGATATAGTCATTGATCTTAATACAACATCGATATAGTTATTGATCTTAATACAACATTGATATAGTTATTGATTTTAATACAACATTGATATAGTTATTGATCTTAATACAACATCGATATAGTCATTGATCTTAATACAACATCGATATAGTCATTGATCTTAATACAACATTGATATAGTTATTGATCTTAATACAACATTGATATAGTTATTGATCTTAATACAACATTGATATAGTTATTGATCTTAATACAACATTGATATAGTTATTGATGTTAATACAACATTGATATAGTTATTGATCTTAATACAACATTGATATAGTTATTGATCTTAATACAACATTGATATAGTTATTGTTCCTAGTACAATACTGATATAGTTATGGATTAATAATGCAACACATATAGTCATTGATCTTAGTACAAGACCAATACATGTATAGTCATTGTTTCTTGTACAACAATGATATAATTATTGATTTTAATGCAACACAAATAGTCATTGATCTCAGTACAGTAAAACTTGTCTTGAAAGACCACTGCTATGTAAGACCACCTGTCTTGAGAGACCACACTCTCAATGCACAAATTTAATGATTATATAGCAATACAACCTGTTATGAGAGACCACCTATCTTGAGAGGCAATATCTTTTTGGCAAAAGAGGTGGTCTCTCAAGACAGGTTCTACTGTATTACACATATAGTCATTGATCTCATTTTTGTTTGAATCTGAGTTTATTCTTTAGACCCTGACTAATGTTAATGCATTGAAATGTGGACTGAATAATACATTTTCAGAATGTAGTTTTTCATGCTTTATATTATTTTGAACACAACCTATATTTTAACCTACCTCACTCCATGGCAAACTCATCCATTATGTGATACAATGGTCTCTCTTTAATCCTTCTCAGTATGCTTCAGTCCCATGATTGACATTGATAATAATATATCCTATTAAACAGGTTCCTTTTTTTGATAATAATGTATTTCAACTGCAATAAAATGCCAATTTTTCCACACTGACATGACATACTCCTATTGAAACATACCCCATCTTTGCATACTGTCATGACATACTCCTGTTGGAGTATAACTGAGTCAGTAACTCAGAACAAAGTTCCCTTATGTAAAATGCAAATCACTGTTGTAGAGAGTGATCTGTTTTTGATTCAAAACATTTATTTTGCAGACCTTTTGCTGGTTATTCTATTTTATATGTCATGATGTATTCAGATTTTATGGCTGTTTGCATAGTAATTTATTGCATTTTTAGAAATTATTTTCTGAATGAATAATTGTGTGACAAAAAATACAATAGATGTAATTTTAATAATCAGTTGGCATTTAAGAAATATGTAAGTGTTTAGTGGTAATTTGTTATTGGAATAATTCTGGTTTTGCATGAAATGTCACATATTTTAGGATCATTTTGTTATTTGTTTTGTGAACATCGAATCATTCATGGGTGGATTTATGTTTCTCTTTTCAACGTCATGAATAAAAAATAAATTGAGATGGAAAATATGTTATTTGATATGGTTAATGTCATTTTCTAAACAGCTGATATATAATATTGTACAGTAATTAAATGGATGAAATTATTTGACTGAATTTACTGTTACTGATTATTTAATCTGTATTGACAAACCCAGCTTATTTTCATGGACATTTCTCTACCTGACATTTTTCCTGACCACCTTGCCTGAGGATCATTAATAAATGTAGATTTTGTGTCAACTAGTTATCAATAAGTTTACTTTGACACAGTAAATGTTGATTTTGTGTCAACTAGTTGTCAATGACTTTACTTTGACACAATAAATGTAGATTTTGTGTCAACTAGTTATCAGTAACTTTACTTCTAACACAATAAACATATATTTTGTGTCAACTAGTTATCAAAACTTGACTGAGAGCAGAAATTCAATTTAAATGATCCCCAGGTAAGGTATCTTTCAATGCAATCTGTAAATATACAGCCCTTGGTAAATGATGTTGCTATAAAATCTCAAATATACACATGGGAAAAAAATTCCTCATGGTACATAATTCACATATTTTGTTAAGAACCTACCAGTTACTAAAATGAAACATTAATGAAATGGAAAAATCAAACAAAAACTGCTAAATTATGTTATTTAACCTCGCAGTTTTATGAAATCAAAACTTTGCCAAAATTTAAATCATTCAGATTTAAATGTTCACCTATACCACTCTTTCAGTAACACATTCAAAACAGCACTAAGTGAGGGTGCAAGTTAGCAAGAGACCTGTATATAACTCATAAAGGGATGGAAATCAACAAAGGAATGTGAAAGTAGAGAAATGGGTGGGTTAGCATGTTACATTATTGAAATTCATTTTTATAATTCCATTGAAATTAATTGCGATTAAATATTTCTTTATAATGGTATAGATTGTTTTTCTTAATAAATTGCCTTTAATTTCAGGATAAAATACAACATAAAAATTCCACATTGTTTCTGCACTGTTTTTGTTTACAATGAAACTAAACTGTATCCATCAGCGAGATGAGGACAGGGAGAGGGGGTTGCCCAACCTATGATGACGCATGTTGGACCCATGAGCCCTCAATTCATTGAATACACCTAATTATCTTTGTAACGAACCCGGTGTGTTTATGTATACTTAACACATGTACCACTAAGCACATTGTGTATTGTCACTGTTTTTTGTGCTAAACTAGATGAATTATAGCTTCATTAATCATTCAAAATTAAATGAGAATTTTTTTCTCCCAAAAATATTGACTCATTTTCAAACTCAATTTCAAAACTTTTGCATATTTCAATTGTTTTAGTCTTTATATACTGGATTAATCGAGATATAAATAAGTAGATTTAGTTACAGTAGAATGTAAAACGTACTGACAAAGTTTAATTAATTGCCAAACATCAATTTAATGGATCCAAAACAAAATTTAAACTTGCAAACGAAAACATAATATTTGCAGTTTCTGACACTTGACAGGTATTTTTTCACATTGCACAGCCTGATTCGCCCTGAAGATCTCTCGTCACAATGAATTTTGTTTATTCCATCTTGAAGCTGAACTCTACAAAATAATTTGGTGGCTAGTGGTGTGTGTCTGCCTTGGATGCGGAAGGTATAGAGATCGATCTCTAGCCTAGTCATATCAAAGACTTACAAAAGTGGTTCTAACAGTTCCCTTGGTTGGAGCTCAGCATTTAGAGGTTAGTGTTAGGACTGGTCAGCCTGGTGTCAGTCATATTGCTACGATGTATGCAGTGTGGCAGTTTATAGTGATATCTAGCACTGGGGCAACATGCCGCAGACATGTAGCATGTTGTCCCACTCAGTCACATTATCCTGACACCAGGCCAACCAGTACAAACACTAACCTCATAATGCTGAATGCCAAGTGAGGTAGCTGTTAGTACCATTTTTGTAAGTCTTTGGTATGACTTGGCCAGGGCTCAAACCCACGAAGACCTCATGCTTCCGAGGTGGATGCTATAACCACAAGGCCACTGGAGTGGTCTCAGACCAGCCCACCTTAGATCAGAGGCCAAAAACTCCAAAATATGAACACAAAATCGTATTCTGACCACAGGCGAATTTTGTGTGAAAACATTGGGTCCAAAATATTAGATTTTAACCTCTTTATTTTGTAGTGCAACTAAAATGTCCAGATTATTTGGTATCATTGTTGAGCTAAATATGTCTACCTTTCTATAATACCACTCACTTTAGTGTATCTTACATGACCTTGACACTACAGAGCTTGACAGTAGGCTACTACCCTCTGCCCCATAAACGCGGTGCCAGCGGTTAATGTGTTAATTGTGCACTTCTTGGCAAGGAAAAGATGGCTTGGAAAGTCTTCCAATTAGTGGTAGCACATTCTCTCGGAAAGAAAAATACAGACAACTACAAGGAGTTGGTGGAAAATCTCCTCAAGGCATACAAAACCCTTGGATGCAACATATCCTTAACGATACATTTTTGAACTGTCATCTAGATTTGTTTCAACCGAACCGCAATGCAGTGAGGGATAGGCACTGTGATCGATTTCACCAGGGCTTTGAACAATGGAGAAATGCTATTATGGCCAATTGGATCGTCAAGCACATCAGCTGGAAGCATCATCTATTAGACATAAGCCTGAGTTTGAAATACAATCAGATGACCTGGGACTAATCGCCTTCAAATAAGTTGCATTGAATATTGGTACCGCAGTACTGAGCCTCAGGAGACATGCCTTGCTAATTAAACAAGGCACCATTCTTCCTAATATCATCATGTCTGCCCGATGGCTGTTATTTGGAGAACTCACCAGCATTATATTCTTACTCACCAGCTCAAAACACATGTCATCTTTTTTAAACTTAAAAGAAGTCAATGTCAAACATAACAATTCACAAGAAGAAGTCGATGCTGGTCCAGGATGGGTACAAGTGTAAATGTATCGGGAGTCTATTTTGCCTCAATGAACAGCTGAGTGCAAAAGCAGCAGGTCAGTAATACTTATGATAATGTTGTTTCATCAACCTGATTAATGGAGAAACAAACGATGTCCCAACAATTTTAATTGGGTCTATTCTTTCTAACTTGTACACAACTTCCCCAGATCAGCAATAATACGTGATGTTGTATGTTCACTAAATAGATGCTGGACGAGTACTGGATACGCATACATAGTATGAGTGCGGCAGCATATTCGACAAGCTGCACAGTCTTTCAGCATTACAAAACTCCGACTAATATTGGCCTGAAAGCAAGCATAGTCCTAACAGCAAAATGGCTGCAATACGTCATCATCCTGTGTCGTGCCGTAACAATAGAACATCAATCTATAGACAACAATGGATACAAAGGTTGCGGAAATGCACTATGGCCCGCATGGTTACTGAAAGGGCTTGACAGCATCTGCAAAGATTATGCCAGGGTGTAACTCAAGAAATAGGTCATTGGGCAACTTTACGTGCTTTCACTGGAAAATCATCTGACCGAATATTATAGTTTCAGCCTCTAATCTGGTGCATCATACCGGCTTCGTGTTTTTTTTCTGTTGTAGGACCAAATTAGGTCATGTATTCTCAGAATGTCTTTCATGTATATTGCTATTGTCTACAAATAATATTTCCAACACCATCGACTCTGATACATATATAGCGGTTAACACCGCTAAATTATCCCAAATGGCTGTCGGTTTATATTGGTAAGGTGTATATGTGTGCCACATCAGAACTCATGACCATGTACGACCTGCACACGAGGTGTGATGAGGCCTTGTATACACAGGGCTCATAGCACTGTGGAGAGTTTCAGGTGTAATTTAGCCAAACGACTCTTTGGGCATAAATTCTCTTATGGGCGTGCATTACACAGTCGTGAAACCTCCAAGAGAGCAGTATTAAGTGCGTTTGGTTGTTGGTCTGGTGGTTCTAAATGGCAAAGTACCACAGATTACAGGCAAAAGACTTTGCGATACCATTCATAAAAAGGCGACACAGTCTGCAACATCAGTGCCTGGTACATACAGGTCTACTATATTTCTGCTTATCACTACTGTGCATGGCTTAGGGGCGCATGTGTGCTAGAATAACTACAGGTTGTGTCCCCTGACACTTATTGCAAACTCGGATCATCATACATACATGTATTTGGCATTCGTATTATACAGCCTTAGTGTGGTTCAAGTCCTACTTAGTAAACAGGACACAAAATTGTATTTGTAAGTGGTATACACTCCAGCCCAGTTGACGTATGTTGTGCTGTTCCACAGGGGTCTGTTCTTGGACCTGTTTGCTTCATTCTCTACACAAAGCCTCTCTCAAGCGTCATAGATAATAATACCCAGTGTTTCACCAACTGTACGCTGATGACACCCAAATATTCCAATCTAGCCACCAAACTGAAGTTAATGCTACCATCCAAGGAGCAGATAGGTGCATTTCGGATGTGAAATCATGGATGAATTTTAACAAGCAGCAGATGAATGATGATATAACTGAGGCCATTCTGATCAAAACACAAAGACTTTCTCATTCACAGCCTTTACCTCAAGCAATAAATATCAGCAACAACAAAATTAAATTCACATAGTACGAAATAAACCTAAGTGTTAATCTTGACAGTACTCTCACATTACAAAAATATGTCACGAACATATGCCTGGCTGCATATCTTGAGCTGAGACGCATCAGCTCCATCAGCGGGTATATTTGCGGTGATGCCACTAAAACACTTGTGTGTTCATTAAAACATCATTAGTACTTTCAAGACTGGACTACAACTCAATTTTGTCTTGGTTTGCCTCATTATCTACTCCAGAAACTTAAACAAAATCGGAACACAGCTGCTTGAATCATCCTTAGGGCACCACGACCAGAGCACACCTTCCCGCTGCTCTGTACCCTATACTGGCTATCATTTTGATCCAGAATGAATCACAACACTTGTTTTCTGTGCTACGTTTTACTGACGGAGTCTAGTCCAACATACATATCTAACCTCATCCATGAGTACACACCAGCAAGATATTTATGCTCCTCTTCTGACAATTGTATACTCATTATTCCCATTATGAAAACGAAGTGATCTAGACAACATTCTTTTGCATATCAGATCCCATTAATGTGGAACGAATTGCCCATTAAAATTAGACACAAAGATTGTATGGTCCTTTTTAAGAGTGCTCTTAAAACTCGTCTTTCTCGACTGCAGGGACAAATATAGAGACCTAATAATGTTTTGTATCTTATATGTTTTCAGCATGTTTTTATGTTTTCCAATATCATTGTTTTTGCTATTTGTTTTCCTGTAGTGTAGTCATATCATTAAAGATGGTGTAAAGCGCTTAGAGCTTCTAAAGATTAGGCGCTATACAAGGTCCTCATTATTATTAATATTATTATTATTACTAACCCTTTTTTACAAATAAAATAAAATTGTCATACGCTCAATGAGGTAGTCACTCATCATGATCAGTAGTCTCTTGACCTAGTGTGGTCGTTGAGGCACTGTGCTGCTGAACATCTAACCAGTTCCCTCCACTTTTCTCGATCAAGTGCCAAAGGCTGTTTCTGCACAAAACTTTTTCTGGTCCATTCAGTGATGTTGTCACTCCACTTTTTTCTCTGTCTACCTCTCCTTCTACCACCTTGGACACTACCCTGCAGTACTGTTGTGGATAGACTGTTGGCTCTAGTGACGTGGCCTTGATTATTCGTTGTAATTCTGCTGTCAGGGTCAATGCCTCACATGAATACAGAAACACTGAGATGATTAGTGCTCTCGATAGTCTGATTTTAGTTTGCAGACCGATATTATTGTCTCTCCAGATGAGTCTTAGCTTTGACATAGCTGTCGTTGTTTGTACTGCTCGTGACAAAATTACTGCTCTTGATCCCTCTTCCGTGACTATGGAAACAAAATATTTGAATTGGCCCACTGTTTCCAGTTCCTGCCTTCTGACGTTAATTTTGGTTGAGATTTGTTTGCCACTATTTATCATCAGATTTGTCTTCTCGACACTTATCTCCATGTCAAATCTGGAAGCTGTTTCATCCAGGTTCTTCACTAAGGTGGCAAGCTCATCTTAATTGCCTACCAGTCCATAAATGTCGTCTGCAAAGCGGAGGTTGTTGATCTTACGCACTCCAATGCTGACTGTCACAAAGCGGTTTTCCAGGGCTTCGCTCACAATGCGCTCTAAGTAGATGTTGAAAAGGTTGTGTGACAGGAGACAGCCTTGCCGTACTCCAACTGTTGTCTTGAACCAGTCCCCCACTTAACCTTGAGCAGTTACTGCACTAGTAGCCTTGGCGTACAGCTGCTTGATGGTGTTGGTCAACTTTTTACCCATGTTGTACTTCTTCATTGTGGCCCACCATGCCTCATGCTACACTCTGTCTAAAGCCTTTTTGAAATCTATGAACATGTGATAGATGTCTTGTTGATGTTGTGAGTACTTTTCATACAGAACACTAAGATTGAATATTTGTTATGTTGTGTTTCTTCCACTCTGGAACTCTGCCTATTCTTCAGCGATTATTTATTCTGCTTGTGGGTTCAGTCTGTTCAAGACGATCTTCAGCATCACCTTACTAGGATGGCTGATCACATGGATAGTTCTGTAATTTTGGCACAGCTGGAGATTGCCTTTTGGTGGGAGTGTTATAATCAATGAATGGGTCCAATGTGGTGGCCATTCGCCGGTCTGCCAGATCTTGTTGCATATTTTTGTTAGTAGCTCTATCACTGATACCCCACCATTCTTGATAAGTTCAGCTGGGATGTTGTCTACTCCAGCTGCCTTCCCATTATTCAGTGATCTTATTGTTGACTCCACCTCTTCTCTGAAAATGGGGAAATCATCGTTTGTGGAGTTTGGAACTTCAAGCACCTCTGGGTCTCCTGTGGACGGATGGTTGTAGAGTTCTTTACAATACTCATTCCATCTTTCCGCAGTGTCACTTGCTTCTGTCAGGCATTTTCCATTTTTGTCTTGAATGGTACTGACTCTTGGTTGCTTCTCTCTGGTGAGATCTTTCACAATTTGGAATGCCTTTCTGCTGTTAATCTTTATCAGACAGCTCTCTGTTTCTGTGCACTTTTGTCCAATCCAGTCTTCTTTTGCTTTCATCAAGATTTTTTCTGGTATGCTTGCTTAGTTCTCGATACTACAGTGCCCCTGTTGTGTGCCTGGTGTTTTTGAGGTCTCTTCGGGCATCACACAGATGCAGAATCTTTTCTGTAACTCATGGTTGATTCTTTGGGCGATGGAGGCAAATGATTTCCTTGGCAGCTGTTGTCATGACTGTGTTGAAAGAGTCTGTCATCAAATCAACATCAACATCCATCACAAGGAGTGGAGCACATTTTACTCCAATTGTGGCTAGGAATGATCTGCAGATGTAACATCCTTGAGTTGTTCAATGTTGAATTTGAGCCTGATTTTCTTTGGCTTGTTAATTGTCACTCACTTTGGAAGTTCATAATGACGAGATCGTGATCACGCCCAACATCAACACATGCGAACGTTCTTGCTTTTGCTCTATTGATGCCAGATCGGTACCAGTTTTGAACCAGTATGTAGTCGATCTGGTTATGATGGATTCCATTTGGTACGTGCCATGTTCAGCATCGTGAAACTTTATGTTGGCTCAGGGTGTTGGCTAGTACCAAGTTATTGTAGCTTGCGAACTCGAGCAGCCGTCTCCCTCTTTCATTGGTAAGCTCATTGCAAGAAGGTCACAATGATCATCCCAGTCATTTAGAGCATCTTTGCCAACTTTGGCATTCCAATCTCCTTGGATAATGAGTATGTCTTTTTTCTGACCATGTTTATTATACCCTGGAGTTTGTTGTAAAACATCTCTATTTCTTCATCATCATGATCAGTAGTTGGAGCATAGACTTGGATAATTGTGATGTTAAAGGGAGATGCTTTCAGACGAATTGAGACGATTCTGCTAGATATGGCGCGAGATTCAAGCACAGATCCCTTGATGGCTTTGTTTACAAGGAAGCCTATTCCATGTATGGACTTTTCCAATTCTCCATTATAGTATAATATATGCCGATATTCAGTTTTATGTTCTCCTAAGGCTTTCGATCTTACCTCACAGAGCCCCAGTATGTGCCATGTATAGTGTTCCATCTCACGTGTCAGCTCTTGGAGTCTTCCAGTTTGCGCCAGAGTTCTAATGTTCCAGGTGGCGATAGCAACGCTGTCTCTGGCTTTGATTATATGCAAAGTACCAGTAGCAGACTTGTCACCTCCGTCATGGTGGACAACGGCAGGCGCGGTCCTTGTTGACCGGGGCGACGACCGATCTGTTATGATAACTTCCGATTTGTCCAGCATTATCAGTGTCTCGGGCAAACGTCGTCTGGCGAAGCCCATCCCTCTCCAGACCAAGGAGTTGGCACAAGGGGATGTAGTACATCGTCCAACTTCATTAGGGTCTCCATTCCGGATTTTCTTTTATTGTTTACTCCCTTCGCCTTTGGCTTACCAAAGCCATCCTGCAAGGCAGTACTGCCATAGATCAAATGTTCATTGCAGATTTGATCATATCCCGATGCTTTTGATTTCTTTAATAATTTCTCTTCGTTTACACTGATACAGGTCTGCAAACCCTTGATATGGTTTACTCCATCCTGTACATCCCGATTTAATTCTCTCTCTATAAATTTATGCAAGTTTCCTTCTAAACTATGGCTAAAATTCGGCGTGTGAATATCTTCATAGTATCTGGCAAAATCATTTGCGATGGAATCATCATCACGGACACAAACCCCATCAGTTGAAGGTTCCTGACAAAAATTTGTATTGTTCCCCTCTCTTACGTTTATCATTTTCCCAAGGAGACTTTGAATCAACTCAGTGTGCGCTTTGTAACAATATATGCTATACAATAGGGCTGGCATATATTCACAATAAATATATACATTTTGCATATCGGGCAATGTCAATTCCGTGCCAACAACTCATTATTAACTTCCTCTATAAAGTTAGCATATCTGATGAGAGAAGTTTTGCAGTAGATTGCAACTACTCCTTTACCACATTATAATAACGCGCTATTAGAGGAAATATCCTCGGCCTTAGCAGTGCATTTATAATCAAAACGAATATATACGCAAAATGGAAGTATGTGCTGTAATAGTTTATGTTCAGTTATGCAAGCTACGTCAACATTATATTTATCCAGCACTGCACAAAAGTTATGAGCAGAGGACATAATTCCTCTATCATTCCAGCTCAGTATATTAAACTTCATAATAACTTGCAATATAGGCATATTAATACTTATGCTTTGCGAAAGCAGGACTAAAATGACAAAGATGACAATACCCATTAACTTGTGACAGTACATAATGGCAAATTTATAAACAATTGACTATGTCACCCTAGTCATAGAATATTGCCTCCTGCACATTCACTTGCCTCCTGATTGCGATTGTTAAAAATATCTCGCCAAGATGTATTCCTATACCACCTTCTCACCTAAACACATTTTGGCCATGTTACTTCATTTTCAACAGTGTTACAGTCAGACATATATAAGTCAGCCTGGCCAAAAGACAAATACGTCTATGTGGATAAGCATTGTGGATAACGGATCTATATCATATTCTTTCAAGAATTTACTGAGGCCTTCATCAGTAGATTTGATGCCTATGCCACCCACATAAAAGCGCATTCTTCTACGTCTAAGCACACCTTCAATTACAACATTCTCATCATTGTTATTATGGCCAACAATACCCGCTGAGTAGATTTCTAAACCTGATTTACCAAATGATCTAGGTCTTTCTACAAGTCAATACCTTTCACATTACTGTTGCTAGCCATCGGATCCTAAACGTGCTCTATCCTGATCGAAGTCTAAGTTCCCTGTTCAGAAAGCCGTTTGGTGTGGGCTAACAGTTTTTTTTATATTCCGAATGGGTGTGCGCACGATATTTCTTGCATCGGGATGAACATTGGCATTAAAATTCTGTGGGATATTTCCATTGAAGGATGCGATATGTCTTCTATCGACAGTCTGTGAAATTATATCCGAGCTTCTTGAAGCCAGAATTTGCAGAGCACTGACCCCCTTCTTTTCCAAAGCTGGTTGGGCCGTTACTCCGGTTTATGACTCCACTGCCGTTGTACCTGCGGTAGAGTCGTCAGCCTCAGCCGACACGGGAGACAAACAATTGTACACTGTAGTTCTGTTTTGAGATTCACTTGATAGGCAGCAGTGTGTATCACAACCATTTTTTTTAGAGCCAATCAAGATGACAGATGAACCGTTAGACACATAATTTGTTTCTAAGCTGCAATTGATGGAGAGCGTTGATCAGCACATCCAATGGCACTACATGTTAGGTTACTTACACCTGGACTAGGCGTGCGAACGACATCAGCATAAGACATGGGTTTGCTCAAATATTTCATCAGCTTAACTCTAAGTTGCTCGGTGATGGTGTGGAGAGTTTCATTTTGTTTCATCAACACGCTTTGAGTAGTTTTTAGTGACTTAATTTCATTACGGAGCAGTTCAATTCTTTGAGATTGTGCCTGTACCTTATTTTTTACATCAGCACGGACTGAATTAATGCTATTCATAGTCACCAATGTGCTTTGGGTTGCCTTCAGAAATATAATCTCTCCTCTGAGCGAAACAACAGTTTGCTGTAGATAACCGCAATCACTCTTGATTTCAGCTAATTAGATTCTTGCTGAATTAATCATTTGTTCAGCTTGACCCGAGCTATTTTGATCATCATGTTCACAATGATCAGCTTGTACAATAGGCTATGATTTCTTCTTGCTAAAAAGAGAATCGATCTCACAAGGATCCCCTTTTATAAATATAGCTAAAGAATAACAATCCCTTGCATATTTTAATAAACTACTTACACCATTTATGTTCTTTTTAACAACCAAATATTCAGACCGACAGCCAGAAAAACCGCGTGCTCTACTAAATAAAA
The DNA here is from genome assembly GCA_030141615.1 of Unio pictorum. Classification (NCBI taxonomy): domain Eukaryota; kingdom Metazoa; phylum Mollusca; class Bivalvia; order Unionida; family Unionidae; genus Unio; species Unio pictorum. The sequence goes on from JARLTB010000060.1 coordinate 9,268,427, forward strand.
CTGACCTGTACCAGGTTACCTCTAGCAATTTCTAAATATACATAGATCTGATTAGATTATCTAATTCCTGATTAAGTCATCTAATATAGTCCTGATTGTATAAAAATGATAATAATATTACATTCAAGATACAAATAAAAACTAACCAATGATTTGTGTTGACTGGATGCTTGTTAGATTTTGATTGATGTAGTAATGTGTTTTCCTGATTCATTATATAACACATACGTTTCATGAATAAAATATTTTATCGAAACCAATTCGTTAGCGTTGTGCTGGATCGTGTATACGTATGGTGATAAATCTATGTGCGATTTTCTGAGCATGTGCGAAGAAGTTTTTAATTTGTTTATATTCATGTCGCTTGGACGTCTGGTGAATTTTTCGCAGCATATGTGTATCAACCCGTTAAATAAAACCATGTATCTTTAATGACCTTGGGAATTTGAGTATACCGCTTAGTAACGTCAGTGACAGCTGTGTTTTTATGTCTGTCTATTCGCCTGTTGTCAAGCATGACATCGTCGTAAACGACTATATTGTTGATATTTCCACTATGATCCTAGACTGACAGCGCTTTATCGATGTCTGTAATAAATTTGATATCATCGTCTTTAGCGGCTGCAGATTCATTAAATGCATTAAGAGCATTATAGCATCGTTGGTCATCCGTCGATGGCGCAACTAAATACATCTTGTCCCATTTGAGGCACGTCATTATCAGGTTGAGCAGCATCTGAGGTTTTTAGAACCAGGATGGACCAATTATAATAGTTACAATGTAATTTATTAATGCTGGATGATACTTGACTGGTGCTTTCTCACGTAATGCTGTAAAGTCAACACCTTATTATTGTACAAATATAATTTTATTTATGATTATGTGTTCGATGCTAGACAGTCACTGGTACAAAATGAATGAGAGCAATCACGTTGAAAAATAATACGCTAACACATACACGCGTACGGTAATGTGTAAAATGCGGCACAAAAACAAATACGTTTTTGATTATTGCTGTTGCCAAAATAAGTTTCGATATTGCTAAGGAAATCTTTGAACACCATGGTCTAAGTATCCTGAAGAAAACATCTTAACTTGACGAAAACAATCAACCAAAACCAGGCAGATTTCCGGTAAATGCGAATGATCAAGTATACCATGTTAATGATGTCATGTATAACAATCCAGATCTACAACAACGACATATTGCGGATGTGAAACTCGTTTACACTCTGAATTCGATATAAAATAGAAAATTATTACACTCATTCGCCAATTGGTTGATAAGATCGGCGTTGAAAGGTAAAATAGTGTTGGAAGCGGGCAATTAAATGCCAACACTTATATAATGTAGTCGATTTATTATAGTCAAAGCGGATATTGGAGAGGTAAATCAAGAATTAAAAAACACGCCGATGCAGCAGGGGTTCACACGACAAGTAGTCGCAGATTGGTTGTGACGATATGCCAAATGACAAATTTATCTTCCACGTTTCGAAACAGTTAAAAAGGGATGGTTTGATGTCAACATACACAAATAAGTTCAGCAGTTAGTCATCTTGTTTTTACCACATGACGTATATAAACGGCTCACATACAAATGTGCGTTGACTGTCAAAGATGTTGCAAGCAGATACAACGTGGCTGAACCGTTATCGTCTAAAATAGGAACTGAAGTCTCAGAAGCGTATGAACGAATTAAATCGTGAGGACCCGGGCCACATTGTAGACTGCGATGGACGCAATTGCTTCAGGTTGATCCTAGCAAAGAATTTTTGGAATATCAACAAATACATATTTGTGCGTGTCTCTGTTGGTCAATAACATAATGGAATTAGTTGATAAGGAACTGCTTCCTTGATAACATAATGTATGCTGAAGTGAATCATGAACGTTGGTCCTAAATACAACTAATATATCGTTAGGGCGAAAAAAATTCCAGTAATCTGACATTGGAGTTTCTGAAATTACTGTCCAGTGTATTTCAAAATGAACTTTGTCAGGTTGTAATCTGAATAACGATTTCAGTTGTCGTAGTTGTTCATCCTGTGATGTATGGTTGAAGAAAACTTCTTTACATTGGCTAACATAGTTGATCAACCATTCGTGTGTTGATTCACCTGTAAACGACGGAGGCTGTCCATGATAGCCACATATAATAATCGCAGTTTATTTTGTTAATAACCAATCAAGAAACATTTTCAAATCATCTTTGAATACTGTATAAATCTCATCCCAGATAATTATTATCGGGATATATTTCTAACCCATCATATCGGGGGTCCATGCATCACCTCGTAATCTACAGAAACTATAACACGTGCATGCGCTGGCACCACGTTGTCTCATCTCTCGGGCAAGCCTGTGAGTTGGCGTCGACACAATCATGTCAGAGATTTACATAAATATGTCGCACATGTTGTTTTACCAGAACCACCTGGATCATTTAGATATACTGTGTTACGGATCGTCTACTGACGGTTACGATGGTGGTTCTGATAAATTGGTATTAAGGTAATACATATCTGGTCTTTTGACGTCAACCAACTCTGAATATGTAGTAAATTGCATCTCTAGGTTACGCGAATGCTAGGCCTAGACTAAACGTTGAAACTGTTCCAGACTTACCATTGGATATTTTAAATCCTGGGAAGAGTGTCAAACTTATGAGTACGAAAATAGGCAGATGGCCGAGTAAATGAGCACAAAATGCAACAATCAATTCACAGATATTTTACCTACACTATCAGTGCTATAAAAATATGACATCCCAACATCTGATCATGCTGATAAAATGAGTAAATGTATTTTCAAGATCACAATCTAAATCAAGTCACCACTGTCCTATGTGAAACTGAGATCAAGAACTAATGTTATAAATAATAATAATTATAATAATAACAATAGCAATAACATTATTATTATTATTATTATTATTATTATTATTTATTTATTTATTTATTTTTTAAACCTCCACCTCGTGTGCCAGTTTAAGATATATTCTTGAAACTAATTTTGGTAAAGAAAACTTTAAGTAACCTCGAAAAGAGATAAAATGAGATGACAACAATCGAACACAAACGAAGATTATTTAGTATCTTCAATTAAATCACAAGTGCATTGAAACAATTTTTTTTAAAAAAAATTGTTGACGAATTGCCAGTTAACTTTTATTGTATACTACTCCATATGTGCATTTATTTGGAAGGGGTTCCGTGACTTTAATCTGTCAGTGTTGCAGATGAATATGGACACCCTTTCTAGTCCAGAGTTTAGGTGAATATGGGCCTCTTTCCAAGTTCCTTTTTTCTTTTTCTTTACAAGTTTGATTGGGAAATTCCTAACTCAAATAAAGGTATATATTATTTGAAAGTTACGATAATATTTATTTTAACATCAGCATGATTTAAAACAACAATTTAAGATATACTCTAGTCCTTGTATTGACAATACATCAAACAAACCAGTCATGTACGATTTGCAACAAGTACAATACAGCACAATACATTAATATATTTGGACTTATAAGGCAGAAAAAATGTTTCCTATTACGTTGGTTTTAAATTTACGGTAGGTACCGGTAGTTTCTTTTAAAAAAAAACAAACAAAATCATCATCTATTAGAATGATTCGTATATACAACGTACTTAGCACTTCAAGTAATGTGCAAAACCTGCTCAATTTTAGATGTAAATTTCAGAGCTAAATTTCAGAATTAAATTTCAGAGCTAAATTTTAGAATTTTCCTCTTTTTTAAAAAAAATGTATTTTCTATCATTTTGGAAAAAGGTGATAGGATCAGCTTAAACACACATAAATGGTCAGTCAAGTGAAAACAAGTTTTTGTGCCTAATCAGTGTTTAAAAGTGAATTTAGAATCTGGATAAATGAAAGCAACAATTTAGGATAATTTCACATAGAAAGTAATTGCAGAATATCTAAGTCTAAATTAAATGAAGCACCAAATTAGGACTAGAAAATTATGTTGCAATGCAGCTCACAATCTTACTTAAAAAGAACACAAAATAGGGTATTGGGTATTGCATAAGATAAGGATAGATACACAAAAACATGAACACAAGCATTTGCTGTTGTTATTATGGAGAGGGGTCAGTTTTAATACAGATTTTACATTTATGGGCATTACCATTCGATGATACAATAGAACCTATCTTAAAAGACCACCCTTTCTGCCATAAAATTATTGTCTCTTAAGACAGGTGATCTGTCATCATAGGTCTCAATGCTATATAATCATTCAATTTCTGTATTGAGAATATGGTCTCTCAGAACAGGTGGTCGAACATAGCAGTGGCCTTTCAAGACAGGTTTCACTGTAGAATTAAAGATCCAAATTAATTAAAATCTGATTGCTCTTTAAAGTGACTTGGTAGCCTATTTCCATGAATAGCAGCTGCATATCTAAAAGATTTTTTGGCAGATGTTGAAGTTTTAATGGTTGGGCTATCAAAAATATTTGAATATCTAAAATTATGATGACATCTTTGTCATAAATAAGAGTTTATGTCATTTAATACTTGTAAATTTCCCATTTTAGTTGGATTTAATGGAGTTATCCCCACATCCATGTAGGGACTTCCATTAGATTTACAATTGAAGGATGAGTTGCCAAAGGGTCTGGGGATCATGATTTTCTTTTTAAGTAGCCAGGTTTAAAGTAAAGGTACCCAGGTAAATCACTCAGTTCTCAGCTGAAAAGGCAAGCCCTGCCATGGGCCACATGTAAACGTACCTATGAAAATCCCTGGATTAATCTTTTTTGCTTATTGATTTTTTGGCATTTCATCACATTTTTATAATCATCATATAACCGATATTCTACTAACATGCCATTAAATCCTATGCATACATACATGCATACTATGTTGCTGGAAAAGTTGTGTAATCTCACAAACTCTTTATACTATAAGAATTTATTGAGCATTTTTTTTAACATTTGAATGTGCAAGGTTATTGTTGACTTCTGTTTAATATAAAAGATGCCAGCCTGGAAGAAGAAACAAATTTATATGGATGTTTATGACCGACAGTCATAATGCCAGCATACCTAAAATCATCCATATAATATATGTTTGAGATATATGCTCATTGTAGTGTAATTTATAAACAGATATAATCAAAGTGTATAATCATAAACCTCGTTAACAACAAAGCATGTATGCACAAAACGAAAAGCCAATATACTGCATCTTTAACTTATTGAAGTGACAGGAGCAATAATTTTACCGCATTAATGGGTAAAAGAGGACTATTATTAATGAACATAAAGCATTGTGGTAAATTTCTACCTCAGTAACTTTTTTTTGTTTTTGTGAAGGGTGCTCTCTCCTGTTGATCTTCGCAGACCAATGGGGAAGCCCTTCTGCCCGTCGTTCTTTTTTTTACCTCCAGGCATGTATGGTAAAGGTTGATAATTTGTATGTTTTCCCTTTTTTCATAAATAGATTTAACAGGCTGATATATATATATATATATATATATATATATATATATATATATATATATATATATATATATATATATATATATATATATCTTGCGTATGTTGAATATTTTTTATGCCAGAATACACTATCTAGAATTGTTGTTTTCTACAAATTCATATTGAATCATTTAACAGTATGCAAATTGCTAACTGCAAAAGATCATGAAAGCATGGCCCATGTAGTAACATCTTTTCTTATATATATATATATATATATATATATATATATATATATATAATATTTGTGTATATATGTTAGATTAATGTATGTATAAATTATTGTATTACTATATACTAATGGTACTAAAATAAAACTATATATTAAAAAGTGAAAGTGGAGTGATGTATTTGATTCTCTTTCTTTGAAGCATTGTATATTAATTTTTGAAATCATAATGTCCAAATCAAAACGTGCACACACACACACACACACACACTGGGGATAAACCTACAGAAACAAGAAAAAGAACTTATATCATCCCACTATTATTACACATAATGTGGATAAACCGACAACAAGAACTCGTCTGACAGTAGTATCAGTACTGTGATTTCATTTTGTGGGTTTACCACCATTTATCAGCACCGGTTTACAAGCTATAGATGTGAACCATATTTCTCTATCCCCCGGGTTCCCACAATGACTAACCCCATAGATATATTCTGCTCATGATTATTATATATGCAAAGTTTGACAACAATCACAAAAGTCTGCCATAATATTTAAGTGAAAAAGGGCAATAACTCTTGCAACAAATGAAAGGATCCGAAAGAATTGCTAATATATTCATAATTATAGCCATAACATAGTTTCACGACACTAAAATAATACCTGCAACATAATAACACATTTGTGAGGGCCCATAATTACCGATATCTGCATCTTCAAGTGATGGTCATAATATTTACAATGTTTCGACGCAGTCAAAAAACCGAAACAATTGCGTATATACTCACTTATAAGACGCTTTGTATTGTGTTAGGGCTAAAAAAATAAATCCATTAAAATGTATAACGTTTGACATTTAAAATCAATGTATATGATAAGTCTATGAATTCAATGATATGTAACATACCAGTATAAATATAGTTCCAACAAACCAATTTACACTTTCTTGAAATATGTTAATTCCACACGTCTTACAGATAATAGACAACATTTAATTTCGCATATTTGGGGATGTATAGTATTCAATGAATGTCGATTGTTAAAAATTCAAAGAATTGTCGTAGTCAACGTAAGTATCGTCCGATTTTACTCTCGGCCTGACTCTCATATGTGGGTGTTTATTACTCGATAAGTAACACTTGGATCATCCGTTGGCAAATGACCACGTGAATAGTTGCAGAACGGTCACAGCGAATTCAAATAACAACAGCGGGAGAACGGAGTGTTTTCTTTACAACGTATCATGGTATAAGGTCAAATATTCAACGGAAGATGTAGACCTCAAGAGCGTGAAAGGCCGTCGCCGCCAAAATTTAAAACAAAATAAGATACTTTCCAGTAAACCATGTTTAACATGCAAATCCGTGTAATCTGCTGGACAAGGTGATAGTAGTCAATAGCACATGATACTTTCTTTGTCCCGCAGAATAAAAGAGCAGAATATATTTTAGCCGAAACAAAATATATACGGATGGAAGACTTCGTATAAAATCTTCAGTATTTCTTGATACAATATATAACGACGTTTTTACACATATTCAATTTAATACGACACATATTCAGTTCATTTCAGACGCTCTCATTATTTAGGGAGGTCTCTAAATTCGATTCCTAATTCCATTACAGAGCTACCAAATTGTATTATAGATGTCTGTAATTCGACTATAGAGGGCATCAAATGAGATAAAAAGAAGTCTGGTCTTTACATGAATTAGACAAGTCTATAATTCACACAGAGATCTTTAACTAAATAGTAAAGAGAGGTAGTTCGATTCTAAATTGAACAGAATACATGTAAACATGGCCGGCCATATAATTTGGTTTACTCAGGTCAAATCCTTTACCTTGCCTTACAAGGGTTTAATTTCATCTTCAGAGAATTCCTCAAAATGAATCTGGAAAATCTTTGGAATACATTTCAACATGTCATTGGTATTAATAATCTAGTTTTAAAAACAAAAATAATATATCCGAAAGATTTTCTTCCCAATCAAAGGTCTGAAAACAGAGTCAATCACCTACTCGAATGGGTCAGATAGCGGTGTTGGTTTGGACGAGTATAAGTAATGACGTCAATGTGAAATTATCATTAAGATTTTAATTTCTTGCCAAAACAAAATCACCGGTATAGCTGGGGAGTTAATGAACTGAACCGAATTGATTAAAAAGGAAAACTAGAAGTTACACAGCCATTTGAGCAACTTACATAGGAATTTACAAAAAAAACAAACAAAAAAAAACAAACAAACAACAATCTGTTTTCAGCAATGTTGTCCTAGTCAACTCAGGGACGATTTTAATGATGGCAGCGACACTGGGGTCATCATAATGGGCAACGGTGGCCTCGATTCACCGGTACTGCGCATTATGGAAGGTGACAATTCGACTGCAGGCCCAGTCCTAGGGCAAGGCGAACGATACAGACGCCTTGTTCCCCGCTCTGCTCTGCAATGCAACATTTTTTGCTTGGGAGCCTGCGCTCATCGCTTGCTGTCTTGGGCCCGCATGCTGCCTTGGACCCCACACATTCTAGGGAGGGGGTTGTTCGGCTGCTTCATTTAACAACATTACAGTGTTAGTTATATCATTTGGTTCTCACCTGATGCGCCATGTTAAAATATTCTGAGCTCTTGGATCTATGTGTAATCTTCACTTACAATGTAGGAGTATCATATGTTCTTTTCATAAAGCTGATCAACTGAATATCGTGTTTCGTTTGTGTCAGTATTGCTTGCTTTTGTGTACTGTATACGTCTTTGTTTCTTTACATTTTATTTTGAAACTTTATTTTTTTTACGTTAGCCTAACCAGCTTGATTTGTTTCTTTCATTTAATACCTTTTATTTCGTGGTGGCGTTTGCTTCTTTCATTCGAGTTTCTGTTTCTGTTTCTTTTCGCATTTTTCTGTTTCGTATGCGCATCGTTTGTTTTCTTTCAAGATTGATTTTATTGTTTTAAATAAAGATTATTTCATTTGGCGTTTGCTTGTTTGAATAGTAATGTTTGGAAGAGAGAGGAGTCTTTGACATTGGCCTGTTTTTTTTTTTTTTTTGTTATTTTTGGGGGAGGGGGCAGAAGTTATAATAACTAAAGAACTAAAGCGGAGTACTTGTTTCTTTGGGTTTATCCACATTATGTGTAATAGTGGGATGACATGAGTTCTTCTTCTTGTTTCTGTAGGCTTATCCCCATTGTGTGTGTGTGTGTGTGTGTGTGTGTGTGTGTGTGTGTGTATGAACGTTTTGATTTGGACTTTTAACGCAGCTTTAATAATTTTCCATTCATCAACCTGTTTATGCTGAGTGCCAAGCGAGGCATCTGTTAGTACCATTTTTGTAAGTCTTTGGTTAGACTCGGCTTGGGATCGAACCCGCGAACTCTCGCATCCATGACGTACGCTCTACCCACTAGGCCACCAGAGCGGTAAACCATTTTGTGTTGTAGTGGGACATGAGGTTTGCACATGTTTCTGTAGGTTTCTCCCCATTATGTGTAGTAGTAGAAAATAAGTTTAGTTCTTCTTTCAGTAAGTATATTCTCATTCAGTTTAGTAGTGGGATATGAGTTTTTTGTTACACGGTTTTGCGAATCTAACCGTGTTTATTTGAAAGTTATTTATTTTGTTATAAAGATTGGCCGCGACGACCTTTCATGCTGTAGAGGTCTACATTTTCTATTAAATATTTGACCTTATACCATGATGCCTTCAAAATAAAGCACCCTCTATTTTTCCACGTGCCGCGCAAAGTATAGGCGGCAGGAACGACCTTTCATCGATTGTACCGATTTTACTCAATATGACCCAACGCTCACAAGACGTTAGTATTTTATTTATGTTTTGGTTCCTTTTTTAAAAAAAAAAGATTTTGTGGAGAAAAAGAAGTATTACAACGATGGAAGAACCTTTAAAGTTCTATATCATATGAAATATCTCTAAATATTTAATTGCAAACGACGTACTGACAGTAATCGCGAGGGTAAATGCAGTTTACTCGCCTAAATAATCCAAATCGGATCCCACGTTCGCCAAGATACCGAACAGAGAGTTTTTATTGGAACTCTTTGTAACCCTTCCGCGACAATTGACGTGTTCATTTGCCGACTTTAATAAAAATTGGCACACCTTATGACTGAGGTGTTACTGACCGAGCACGTGCATAGTCTCTACATAAATACTCGCCTATAAGAGCCAAGCCGAGGAAATAAAATCAGACGATTATTGGGTATTAAGACGACGACAGATGATTTCGAACCTTTATTAGACAATGATGATGAATTCTTGTCAATTTTAACAGATGAGACTTATAGGATACTGTGCATCCCAAATATATGGACTTATCTATTGTTGATTAAGACGTGTGGAATTAACATATTTCAGGATAGTGTGAATTTGGCTATTGGAACTATTTTTATTATGGTATGTTACATATCATTAAATTCATACACTTATCATATACATTGATTTTAAATGTCAAACGTTATACATTTTATTGGATTTTTTAAGCCCTGGAAAAAACAATACGTGGTGGGTCGGTGGTGTCTGATAAGTGAGTATATACGCAATTGTTTCGGTGTTTGACTGCTACGAAACATTGTAAATATTATGACCATCACTTGAAGATGCAGATATCGGTAATTATGGGCCCTCACAAATGTGTTATTATGTTGCAGGTATTATTTTATTGTCGTGAATCTATGTTATGGCTATAATTATGAATATATTAGCAATTCGTTCGGATCCTTTTATTTGTTGCAAGAGTTATTGCCTTTTTTGACTTGAATATTAGGGCAGACTTTTGTGATTGTTGTCAAACTTTGCACAGACTTTTGTGATTGTTGTCAAACTTTGCATATATAATGGTCATGAATAGAATGTATGTTTGGAGGTTAGTCATTGTGGGGCCCGAGGATAGAGAAATATGGTGCACATCTATAGTTTGCAAACAGATGCTGAAAAATAGTGGTAAACCCACAAAAAGAAATCACAGTACTGATGCTACTCTCAGAAGAGTTCTTGTTGATGTGGGTTTATCCACATTATGTGTAATTGTGAGATGATTTGAGTTCTTCATCTTGTTTCTGTAGGTTTATCCTCATTGTGTGTGTGTGTGTGTGTGTGTGTGTGTGTGTGTTTGTGTGTACGTTTTGATTTGGACTTTTAAAGCAGCTTTAATATATTTTCATTCATTAACCTGTTTATGCTGAGTGCCAAACGAGGCATCTGTTAGAACTATTTTTGTAAGTCTTGGTATGACTCGGCTTGGGATCGAACCTGAGAACTCCCGCATCCATGACGTACGCTCTACATGCTAGGCCACTAGAGCGGTCCCCATTTTATGTTGTAGAGGGACATGAGTTTTATTGATGTTTCTGTAGTTTTAACCCCATTATGTGTAGTAGTAGAAAATGAGTTTAGTTCTTGTTTAAGTAAGAATATTCTCATTGAGTTTAGTAGTGGGATATGAGTTTAGTTCCTGTTTTTGTTACACGGTTTTGCGAATTTAACCGTGTTTATTTGAAAGCTACTTATTTTATGATAAAGATTGGCCGCGACGGCCTTTCATGCTGAAGAGGTCCACATTTTCTGTTGAATATTTGACTTTTATTTATGCTCAGCAGTGAATTACTTGATTTTCTAGTTAAAATAATATTGATATTTCACTGCAGTGAAAAAATAACAGTGAAAAAATAACAATATTTTTTCACTACAGGAACTACATTTTTGGGTCAGAACATACTTACATAAGAAATCTGCTCTTTCACTGTGTCACAAACTTGAGGTAGTAAACGTATGTGAGCATAAAATAAAAAGAATATTTGCTTGAAACGAGTGAATAACGGAAATATTTCATCTCTTGGATAAAAAAAACTCTAGTATTTTCACTCGTGGCTTCGCCACTCGTGAAAATATTGAGTTTTTCATCCACTCGATGAAATATATCCGTTATTCACTCGTTTCAAGCAAATATCCTCTATTTATACCATGATACCTTGTAAAAAATACACCCTCTATTTTTCCACGTGCTGCGCAAAATATACGCGGCAGGATCGAATTTCATCGATTGTACCGATTTCGTTCAATATCATCCTACGCTCACAGGATGTTAGCATTTTATTTAATGATTTGCTTCTTTTTCTTAAAAAATAATTATGTGGAGAGAAAGTAATGAGATGGAAGAATCTTTAAAGTACTTTATCATTGGAAACATCTCTAAATGTTTACTTGCAAACGACGTACTGACAGTAGTTGTGAGGGTAAATGCAGGTTACTCGCCTAAATAATCCAAATCGTATCCCCTGTTCGCCATGGTCGTTACTGAACAGTGAGATTTTTTTTGAACTCCTTGTAACCCTTCCGCATCAATTGACGTGTTCATTTGCTGAATTTAATGCAAGTTGGCCCACCTTATTATCAAGGTGTTACTGACCGAGCATTTGCTTAGTCTCTACATAAACACTCGCCTATATAATAGTCAAGCCGAGGAAATAAAATCAGACGATTATTGAGTAATAAGACGACGACAGATGATTTCGAACCTTTATTAGACAATAATATTGAATTCTTCAATTTTTTTCAACAGATGACATTTATAGGATACTGTGCATCCTAAATATACGGACTTAACTTTTGTTGATTATCTGTAAGACGTGTGGAATTAACATATATCTGGATAGTGTGAATTTGGCTATTGGAACTATTTTTTTGCTAGTATGTTACATATCATTGAATTCATAGACTTATCATATACATTGATTTTAAATGTCAAACGTTATACATTTTATTGGATTTTTTAAGCCCTGGAAAAAACAATACGTGGTGGGTCGGTGGTGTCTGATAAGTGAGTATATACGCAATTGTTTCGGTGTTTGACGGCTACGAAACTTTGTAAATATTAAGACCATCACTTGAAGATGCAGATATCGGTAATTATGGGCCCTCACAAAAATGCCTTATTATGTTGCAGGTATTATCTTAGTGTCGTGAAATTATGTTATGGCTATAATTATGAATATATTAGCAATTCTTTTGGATCCTTTCATTTGTTGCAAGAGTTATTGCCCTTTTTGACTTGAATATAATGGCAGACTTTTGTGATTGTTGTCAAACTTTGCATATATAATGGTCATGAATAGAATATATGTATGGAGGTTAGTCATTGTGGGGCCCGGGGATATAGAAATATGGTGCACATCTATAGCTTGTAAACAGGTGCTGATAAATGGTGGTAAACCCACAAAAAGAAATTACAGTATTGATGCTAATGTCAGAAGAGTTCATGTTGATGTGGGTTTATGCACATTATGTGTAATAGTGGGATATGAGTTCTTGTTTTCGTAGCTGTAGGTTTCTCCCCAGTGTGTGTGTGTGTGTGTGTGTGTGTGTGTGTGTGTGTGTGTGTGTGTGTGAACTGGCTGGGTATCGCACGAATGAAACTGACTGCTTCTTTGGCAATATAAAAACTATTAAGTAAATCTACAACCAAGTAGGACGCTCTAACCACGTTTACACCGGAGCGTGTGTGTGTGTGTGTGTGTGTGTGTGTGTGTGTGTGTGATTTCGATCTTTAACTTAGCTTTAACAATTTGTCAGTCGTATCGCTAGAATGCCTGCACTTGTTGTCCACCCAGTCACATTATCCTTACATCACAGCGACCAGTCATAACACTTACCTGGTAATGCTGAGCCCAATGTGAATCATCGGTAGTTAGATCCATTTTTATAAGTTTTTAATATGACTCGGCCGGATATGGAACCTACGGCATACCGCATCCGAGGCGGACTCTCTAACCACTAGGCCACCGGAAGGTACCCCTTTTTGTGTTGAAGTTGAGTTTTGCTCTTGTTTCTGTACATTTTTCCGTATTATGTGTAGTTGTGAGATATGAGTTCTGTTCTTGTTTCTGTAAATTTATCCCTATTATGTGTAGTAGTGGGATATGAGTTCTGTTCTTGTTTCTGTAAATTTATCCCTATTATGTGTAGTAGTGGGATATGAGTTCTGTTCTTGTTTCTGTAAGTTTATCCCTATTATGTGTAGTAGTGGGATATGAGTTCTGTTCTTGTTTCTGTAAGTTTATCCCCATCATGTGTAGCAATGGGATACGAGTTCAGATCTTGTGTCTGATGGTTTGTCCCTATTTTGTGTAGGAGTGGGATATGAGTTCGGTTCCTGTTTCTGTATATTTATTGTTATTATGTGTAGTAGTGGGATATGAGTTAAGATTTTCCTTCCGTCGGTTTATCCCTATTATGTGTAGTAGTGATATATGAGTTCAGTTCTTGTTTCTCTAGGTCTGTCCCTTATCTCCATTATTACTCACTAGACAGCTTATCTTGTGAAGTTTTATCCGACAATGACATATTGCAGAAAATTGAAAATAATTCTACACTGAAGATACAAATAAAAAGATATAATGTTTTTTGTGAGATTTTGACTGCATCTATCAGGTTTATTCTTTTATACTTTACCAACAGTTCTACCACCCCTATGTTTTGCATTTATTTTGACAGCAAAAATCTATTTTGAATATTTTCCTGAGACAGGGCAGCTAAAAGAATCCGTATATATATTGTGCTTGAATAAAGTTCACTATTACTATAAGAAATTTTCATACTTTTTATCACCCCTCAACCATCTCGATATTAAATATTTACCTCTGTAGCAGACATATGTAAATACGTAAGCCAAATTTATCCTGAAAAAAAAGTTATTTAGGAAACATTTTCATAAACTAGGGCTATTATTACTTAATTCCTGTTTGTGCTAACAAACAGGGCTAAAATACATTATATGAAGACAGATTGCATATATGCATATTATATAGTTATAATTCTTCACATCAATGTACACCCCTCCCTCAATAACGTGCGCACAACATAGACCGCACTATAAGCGAGGCGCAAGTTACCAAAGGACTTCCAATTTTGTATTTAAAATAATCGCTCTGACATCGAGAACACCGGGAGTTGGGGGTGGCGTTAGGAAACTGGGATGTTTAATAACTGAATACATATTTTACAATCACATCGCTACTTAATTTTAATAACACGCTTTTTCTAATGATGTTGTTCGTTAATCGATTTTAAAAAACATTTATATTCACAAGGTGAAAGATCGCTCCAACTGGTTTTAACAAGCATCACCTGTACGCGAAAGATGTGTGTATAACGTCACTGCTTTTTATTTTCATGATGAGTGTGGTGTTTGATAGCGTCCCGTCAAACCATGAGACTCAATAGCAGGGAACTAGACTAACTTTTGATACACCACCAAACAAAATCCTTTTTTTCAAAGACACGCGACATTTATTTCGTCAGACAATCGTCTACTTCGAAATTCAAATTTAGGTATTTTTAAAATAACACAATATTGATGTCGTGATTTCATCGGAAGTAATAATTACATTTATTATCATTATTGAGGATATTCTAAGTGACAGTTCAAGAATTATCTGAAATTTGCTTGCCCACAATGATCCGTATCTGTGTCATCAAGCCGTTTATTTTACGGACGTATTCATTTCGCTTGGCTGCCTTGCTGTTTGTGATCACTGTTATAAAAGAGTTGGTTAATTTAAGGTAGTTTATCTTACATAAACAATATCATATTTATTAGTGTTCGATCGATCAAATTAAGTGAATTCACCCGACATACGACAGATGTTTAGTTTCTAGGATTTTCGTGCCTTTTAATTTTGATTTTATTCCATCTACTTTTCTTATTCCAAAGACATAATTAGCGTGATCAAACAAATGAGGCTATCATTTAATGGCAGTGTAATAATACAACAAATACTTCCGCATGTCAGTTATAAAATCACGGTTGTCACTCAATCAGGTTCTCAGATAAACGCTCACAGACATAACTGCACGGTATAATGACGCATTTTACGGTTAATTACAAAAGGAAACATTGCATATATGACACTTAAAAGAAACTAAAAGATATAACTAGAACGTAAATTTCAATTGATAAAATAATTATTGAATTTGTATTCATTTATTAAAGTACTGCTTCCACTCGGCGTAAGTGACATTTTCCTTGATCGAAATTCCTTTACATATAGTTAACTGCGGTGTAATAGGAATGTCGTTTGGAAAGTAAATGTAAAAATTTGAATGACCTATTTTTACATTTGATATTTCATAATGTTGATTAAAATGTCCAGGTTCTATCTACCTTTTTCGACGATAAAACGAACGATATATCAAAATTTCCGTTACCAATTTTGATCGCTTTTTTCTTAAAGTCCAGCAAATAGGGATCTATTTTTAGGGTATTTTCTGGTTTAAAAAATGGGAGTCAAGCCCTACCCCGCATTATAAGTGGGTTCAGGAGTTAACAGGGCGGAAGTTATCGAGGGAGTGGTGTACACAATTTACTTCATTAACATTGCTGTTTATAGTAGCTATCAGTAGCTAAATAGCATGTAGGTTGTCTGTATGTAGTTGTATTAACCATTCCCATTTACTGAAGCTATCAGTAGCTAAATAACATGTAGGTTGGCTGTATGTAGTTGTGTTAAATATTCCCATTTATTGTAGCTATCAGTAGCTAAATAACATGTATGTTGACTGTATGTAGTTGTGTTAGACATTCCCATTGATTGTATATATCAGTAGCTAAATAACACGTATATTGGCTGTATGTAGTTGTGTACATTCCCATTGATTGTAGCTATCAGTAGCTAAATAACACGTAGATTGGCTGTATGTAGTTGTGTTAGACATTCCTATTTATTGTAGCTATCAGTAGCTAAATAGCATGTAGGTTGTCCGTATGTAGTTGTTTTAAACATTCCCATTTACTTTTTTTGTAGCTAACAGTAGCTAAATAACATGTAGGTTGGCTGTATGTAGTTGTGTTAAACATTCCCATTTATTGTATCTATCAGTAGCTAAATAACATGTAGGTTGGTTGTATGCTTTTGTGTTAGACTTTCCCAATGATTGTAGCTATGGTGGTGTATTTACTATAATGGGTTAGCTATCAGTATCCAGATAACTCATAGGTTGGTATATGTAGTAAAAGTCATCATTCCAATATATGGTTGTTATCAATGGATACATTATAAAATAACATGTAAGCTGGACATTATGTTGTAGTGTTAGCCATTCCCATTGATAATATCTATAAGTAGTTAAATAGCATTTATGTTTCATATGTTGCTGGAGTTAGTCGTTCCATTACTGTAATGGCATAGCTATCAACGGTCAAATAACTTAGGTTGGCTATATGTAGTATTAATAGTCATTCCCATTTATTATAGTTGTTGGTTAGGTCTATGAAGTGATGAAGTATATGAAACCATGTCTGTTTCTTGAATTTTAAAAAATACTCTTTATGTTGTAATTTATTTACACATCTGGAACACTACATGTATGCTTTAGTGAGTTTATCTTTACAATGTTATTCTGCTTCCATACACCTAACAAGAGGTAAATAATTCTACTTCCATACACCTATCATGAGGTAATCCATTATCCAACACTATTAAGATGAATACTTGAACAAATTAAACTGAGAATTATGCAAAAGATTTTCTTAGGGCTAACAGACTTGGGTTTGATAATTGTCAGTTGTATAACTTTAAATGAAAATCTACTTATTTGAATTCACTAACTGATGTTCTTAATATATCTCTCTCATCGAGGGAATTCCTATCATTTTTCAAAATTGTCATCGTAAAGCCTCTGCTGAAGAAATCAACACATGACCATACACTCTAGACAGTACTCTCACATTGCACCAACATGTCATGAACATATACAAGGCTGCATATCTTGAGCTGGAACGCATCAGATCCATTCACAAATATTTCAGTTGATGCCAATAAAACACTTGCGTTCAATAGTACTTTCAAAACTGGACTATCGTAACTCATTTCTGTCTGGTTCGTCACAATATCTACTCCAGAAATTTCAAAAAGTTCAAAACACAGCTGCTTGGATCATCCTTAGAGTACCTCGATCAGAGTACACCTCATCACTGCTCTGTACCCTACACTGGCTATCCATTCGATACTGAAGCAAGCACAAAATTGGTTTCTTTGTGCTATGTTTCACTGACACAGTCCAGTCCAACATATCTATCTGGCCTCATCCTTGTGTCTATACTAGGAAGATACTTACGCTCCCCTTCTGACAATCATATACTCATTGTTCCCACTACGAAAATTAAGTCATATGGACAACATTATTTTGCTTACTAGGGCCCGGCAATGTGAAACGATTTGCCGATTGAAATTAGACACAAAGACAGCCTATCCAGCCTCACCCATGTGTATACACCAGCTAGATACTTACGCTCCTTCTTCTGATAATCGTATACTCATTGTTCCCAAGGTGAAAACAAAGTCATATGGACAGCGTTCGTTTGCACACCAGGGCCCTGCGACGTGGAACGAATTGCCCATTGAAATTAGACACAAAGACACAATGGTCCCTTTTAAGAGTGCCCTTAAATCTCACCTTTCTCGACTGCAGGAACAAACATAGAAACCCAATAAAGTTTTGTACCTTAAATGTTTTCAGCATGTTTTATGTCTTCCAATTTCATGTTTTATTTTTTTATTTTTTTTTTTTGTTTTTCTGTAGTGTAGTCATATCATTATAGATCTTATAAAGCACTTAGAGCTTGTATTAGGTGCTATACGAAGTCCTCATTATTATTAGTATATGATGCTGCATGTTATATATATATATATATATATATATATATATATATATATATATATATATATATATATATATATATATATATATATATATATATATATATATATATATATATATGGTTAAAATTGCATTTAAGGCAATGGGAGTACTCCTCACCCAGATATTTCTTGTAATATTTCAGAACTTTAGGTCCCTCTTATATTTATAGATTCACTATTTTTCATAAAAGATCAATTTTGGTTAATTTTCGTTTTATTTCAAACAAGGGATTTAAAGACACAGCAACGAATAACACTTTTGTGTTGGATTCTTCACTAATTTGTTAACTCAAGAAAAATTTCATTTTTTAACAAATAGGTAATATTTTTTATATGAAATAAATACTTGACAGTATCATATGCATATATGGCACCTACTCATCTATCTATCTATCTATCTATCTATCTATCTATCTATCTATCTATCTATCTATCTATCTATCTATCTATCTATCTATCTATCTATTGTGTAACCTCAGTCCGTCTTTCAGAAAGAACACTTCATCCTTCTACGAAAATATTATGATCTCTCATGCCAGGTGGTCTCTCATAGCAGGTCAAAACACTATAAAACCAATAAATCTGTACACTTGATCTCTCAAGACAGGTGGTCTCTCATAGCAGTGGTCTCTCAAGACATGTTATATATATATATATATATATATATATATATATATATATATATATATATATATATATATATATATATATATATATATGGCATTTCTAACCACTCATTGAATCTTGATATAATTTATGGAGACTTTCTTACTTTCTCACGATTTTTATATCTCCCCCTCACCCACCCACCCTCTCTCTCTTTCTGTCTCTGTCTCTGTCTCTTTATTTCTTTCTCTGTCTGTCTGTCTCTGTCTCTGTCTGTCTGTCTGTCTGTCTGTCTCTCTCTCTCTCTCTCTCTCTCTCTCTACTATATCTAAAAATTCATTATATATAGATATGGTTGACAATATTGTTGTCAGGCATACTGCGATATGCCCATAAACTGCTTGCTGTTACTTTACATATTTCCCCATTATTCCCATTGTCAAAAGTGTCAATTTTCACCCAGTATGACTGCATGCCGATACTCCTCAATAAGGCACTTCTCTATAGTAATGGCACATAAGGACAGTATTATGAGATAATATCTTACTGTGCACTTCATTATAAAGCATCCTCACTGCATGGCAAACGTGAATGGTTTTATAATGACGGAATAATAAGGGAATAATGTACTATGTACTTCATTATAAGGCAGCCTAACCAACGAGTTTACTCCTTGGCACACTTATTGTTTTATAATAAGGGAATAATGTACTATATAATTCATTATAAGGCAGACTAATCCATGACGGTTTACTCCTTGACACACTTTTATTGTTTTATAATGAGGGAATAATGTACTATATACTTCATTATAAGGCAGCCTAACCCATGACAGTTTACTCCTTGGCACACTTTTATCGTTTTATAATAAGGGAAAAATGCACCAAATACTTCATTATATGGCAGCTTAACCCTTGACAGTTTACTCAATGGCACACTTTTACTGTTTTATAATGAGGGAATAATGTATAATGTACTTCATCATAAGGCAGCCTA
Organism: Unio pictorum; assembly: GCA_030141615.1. Taxonomy (NCBI): domain Eukaryota; kingdom Metazoa; phylum Mollusca; class Bivalvia; order Unionida; family Unionidae; genus Unio; species Unio pictorum. The sequence goes on from JARLTB010000060.1 coordinate 9,288,422, forward strand.
ACCCAGAACAGTTTACTTCTTGACACACTTTTATTGTTTTATAATAAGGGAATAATGTACTATATACTTCCTTAAAAGGCATCCTAACCCCTAACAGGTTACTCCTAGGCACACTTATTGTTTTATAATGAGGAAAAAATAACTATGTACTTCATTATAAGGCAGCCTAACACATGACAATTTACTTTTTATTGTTTTATAATAAGGGAATTACGTAGTATGTACTTCATTATAAGGCAGACTAATCCATGACGGTTTACTCCTTGGCACACTTATTGTTTTATAATGAGGGAATATTGTACTATATACTTTATTATAAGGCAGCCTAACCCATGACAATTTACTCCTTGGCACACTTGTATTGTTTTATAATAAGGGAATAATGAGCTATGTACTTCATTATAATTCAACCTAACTCATGTCAGTTTACTCCTTGGCATACTTATTGTTTTATAATGAGGGAATAATGTACTATATACTTTATTATAAGGCAGCCTAACCCATGACAGTTTACTTCTTTACACACTTTTATTATTTTATAATAAGGGAATAATGTACCATGTACTTTATTATAAGGCAGTCTCACTGTATAGCATTATACTCTAGGAAACTACATGGATAGTTTTATAATGAAGGAATATTTTTCATATACTTCAGTATCATGCAGTAACACAGTAAATGTTTACTCTAAATCACATGGAAATCATTATGGTGAGGTAATTTCATAATTCTTACATTTTCCTTTTGCAGGCAAATTCAAGGAGTTTGCAGTATGTTAGCAAGTGACATCAGTCTTTAATTTAGTTAAAGAAAGATTTATTAAAAGATAAGTGAGGAAATATAATATTTCAAGTAATTCTGAGCTGTTCTAAGCAATGGAAGGAAACAGTTGTGAGTGCAGTATTAGGCAGTAACACAGTAAATGTTTACTCTAAATCACATGAAAAGCATTATGGTGAGGTAATTTCAATAATTTTTACATTTTCTTTTCGCAGGCAAATTCAAGGAGCTTGCAATATGTTAGGAAGTAACATCAGTCTTGAAAATCGTTAAAGAAAGATTTAAGTTATTAAAACATAACTGAAATATAATATTTCAAGTATTTTTTAGCTGTTCTAGACAATGGAAGGAAACAGTTGTCAGTGTAGTGATGTTGTGATTTATGTTATGGATAGACCAAATAAAAGAAATGAACAGGAAACTAGGGAGGCAAATGTTTCAGACAGAGAAGCTGTTACAGTTCCAACAGAGGGAAGTTAAGATGGAGTTCTCATTGATGACAAAAGACTGCTTGATAGAAAAGATGAAGTTCAACACTCCGTGAAATCAACATCTGCTGACAATAATGGAGATGAAGTTGCTATATCAGGTAATACAACATTACAGGATCCAAGTTCACCTCCAGATGGTGGCTGGGGATGGTTTGTGGTGCTGGGTTCAGCTTTGATCCATATCTTGTTAGGTGAGTTATCAAATAAATATATGCATGTATTATTCAAATGTAATCTAATAATAACATGGATATATTAGTTAAATGTGATCTAATAATTTCATGGGTATATTAATGAAATGTAAGCTAATAATTACATGGATATATTAATGAAATGTAATCTAATAATTACATGGATATATTAATTAATGAAATGTGATCTAATAATTACATGGGTGTATTAATGAAATGTGATCTAATACTAACATGGATATATTAATGAAATTGTAATCTAATAATTACATGGATGTATTAATGAAATGTAATCTAATAATTACATGGATATATTAATGAAATGTAATCTAATAATTACATGGATGTATTAATGAAATGTAATCTAATAATAACATGGATATATTAATTAAATTTGATCTAATAATTACATGGATATATTAATGAAATTGTAATCTAATAATTACATGGATGTATTAATGAAATGTAATGTAATAATTACATGTATATATTAATGAAATGTAATCTAATAATTACATGGATGCATTAATGAAATGTAATCTAATAATAACATGGATATATTAATTAAATTTGATCTAATAATTACATGGATATATTAATGAAATTGTAATCTAATAATTACATGGATGTATTAATGAAATGTAATGTAATAATTACATGTATATATTAATGAAATGTAATCTAATAATTACATGGATGTATTAATGAAATGTAATCTAATAATTACAAGGATGTAGTAATGAAATGTAATCTAATAATAACATGGATATATTAATTAAATTTGATCTAATAATTACATGGATGTATTAATGAAATGTAATCTAATAATTACATGGATGTATTAATGAAATGTAATCTAATAATTACATGGATGTATTAATGAAATGTAATCTAATAATTACATTGATATATTAATGACATTGTAATCTAATAATTACATGGATGTATTAATGAAATGTAATCTAATAATTACATGGATGTATTAATGAAATGTAATCTAATAATTACATTAATGTATTAATGAAATGTAATCTAATGATTACATTGATATATTAATGAAATTGTAATCTAATAATTACATGGATGTAGTAATGAAATGTAATCTAATAATAACATGGATATATTAATTAAATTTGATCTAATAATTACATGGATGTATTAATGAAATGTAATCTAATAATTACATGGATGTATTAATGAAATGTAATCTAATAATTACATGGATGTATTAATGAAATGTAATCTAATAATTACATTGATATATTAATGAAATTGTAATCTAATAATTACATGGATGTATTAATGAAATGTAATCTAATAATTACATGGATGTATTAATGAAATGTAATCTAATAATTACATGGATGTATTAATGAAATGTAATCTAATAATAACATGGATATATTAATTAAATTTGATCTAATAATTACATGGGAATGTTTATGTAATGTAACAAAGTATTTGAACTGCAATTTGCATGTTTTGAGTTAGATACCTCCAATTATTATATCTAAGATATCCCTAGAAGGAACCATTTTAAAACTAAATGAAAGTAGAACAGATAAACATTATTACTTAAAATAGGCCAGCTATGTGACATTGCAGTAATCAGTTTAAATTTGTCATCTATATGCAATAAACAGTTGTTTGGTCCTTGGAATCAGCCCGGGAGTCTCTGACAAATCGGAATTCATTTGGACCAGCATTTCATCACCACTTGAGTTAGTGGATAAATCATTGCTCATCCATGCTGCCATTCCCTACTCCTGTCAGTTTGCCCAGTGCATTAGATTATACTTGGGACACTCATTTAGAAGCCAATGATTTAATTATCCAGGGTCATTGTACTCTGGACAAATTATATCTTCACATTAAAAATCTAAACATAAAGGCTGTATTTTGAGCTTTTGTCTAGCTACATAAGCAGAGGAAAAGTTCAATGTAACATGATCTCCAAAAATAACACATTTGTTGTAGTGTATGTCCAATATCAAGGAGACAGACATGCCATTTCTTTCTTTGTCGAGGTCTGGAACCTCATCCACTTAGCAGTGTTGGAGTACATTACCCTCTGACTTTGCCACGTCCTGGCAAAGTAGAATCTATGAGTGCACGGTATGTCCATGACAGGCAGATCAGTCTTAATGGAATGGTCTCTGCATTTCTCCATAATAGAGTCTCTTATCGCACTATGCAAAAGAATCTGGTGGACCTGATTGTGATCAGGCTGAAAAACTGGTACCATTTTTCATTTCTCTTTTGTCCCAAACAAGAGAACATTGGCATTGGATTCATTTAGCTCTGAGATGAATTGTCTGTTCATGCACATACTTCTATTTTAAAGTTTTGCAAAAGTTAGAACATTCACTGCTCATATCATTCTCATAGGTTCACTGTGGCTGCAATAATTATGGTTCAACAATCTTCAGTGCTGATGATAGATCAACTCAGTTTCTCACCTTCACACTTGATTCATCTGAAATGATTGATCTACCAGAAAAAGTTTATTAGGCCCGGTCGCCAGCTGCATCATTCAGACCATGCGATACTTTACATCTATTGTAATGACCCCGGGTGACTGAGTGGTCTAAAGCACTTCATCGGACAGATAACTGCCATATCACCTCAGTCTACATGGATATGATTTTTGGATTGGCCAATGTGGGTATGTGAGAAAGCTTGCTAATAACTTCCCATGGTTAGGTGGATCTCCAGAGTTTTTTTTACAGGTGCTTCCTCCACCAGTTATACTGGTTGCCATGTATAACCTATCTGTGCTGAATAATTGTGTTAAACCCACAACAACAGCATCTAAGGTCTCTTTGACACCAAGCTGAGAATCGTCTGTGATTGGTGCAATAAGAAATGCATGGTTCCTAATTGGCCTTTTCATTGCTGGTTTCATTTTGTGTCTTTTCGAAAACAAAATAAGTTTAGTACAAGCTATCAATGACTATGGAGCTTCAATTTCTAAGATGCTTAAATTCACTCAGGGTACAACAGTTGCTTTGGATTCACACATGTCCTGTACTCTATTATTTCTGGATGGACCTATCTTGTGTTTCGTAGTTTTTAACTAAAACCCCATATGAACAGTTGTAACTATTGAGTGCGGCTTCCTTCCACTCAGAACTAGTATTATTTAGCTTGACATCTGAAAGATGTAGTAGGCTTTATGCCATCTCTCTGTTTAATGGGATATATTGCTCTTTCTCTCTCTCTCTCTCTCTCTCTCTCTCTCTCTCTCTCTCTCTCTCTCTCTCTCTCTCTCATCTGGAATTTTCAGCAAAACATCATTTATCTTCATTAGCCCCACTGCTTATAGAGGTCGCTCATATCGTATGAGTGTCTTTTTGGGATTTAATATTTTATGTCCAGTTTTGAAATTGTTTCTAGCTGAAGGCCACTTAAACACCCAATTTCAGCCTCCATCATCTCAAATGGGTTTGTCTCTAACATCAAAAGGACTTGTCAGTCCTTCATTGATAAAGACATCTCTTTGAAAAAAACTAAAAGTACAGTCACTTGAACTGTCACTACCTCATAATAATGTTTTAATCATTCGTCCTTGAAGAGCGTCATTAAGGTAGCATTTTGGGCATCACATACTACCTTTTCTTCCTTCTAGCTCAGATATTTAGCACAAGAGTGAAAAATTTGGTTTCGGGCATCGTGTGAGGCTCAGAGAGACATCAACATTCAGTACTGTGGATCACTCCCCGAATGTTAAGGACATTCCATTTATCCGTTTTTGATCAGTTTTATCATATTGACTAGTACCCACAAATTCAGTTACATACTAGTGATGGTTTATGCCAGATCCTGCTCTGACGTTTTCTCATAATCGTCATTATGAAAAGATAACTGTATTGCACATGGATATATTAGTGAACCATGTCTTATCAACAATTTTCTACTCTGTGGGATGGGAGCCATGAATGGCTGAGTTGTCTAAAGTACTCACCATTACAGATCACTACCATCTCACCTCTGTATGCTTAAGTTTGAGTTTCAGGCTTGGTCAGTGTGGGTACATGATAAAGATTGCCAGTAGCTTTTCTTATTTCTGTCGTTCTTTATGGGGTTTTCCCAGTTTCTTTCTTAGCCGTTTTTATTGGCTGCCATGTATAACCTATCCTGTGCTGAAAATGGCGTTAAACCCTATGCCAACAACAACAAGTATGTGGGAGAAAAGAGTATCTATGCAATGGTATTGTGTAAGTATAGCAAAATTAAAGATAGTGTTATCCCACCCTCTAAACAACGTTTCAACACATAGCAACAACAATGGGTTAGATTAAAATGAGGGTGTACAAATAGTCTAAGCAAGCTGATGATAATCACTCCATCTGTCAGGTTGAAGTATACTTGCAAATTTGTTCCAACTAGTCCAAGCAGTTTTTATCGCAGCAAAATAGAGAGACAAGAGACAAGAGACACAGACACCCATAGGTGTAGATGCCAAGATTATTGCTGGAATTCTTTTTTGATCAATTTCTTCAAGAATTAGTCTCTGGTGTTTAATTGATAGCCCATTCAGAAAAAGATCCTGCAATGATTATATATATGTGATGGTATTAACAAATCCTTCTATACATGCAGCATTTGATTTGCAACTTCATAGCTATTGGGTTCATGCTCTACTTGTGTTGATGGCAATATTTCATTAATCTGATCATTATCTGAGAACCATTATTAGTAACTCTGGTGTCAGACATATGTAGGAGTCAATTGCATGTGTACTGACTATGAGTATATAAATGCTCACTCTCTATTACCAAATTATATTTCCATTAATCTCAGTTTCTGTAAATATCCACGAAGATCATCATATGCATATTCTCATTGAACAACCACAACCATCTCTTTCAAACCCTATTCCACAACCATTTCATTTCTTTCAAATTCATATTCCGCAGCTAAATTGAGGAGGAGAGAAGGTTGGGAAATATGTAGAGATCCCAGTTTGAACATCCATTTTGAGAACAAGATGGATTCATTTCAGGAAGGCCTTTGTTTTCAAAACCAAAGATGACAAAAACATTGCGATTTCGATTAGTTTTGAATTACATGTTCTGTCATATAAGACTTCTTACAAAAAGGTACATCTGATAATGCTTTATTATAATATTCTTGTGGATTAAAGCTTCCTCACTTACCTACGGAATCGGACTCTATGAGGGCCACAAGATTATGTTCAGTGATTTTACTCACCGACAATTTTCTTTGCTACAATTTTCTGCACATTTCAAGTTGAATTTGTCAGTAAGCTTAACTTTTTATGATTTGTACCCACATACAATATTCTCATTCACAGAGTTTCCATGAAATGTTTGATGTTAACACACAGGTAGACCAGATACCAATTCATTGTACTTTGATCAGATTTTAAGTCCTTAAAACTTGATTTGCATCACACTATAGACCAACTTCCATGTCCTTGACAATGAACCACCTGGACAACATTCAACAAGCACCCGTTGAGCTAGCTTTTGCACCATGACATTAAATCTCTTGTTTTACTAATGTCGCCTAGGATTCCTTGTAACAGAAGACAAATAATGCATTATACCATGCCAATTTTTTTATTTTGATGGTCATGGAGTTCTAATGTCTTTTATATCAAATTTGTCTTCTGATAAAGACTGTTCAGTCTTGATTTCTTTGGTCTTTTCAAGTTCTTCAGAGCAACAGCTGATTTTGTTTTGTTTATTTGACCATTAAGATTTGTTACATGCTTAGCGTTCAAATAAACAATAACAAAGAAAGAGTGAAAATAGCAAGCTTGTAAAACTTAATAAACAATTTATTGAGTACAAATAGTTTTCAGAAAAGAAAAATAAACTTACAGTTTTAAGAAACAATTCCAAAATTATTCCAAAAATAATTCCAAATATTATCCACTAGAGAAATAGCAAAAGTCCTGGTAATAAAATGTCCAAATAATTCTAAGTTCGAATTCCAGCGAAGTATCCAATATGGAAGACAATGTCACCTGATGAAGTCAATTCTTGTTAATAAAATTTCTATGAGCACAATTCTTTTCCAGATAAATAACAAAATAATTCCTCTTGATCCAAACGAATTGACATAATTTCCAGTACAAGGTAATTTATAATAACTCAAAAAGACACAACTTAATATTCTAAAAGCCCACCTTCTACTGAATAGCTTGCTTCAAAACATAATTTATATAGCTGTTTTTACGTAAACAAGGAAGGGGTCACGATCTTCAAGAATCTCTCAGAACAATTTTACGTTCAAGAAATCCCGTAAACAGCGTATGACCCAACTAAAATGGAAAGATGTTTATACAAACTCCATTTTGTCATTGGAACCAACCAATCATTTTGAAAGCTTGTTTACATCTCTGAAGCCAGGTCAGAAATGAGGTCAACACCTGGTGTTTACTTTGTAAAGTACAGGTCACACCCCACTTCAATGAACGAAACTTAAAACTTAAAATACCAAATTTAAATCTAACAAACAAACAAAAATAAAAACATATAAATGACTTATATCAAATATACATAACAACTTCCCCCATAAAATAAAAAAAGGTTTATATGATAAAACTTTCTTTTTACCACAAACCAATTTACACCTGAGGTTAAAAAACACTCGTATATATGACAGTGTATATTACAGAATGTATTGTTATATACGGGAAAGAGCGTCTACTATTATATTATCTTTTCCCTTGATGTGCCGAATGTCAAAGAGTATATTTCTGCAATAACAAACTCCATCTTTGTAATCTTTGATTTTTTTTTTCATCTTGCCGATGAAAGTATGTGGGTTATGGTCAATATAAACTATAATCGAAGAAGGAACTGAACTTAGATACATCAAAATGTTGTAAAGCCAAAATCAATCTCAAAAATTCCTTCTAGATAGTTCAATAATTTCTCTGGTGCTCATTTTATTTCTTTGAAAAATAACACAATGGATGTTCAATACCATTTTTGTCTTCTTGAATTAAAACTGCTCCAACACCAACATCACTTGCATCGACAGATAATTTGAAAGACTGACTGAAATTTGGAGCTGCAAGAACTGGTGCTGTTTCAAGTATGGCTTTTAACTTGTCAAAAGCATCCGGACATTTTTCAGTCCAAAAGAACTTGTTCTTCTTCTTTAATAATATTGTAAGGGGTTCTGCAATTATAGAAAAATGTGAACAAAATTTTCGATAGTATCCGGCCATACCTAAAATCCGTATCAGTTGCTTTCTATTTTCAGACACAGGGAATTTAGGAATAGCCTCAACCTTAGCATCTATTGGTTTAACTTGTTCATGTCCCACAATATGTCGTAAGAAAGTCACACTAGCACGGCAGAACTCACTTTTAGATAAATTAACTGTTAAACATGCATCAGTGAGTCTGTCAAAGATTTTTGAACTGATTCTCTAACAGCAAACAATAGTACATGAATGCCTTCATCCCAGTCTTTATTAGTATCAAAACAATATGATAGGATCATATTTTTCAAAGTCTGATGAAATCTTTCTAATGCCCCTTGACTCCCAGGGTGATAAGCAGAAGATTTGAATTGTTGAATGCCCAATTCGTACATAACGTGTTGGAAAATTCCAGACATGAAGTTTGAACCTTGATCAAACTGAACAGATTTGGGAAGGCCATACTGAGTAAAAAAAAACTTGATCAAAGCTTTTACTATTGTTTTAGATTTTATATTCCTCAACGGAATTGCATCTGGAAACCTTGTCGACGCACACATAATGGTCAACATGTATTTTTTACCTGACTTGGTCTTGGGTAAGGGACCTACACAATCTACCATAATTCTACTAAATTGTTCGTCAAAGGCAGGAATAGGTATCTTCTGATTGGGTTTTCCTACCATTTGACAAGTATGACAAGATCTACAGTATTTGGCAACATCACTTTTGATTTTTGGCCAATATAATTGAGTCAAGATCTTGTGATAAGTTTTATTAATCCCTAAATGACCAGCCAAAGGAGTCTCATGGGCCAGATTAAGTATTTCCTGTCTGTAAGGTTTTGGAACTACTATTGATAGTTCACCGACCACTCATCACCAGCAGGTACCTCGGGAGGTCTCCATTTTCTCATAAGAATTCCATTTTTAATGAAATAACAGACAGGAACTTCAGTGGCTTCAGTCTCACTTATGGCCCTTTGAAACAAACAGGAGATCTCAGGATCTTTTTCCTGTTCGACGACAAGTGACTGTCGTTTATCACCCTGATTATAATAAAGAGAATGAGTTGTTAAAAGAGGATCACTATGATCAATACCTTCTTATTGATCCAAACAAGGAGTAAAAGTGACCTCATCAAAAGCTTGACCTATACACGTGTCAGCTAATTGAATACAGCATTCATCAACATCATTCTCAAGAGCTTTCTTTGCCATAGCTCTGGTAACTGCACAAGCTTGAAATATCTCAGGGAATTCTTTTTCAATTGGATCAACTTTATGATCCAAAACAGGCTTGTCAGTTACAAGTGGATTAACCACAACCTTGTCTCCAGCTAAGTCGTTGCCTAGCAATAATGAATGCCTTCAACGGGTAAAACCGAGACTGTTCCGACTGTCACAGGTCCTGATACTAAGTCTGATGACAAATTTACACAATGGAGAGGAACATTAACAAAACCGCACTCTACTCCCTGAATAAGAACACTTTCATTAGAAGAAGACTTCTCAGAAAAAGGCAAAGTACCTGACAATAAAAGACTCTGAGAAGCTCCTGTGTCCCTTTAAATTTTAATAGGGGTGGGATTGGCTGAATCACCCAAGAGTGATATAGAATCCTTCAATATGAATGGTTTATAATTCTCCATAATAAAATCAGACTAAGATTTATTAGACCCAACAAATGTATTGCTTTCAATACATGACCGTGACCTTTACCTCTTAGAAATAAGAGTATTTGGAACAGGTCTGTCTTGATTATGATGCCTTTTTTTTCAATTTGTAGCAATCAGAACTAACGTGTCTTTTTTTTTGCAATAGGTACACGTCGGAAGAGACAAGGATCTAGAATCAAGCTTCTCTGAAGTTTGAGTTTTGAAAGTTGTGCTAGTTTGAGATTTAAAAGGGCTGGTAGTAGGCTGAAATACGTTTCTGTCAGAAGACTGTTGAGTAGAAGTCTTGTTAAAAAAAATTAACTTTATGTGTCAAAGAATATTCGTCAGCAGCTTGAGCAGCATTCTCCAAGGTTTCTATCCTATGCTCATCGAGATAAGTTTTACCGTCACTATGGACACAGTTTTTGAACTCTTCAATTAATATCATTTGCATGAGATTTTGATAATGTTGTTCGACTTTCTTGGCTAAGCACCATCTATCAAACAACTGCTCTTTTTCTCTAGCAACTTCGACATGAGTTTGTCCAGCTTCTTTTCTGTAATTTCTGAATTTTTGCCGATAAGCTTCAGGGACTAACTCATAACCCCTTACAATGCATTCTTTAACCACATCATAGTCACCACTTTGGTGAACAGACAGTGAAGTGTAAATCGCACTAGCCTTACCAGTAAGTACACATTGCAATAACTGAGTCCAATGTTCCCTTTGGCACTTTAAATTTTCTGCACCTTTTTCAAAATGAATAAAGTATTCGTCTACTTCTTTCTCCCTGAAAGGGGGCACTAATCTAATATTACTTGCTAAATCAAAACTTAACATTGGATTTGAAGTATAAAGGTGTTTTCACTTGCCAGCTCTATTTCTTTCATTCTACATTGATATTCCCTTTCTTCACTCTCTTTGTCATATGGTAGTTGTCTTTCTTTCTCCCTTTCCTCTCTCTCTTATATTGTAATTGTCTTTCTTTCTCCTCTTTGTCATACTGTAATTTCTTTTTTTTTTCTCCCTTTGCTATCTCTATCTTCCTTTCCTGAAATTCCAGCTTCTTCAACTCTAATTCCATCTTGAATTTTAATTCTAATTTCTTCATTTTTATGTCAGATTCAGATGCAGACTTACTGACCAAAATCAAAGCACATTTTTCCAAAACATTCTTTTCTACCAAATATTTGACCAAAATCTTTTTGATCTCTTGTTTTCGTTAAAGAAGCCTTGACTTCAAAAAGATCATATTTTCTGGCAAGTTGAATCAATTCATCTTTTTTGAAAATATCTAATTGCTCCTGAGTAGGATTAGAAAGAAATATTTCTATTTTAGATGTCATTTTAATACAAGCCTCTCAATCTCACTAAATATTTTAAATTTTCTTTAAAAATAATGGAATTCAAATTTAAAACAAAAGTTTTCTGAAAAAATTTCTAGCCAAATTCCAATTTCGGACGAGACCAACAATTTCCATGTTACGTGATTAGGCTCGAATAAACAGTAACATAGAAAGAGTGAAAAATAACAAGCTGGTTAAACTTAATAAACAATTTATTGAGTACAAATATTTTTCAGAAAAGAAAAATAAACTTACGGTTTTAAGAATCAATTCCAAATTTAATCCAAAAATGATTCAAAATAGTATCCACTGGAGAAATTGCAAAAGTCCTGGTAATGAAATATCCAAAAAAATTTAAGTTCGAATTCCAGCGAAGTATCCAATATGGAAGACGATGTCACTTGGTGAAGTCAGTTCTTGTTAATAAAATTTCTATGAGCACAATTCTTTTCCAGATAAATAACAAAATAATTCCTCTTGATCCAAACGAATTGACATAATTTCCAGTACAAGGTAATTTATAATAACTCAAAAAGACACAACTTAATATTCTAAAAGCCCACCTTCAAGTGAATAGCTCGCTCCAAAACATAATTTATATAGCTGTTTTTACTTAAAGAAGGAAGTGGTCACGATCTTCAAGAACCTCTCAGAACAATTTTACGTTCAAGAAATCACGTAAACAGCGTATGACCCAACTAAAATAGAAAGATGTTTATACAAAACTCCATTTTGTCCTTCGAACCAACCAATCATTTTAAAGGCTTGTTTACAACTGTGAAGCCAGGTCAGAAATGAGGTCAACACCTGGTGTTTACTCTGTAATGTACAGGTCCCCCCTCCTTAATGAACGAATCTTAAAACTTAAAATGCCAAATTTAAATCTAAGAAGCAAACAAAAATAAAAATAAATATAAATTACTTATATCAAATATACGTAATAGATTGTCTTCCATTCCTAGTGATGGCTAACACTTTGCCCAGTGCACTATGTGACCAATGTTTTGAGCAGGATGGGGTCTCATTTCATAGGGAAACCTCACTTGGCTGATGGTGGGTTAACGTCTGATGTATTGACCTCATAAATGTCAGTCTGAACCTATGCCAAAAATACTGACTGGGTGCTCACCTCCTGCTCTTCTTGCAGTAAATGGATGAGTGTTGGAATTTCTGTCCATATCAATCTCCAAAGGCTTTTACTGCTTCTTAATTTGTTTCATTTCAATAAGATATGTACAGATTGTAACTACTGATGTCATCACAACATTGGCAGCTGATGGTACAATTTTACAGCTTGCAAGTAGTGAAAAATTGTCAGTACAAATAAGTTGATCCCAGATTAGTATGCAAAAGAGCTTTAAACTTTATAAATTTAGCATAAGCCCAAAATCTAATAAAATTTTCAAATCCTTTCATGAAATGCACTTGTCTTTAATTTGGTTTTCCATTATCATTCATCATGCACATTGGTCATGTCACATTTCTTTATTTCCATCAAAAGTGCATACATCATTACATTTGCATTATTTCTGCATTCAATTTTTATTTGAATTGTAAAATTACCTTTATCATGATCTGTATTAGCTAACATTAATTTCACACAGTAACATAATATCAGGCATTATTATATGACCACCATCTTTGAATAAATTTATGTTCTTAATTAATGTTAACCAATTGTATGATACAGTAAATCTCAAAACTGTTCAATTCACATGAAATGTAAGGAACTCATTGATATAACATATATGCAGACATATATATAAATTCATTAGTAATAGCTTCATAATTTTTCATTTATTTTACTAAAATTGAATGCCTCAAGTCAAAAGTGTTTCCATTATAAAGTGGTAAACTTGCGGAAAAAGGTATTGGTTTTAAAGCTTGTTATAATTAAAATGGGTAGTTATTTCATTTCTATAGATTGAATACACATTTGGTATATCATTGTCTTCTAGAAGCTCTTGGCACATAACATTCAGTTTCCCTTATCTATGTAGAGGACTGTTGACTATGGGGTGGGCATATGGTGTCTAAAGGACTGTTGACTATGAGATAGGCATACATTGCGTAGATGACTGTTGACTTTGGGGTGGGCACATATTGTGTAGAGGACTGTTGACTATGGGGTGTGCATATGATGTGTAGAGGACTGTTTACTATGGGGTGGGCATATGGTGTGTAGAGGACTGTTGAGTATGAGATAGGCATATATTGTATGGATGACTGTTGACTTTGGGGTGGGCACATAAGTGTAGAGGACTGTTGACTTTGAGGAAGGCATAAATTGTGTTGAGAACTGTTGACTTTGGGGCAGGCATACAAAATGCCATTCATGATGCTCTTAATTTTTAGGTGGTTTTGAGCGGTCATCTGGAGTGCTCTTCCTTGAACTGAGGGGTAGGTTTGGTCAATCGGCAAGTGCTACTGCGTGGGTCAGCGCAATATTTTCCACATCTCGATTCATGATGGGTAACTAAATGTTCTGTTTGTATTTCATTATATTAGAATATACATGTATTAGCATATTTCTCTATGATATCTGCAGTGTGTTAGTTTATAGATATGTCTAGCACCAGGGCATCATGCCTCTGACATGTAGCATGATGTCCCACCCAGTCATATTATCATGACACTAAACCAACCAGTCCTCACATAAACCTGGTGCCATTTTTAGAAATCTTTGGTAAGTTTGCTAGGGACCTAATCAGTGACTTCCTGTATTTAAAGACTGATACTCTAACCACTACCCTACCGAAGTGGTAAAGATTCTATATGGTAGTATGTCCCAATAGGCATTATAAATTATTGTTATATATGACTGTATATCCTGATAGGCGTTATAAATGATTATTCTATATGACACTATGTAATATTGGGCATTATAAATCACTATTCTATATATGTGTATGTCCTAATGGCCTAAAAAATTACCATTCTATATGACTGTATATCCTAATGAGTGTTATAAAAGATCATTCAGGTGGGCTGTATGTCCTAATTTACATCATGAGAGATCATTTGATATGGCTCTACATCATAATGGGCATTGTGAAAAATCATTATATATATATATATATATATATATATATATATATATATATATATATATATATATATATATATATATATATATATATATCACTTATCTGACAAATCATCGTGGACTCTATACTGTTAATAATTACCACACTTACCCAAATGCAAGGGACGTGGCAGCTTGAAACTTGTTAACACTTTAACCCCTGGAGCCATATTTATGGTGCAGGAGGTAGTACCCCACTGTCAAGCTCTATAACATCAAGGTAATGTATGATACACTAAGTAGGTGATATTATAGAAAGATAGACAGATTTACAATGATACCAAATAATCTGGACATATTAGTTGCACTACGAAATATAGAGAGAAAAACCTAATTTGTGGACCCATTTTTGTTTTCCACCCAAAATTTGTCCGTGGTCGAAATCTGATTTTGTGTGCAGATTTTAGACTTTTTGGCCTCAGATTTAAGGCAGACCTGTCTGAACTGCACACAGACATGTGAATCTGTACAAAAGGTAGGATAAAGTGTGAGTAGTTTCCATACAAGAATGATGGGTTCGTGAAACAAACTTAAAAAAGAACTCTAAATTTTTTCTTTCTGCTGATGTGTGAGCTAAATAACGAACGCAAACAATGTTTTTAACACACCTAGGCATTATGCCAATGGAAAATTGCTTGGAAGTCGATGTATTAGGATGCATTAAGAAATAGTCCCCAACATGTGTTTCAACCTCCAGGGGTTTATGTGTCAAAGAATCAATTGTGATGAGAATTTTTAAAATTTGATGAATCTGTGCATTTGTTTGGTTATATTCATGCAATCTGGAATGTGACTTTATTTGCAGTTTTATTCAGACTATTTATTACATCTTAAACTATGCTGATTTGAAATGTGCTATATGTATCAAATTATTCAGACTGTCACTGTTTAAACTATGCTGATTCGAATTGTGTTATATGTATCAAATTATCCAGACTGACACATGTTAAACTTTGCAGATTTGAAATATGCTACAGTGAAACCCCGCTATAACGCACCCCGCGTTAACATGAATTTGGATATAATGCGGTCGCGGCGTGGCTCCCGAAATTTTGTATATTTATTAGCACATGAATTTTTTTCTTCTTCAAATTATATTAAGAATTTATTGTCATGGTCTGGAAGAGACCGCGAAAGGTGAAGATATCACATATGAATTCGAATACAATACGATCGTGACGTGATCAATGAAACTTTAAATATATGTACGTGTATTTTTCTCGTACCGAGAACATTTTTTATTATTTTAAGTACGAGAAATAGTGAGTAAAACGTTTGCTATCATTTTGGGGAAGAGTTTTTTTAATTTAAAACTTTTTTTACTGTTACGAAAAAGCAAGTTTACAAACGGAAGTCGTTCATTGCACTTTGCGCAAATAAAATATTATTTTGATTTTGGGTAAGAGATGGTGTATTAATTCTAATAAATACGATTATAATATGATAAAATGCGAGAAATAGTGAGAGAGTTAGAGAGAGAGTTAGAGAGAGAGAGAGAGAGAGAGAGAGAGAGAGAGAGAGAGAGAGAGAGAGAAAGAGAGAGAGAGAGGTTGTGTTCTGTTCTGTGCATTTGAGCATATAGAGCATATTACAAAATTAACTTTGCTTGGAGAAAAGTATTGGTTCCCACAGTATCCAGATTTCCATTAAACTTTGTTTTCTCTCTCCTTTGTCAGCAAATTGTTTTTCTCACATATAATATTCTTTCAGAAAACTTTTAAAGCCATATAATGTAGGTTTGTCTCTTTTCATCTTCCATGTGTATAATTATGTAGTACATGGTAATAATAAAATATAAAGGTTTATTATTCAAGAGCTCTTAATATATTTCTGCAAATAAAACCATTTTTACATTTGGAGTAAGTAGTACAGTATTTTAGTACATCTTGAGAATTCAGTGAAACGCATCACTCAAGAATCTATCAATGATGCACAATTCTCACACAAATGTACCAATGTGTCTGGTGAAACATTGCAAAAACCATACATGTATCATTGGCATCAATTTTATGAAAATAAGTAATAATCAGACGAAATCTTTGTAAATATTGAAACCATTATCAGTTAGAATTTCTTTGTCTTTATGTATACTTTAGAATATATATATATATATATATATATATATATATATATATATATATATATATATATATATATATATATCTGACTAGCAAAGATAAAATTATGTTGTCATCTTTTCATAAGTGGGTGAAACATTTGAGTCCAAAAGTACTTTGTAAATGTCTTCAGTCTTTATAACTGTGAAGAATAATTTCAATAGGTAAGTGATAAAGGTTTGGCATTCATGACTATATTCCAATTTAGATTTACTTTTCTGCATAAGGATTTCATAGTATGAGTTGGTTCATCACAATAGGTAATGCCTTCACAGGAATTAATATAGCTTCAATATTCTGGTCACTTTTTTTTCTCTTTAACAGGTCCAATTGCCAGTGCCACTTGCCAGCGGTTCACCATTTGGTTTGTGGTATTTATTGGAAGTTTACTGTTTGCATTGGGTGTTTTGGTAACGGGTTATGCACCAAATCTTACCCTTGTCTACATTCTTTTTGGACTATTGGGAGGTATGTCAGAAGTATGCCAAAAAAAGAGCAGTAATGAAATGGAATGTATACGAAGTGAGATCCAGGATTTTACCATTTGCACCAAACATATGCTCTCAATGCATAGAAGACTCTTGCATATCTGACTTATGAATACCATACTCTTACATATCTGACTTATGGATACCAGATTCTTACATATTTAACGCATGAATACCATAACACATCTGAAAAAAGAGTCTCTTTGACCAAACATAGTTTTGACTTTCTGATGGGATGTGGTTTTATTTCAAAATTAGGCTAAATTTTTGTTTGTACTTATTTTGTAGTGATATACCTTCAACAGATTTTAAAATATCTCCTTTTTATGTTTTATCTTTTAGTATTGTTAGGTTCCAGAAAATAGGTACTTATCATCAGATTTCTGCCATGCTTATGTAAGAAAATTTCAAACATAGTCACTCATAAATTTTTCTTTAATTACATTTAAAGTTAGGTCCTTTCTACCAAGTATGCTAAAGCTCAGATATCTCATTCACTGAAAAACAAACAATAGGTAATATTAGCATTAGTTTTATTTCTTGTAACCCTTTTAGTCGCTAGAGATGATGAAGCTCTTACTAATCAATCATCAATTACTCAAATATGTATCAGATGATTTGCAAAATTCACAAATAGAGGGATTGTGTTGCCTGTCACCTGAAGGGAAAGACAATTTCATGTATATATGTATATACCACATACATACAAAATAGCATAGCTTGTAAAGTGTTGATATAAAGCAATTTGATATACCAATAATTTTGGTATATCAAATTGTGATCCATCCATGGTGCAAAAAACACATGCATAAATAGTCTTGGAACTGTGTCTTTTCCTTTATATCAATGATCAAGTTCCACTCATTAATCATTAGTATGGTATGGAAATAAATATAAAAAGTAATATCAATCTTCATTTTCATATATAAATTAACATGCTACAGAACATAATCTCAATCCCTTTGTTTTCCATTTTCATCTTCCCTCTCATTCACAAGGGACAAAATTTGCAGTAATCTGGAGTGAGAGATTGTTTTTATACTGGATAAAAAAACCTGGAATTTAAAGTTGGATGAAGTAACTCACAAAATTGTTCTTCAAAACAGTATGTTTACACTTCCCTTGGGACCTCTCTAAAGGTTTATACAATCAATGATACAAAATCGCAATTTCTGGTTGACATAGTAAGGTAAATGTCATGGTTATGGGGCACACATAGGTAATGTATTTAAGGCTTTGCTGACGTTGTTGTTTCTTTAAGCTAGTATAAGGTTCTAAACATCAATTATTATTAAATAAATATAAAACTATTCAAGGACACACTCCCCCATCTCATCTCTCTCTCTCTATCTCTCTCTCTCTCTCTCTCTCTCTCTCTCTCTCTCTCTCTCTCTCTCTCTCTCTCTCTCTTGGCCAGCATGGAAAGATAGAGGCAAACATCCATGGAAAAATGAGAATAGAGAATGTTTGCTTTTGTAATATCACAACATCTCTGGAACTATGAATGATATTGGTAAATTTTAAGTCATACTGAAAAGAGAAAGAGAGAGAGAGAGAGAGAGAGAGAGAGAGAGAGAGAGAGAGAGAGAGAGAGAGAGAGAGAGAGAGAGAGAGAGAGAGAGAGAGAGTATAGGTAGCAATGTTCTATCAATGTAATACCACTTGCAAGCCTTGTGTACACTTAAAAAAATGCATACATCTCATGGTATATCATTGATACAGCATACATTAGATAGATAGATAGATAGATAGATAGATAGATAGATAGATAGATAGATAGATAGATAGATAGAAAGAAAGAAAGAAAGAAAGAAAGAAAGACTGGTTTTCATTCCTTTTATACCACTGACAACATGTTTTACACAAGTTGTTTGAAAAAAACAGAAAAGATACATTGGATAAATTGGTTTTGGAGGGTCTTTTTTAACTTGGAGTTTGTATTTTAAAAATTACTTTAACAATATTCGTCAAACACGAGACTATATTGCTGCTGTCTAATTATTTTATTACAGGATTTGGAAGCAGTCTTATTTATTCACCCAGCCTGATCATTGTGTCACAATACTTCAACAAGAAAAGGGGGTTGGCAGTTGGGCTGTCATCTGCAGGGGTTGGACTGGGCACCCTTTTCATTCCACCACTCTTTGGTATACTGTTTAACTATTATGGATTCCAGGGAGCATGCTTAATTCTCAGTGGTATTATTTTGAATTCAGTTATTGCAGCCTTTTTATTCAGACCAGTTGTTCCAGTCAGGTCATTAATAAGTCAAACCAGGTAAAGTTTATTCAGCTTACTTAGTAAATTCTGTTATCATGGATCATCCTTTGAGAATTATTTACAATAAATAAAAAGTTCCTTTTTAATTAGAGTAATGGTTTGCAATGCGTTCTCACATTTTCTTCAGCTGAAAGACAACATAGAGTTTGCATCTTTAAACACCCAAGCGTACTATATTCATTTGACCATGTTGATGAGTATCCCAATCAACGTTCCCTCTAAGCTGTGTACGTGCATTAAAGTTTGCTTGTCTCCGTAATGCTTGCACAATGCACCATGCATTGCGCGCACATCTACCGTTCCCTTAGAGGGAACGTTGATCTCAGTCTAATATGAAGAGTACTATAGTCATTTGACCATGTTGATGAGTATCCCAATCTAATATCAAGAGTACTATAGTCATTTGAACATGTTGATGAGTGTATCCTGATCTAATGTCAAGAGTACTATAGTCATTTGACCATGTTGATGAGTATCCAAATCAAATGTCAAGCATACTATAGTCATTTGACCATGCTGATGAGTATCCCAATCTAATGTCAAGAGTACTATAGTCATTTGACCACGTTGATGAGTATCCAAATCAAATGTCAAGCATACTATAGTCATTTGACAATGTTGATGAGTATCCAAATCAAATATCAAGAGTACTATAGTCATTTAACCATGTTGATGAGTATCCCAATCTAATATCAAGAGTACTATAATCATTTGACTATGTTGACGAGTATCCCAAAAATAATATAGAGAGTACTATAGTCATGCATCACCAAATTATAGTAATATTAGAACAGATTTCAAAGTTTGGAACAAGACTATATGGTAAAAGACGTTATTGCTATGTTTTCTCTTCTCAAGTTAATATCCATCGTTTCATCAAATATACATGACTAAGTATCGCCAATGTCTCTAAACAAGATGAATTTCTGATGTTTAAAAACATTTACTTGCCAATTGCGCTACTAATAAGCACAAAAACTATACAAATGGTGTCTTTGAATATTCGTCTGTTTTTAGAAACAAGGAATTCCATTAGTAACAGCAAATTATGATCAATTCCATTAATTGACAGTGCTTGTTTATTGTAGTCAGAATTAGGGTTTGCTCTGAGAAAAACACATTTCAATACCTTTAAATCTGTATTTAATGTCGCATATAATTTTTTAATAGAGTTTATAATTATTTGTAATTTCACAAGAAGTATGATACATGACATCATGTCCGTTAATGAATTAATCGAGCACTTCAGAATCATTAAATATACTAAATATTGTGCATCAATACAGATGCTTGATTACAACCACCCCAAATCCACACTGAACCCCACCTTAGGTTTTTAAAGTTATCTAGACTCTTTTGTTTTTAATTAGTACAGAATGACTCAACTATAGCAAGCTCTGCTATGACATGAATTTCGATATAACATGGTTGTGACATGGCTCCTGATATTTCATGTCATGGTACTTTTCTTATACAAAAAATTTGTTTCTGTCTTCAAAGTATCAAATAGTAATGTATAAAAAGTTTATTATTATTTTGGGGAAGAGACTGTATCAATTCTAATATAAGATGATCGTAGCGTAGCTCCTGAAATTTCATATACATGTGGAGGGGGGGGGGGGTCTTCTCATTCTCAGAAGGTTTTCCTTCCAAAAAGTAAAACAATAATGTGTAAAAAACGTTTCTTTGGTGGGATAATGCTGGCTTTACTAATGCGGCATATTGCAATTTATATGCAATTTTTCCACCGACATTTTTGACTGTTTAAACTTGTACATACAACCTTGCGTTTTGAGTGAAGAAATTCAGAGGCATCAGGAAAGAAAGCCATGAATTTGATTAAAAAAAACACTGGAATTCATTTATTGTTAGATCAACAAAATTCTTTGTTCATTTTGACAAACATAACGTTGTTATGTCCTAATCTGCCTCCGAGTATTGTATGCTGTGTGATCTAGACATTTTTATTTTTAACAAAAAAAACATTTCTAGTAATGGATATCAACCGGACAAAATGCATTCTCATAATGGATATTTTGGACAAAATAGCCTTGGGATATTGGCCTCTTGCTGGAAATTAATATTTTTTTTGACTGACTTTAAAAGCACGTATTTATGCACCTGCTGTTATTACTCCACCCCTCCGCCCACCTTGTTTTAGACAAATGATTCATTTTCATCCGCTAACTGACTTGGTTGGTTATAACATGGTTCGGTGTATAACACGGTAGTGTGCTATGGACCCCAACTACCATGTTATAGTAGGGGCACACTGTATCAATTCAAAACCCAAGAATACATTTCAAGTAGCATCTGCATTGTTATTAAGATGGCATGATGGTGTGTTTTTAACATTTGACTACCATTTTTGATATATCAAAATTCACAGAGGATAGAACTAAGCTCATATGATACTTGTTTATTGGTAAGACAAAGGATCAATTAATTTCGTATTTGTGTCTGGAAAACTTAACAACAACAATGTCCATAGTACACGGATATAAAATCATGGTGAGATATATATGGCACATCATTTAAATTTCAGTTGCATGATTTTGCTAAAATATAAAATATACATAATACGGAATATAATACAAATAATTTTAAATAATCCATTTAGGAATCCCCAAGAATTGAAAAGAAGCTAGACTAGTTTATGCTGTCAAGAGATATCATTTTTGCAGCAGGCATAATATTTTGGTCAGTAAATCTAAAATTTTGTAAAAGGGGAAAAATAATAGTAGTGATTGTCACAGTTATCAATGGCATATTCTACCAAATAACCATTTGAATACAGTTAAACTCATTTATTTCAACTTTGGTTATGTCAAGAACCGGTGTATATCAAGCATTTTGGTCTGGTCACAAAAAATCATTTCGTTGTTACGTTAATTTTCCTCTCTTTTTTATTTTCATCCCTGTTTAGTCAATAACCCTATCATGTCAGGCATAATCTTCAGTCCAAAGTAACATGTGACTAGACAAAACTTAACTGGACAAAAAGCAACTTTCAGTATCCATCTTGGAAAATGTTTACAACAACTGATCTGGCATTTATGCTACCACTGGTATCTCGTACTGACAATAATGAAAACAATCAGTACAATACCAACTTTCACGAATACAAATGCTAATCAACTAATCTCATCGATACATGGATTATCACTTGCATAGAGAGGATAAATTTGTGTTGTAAACAATACTTTACAGTAACAAAATTTTGATGAATGCATTTCTAACCTTTTCAAGAGCTGTGTTCATAATGGACGCGGTAAATGTCAATGTCAACGACTGTCACAATACATTTCATTCCACACAGCATCTTATGTGTAACTCAGTATATTATCAGATAAATATCATTTAATGTAGCTAAAGATACTTGAATCATTTTGCACTGTATTTAAAATGAATTATATACTTTTAGCTGAAACTTGACAGAATTAGAGATAGGCTAAAATGCATGATGCTTTGTGGAACAAACCATAGTGTAATCCCATTCCAATTATATTAGGATCGGTCACCAACTCAATCCACACACAAATACCAAATGTGTTCCAGAGATCACTTATAATATAAATATTTAAACTATTTCCATGCATGCTTGATCATATGTCTTGCAATCATAAATTCCAAACCATGCTGGTACTTGGTTTGACTGTTTGTTTAAGGTAAATATAAAGATTGTGTTCACTCAATATTTGCTTCATTTCATAAAGTTATTGTTGGTGATTAATTCCAGATATATTGATCGTTATTATTAGTCCTTTTTATTCAAGCTTTACTTCACAGAATGTCCAGTATTATTTTCCTGTGCAAGCATGGCAGCTGCGAAATTTACTTAATTCCTTGGTTCTGAGGCATAATAACCAGTATGAAATCTACATTTTGTATTCAAAATCCTATCTGAAACCCCAAATACTTTGGGCCAATGTATATGTATATCATTTTGAATTCATGCTAGACTCCATCTTTTATAGTAAAGTGACTTGAATACTTTCCAGCCATATGCATATTGTTAACTGGGAAATTATTAATTGGTAAATATGATTAACTTTATGTATATGCATAAAGTAGACAACAAATAAATATTTCCAAGTACAGAAGTGTCTATCAAACTTTACCAAAATATCCTACTTAGAATTACATATGATGACTTCGAAAAGAAAATGGAACATATTGAAATTGTAATTCAATTACAGTAATTAGAATACAAGTGAAAATCAAGTAAATAAATCCTGAATCTGAGGAATCAATTAATACTATTGTTATTATTATTATTATTATTATTATTATTATTATTATTATTATTATTATTCAACAGCAATAAAACTAAATATTTAACCAAACATAACCACACTCCCCTGCCATGTGTGTCTCACTTTGTAGTTGTTATTTTTTTTTTGTTGTCAGTTCCATGATTCTTTGGGTTGGATCAATAATTTTCCAAAGTCTGAAGGAAAAAGGTTTTTTTCTTAACAGCCATCAAAACTCAAGACCAAGTTAAATACTGGTTACCTATATATGTGTAGATCATTTAGTCACAAATTTGAACTAATAAGCAAGTGATTATATGTAATTATAAATGATTAAAATGTAAATTTGGAATACAGTTATTTTAAATTGGATTTAAATCAAATAGTGTTTGATAGTAGCTTTCTTAATATAGTGAACATTACCACAGTATTTTGATTAAAGGTGTATAATTCTTTTCTACAACTGTAAACAGCATAAACCCAGATCCTCCATTGCATAATGTATCAGCAGGTCAGTGTGTCTTTGCTCTTGTGTGTTGGGATTTTCCTGTGAAAATATATAAAAGAGATATAGATCCTTGTTATTCAGAAATGAAATCTTGATGTACAAAATTTACTATAGTGTTCAGGTCTTAATTTTTAAAAACCTGTGTATTAAAATTATGTATATCAATTTTGTGATTAATATATAATCTGCTAATTTTCAAGCTGGAACATATTTTTAAGATGTATTCTCTCATGTTTATTAATGACCCTTTTTTCATTTACTTGTTAGGCAATGTAAGGCATGTTATGTATTAAGATGTGCATGTTATGCTGCTTGTTAGGCATGTTATTTATGAGATTATCAATGTTATCCTGCTTGTCAGACAGTGTGTGGAATGGTTGTTAAAATTACATTTTCCGTGTTTTCGTGCTTGTCAAGCAACGTAAGGCATATTATTATAAGGCAAACACAATTATTTTTCTTTATGCTACATTTCACTTAAAAACCCCAGTCCTATCTGGCCTCACCTATGTGTACACAAAATCAAGATACTTACACTCCTTTTCTAACAATCGCATACTCATTGTTCCCACTATAAAAATGGAGTGATATGGACAACGATCTTTTGCATACCAGGGCCCTGCAACCTGGAACACATTGCAATACTCTTTGATATTAGACCACAAATAAACAGTAGTGTTTCCTTTTAAGAGTGGTCGTAAAACTCACCGTTTTCGACTGCAAGAACAAACTTAAAGAACTAATAAAGTTTCCTACCTTAAATATTTTCAGCATTTTGTTTATGTTTTCATGGTGTTTGTTTTGTTTTTTGTTTTTATAGTCATATCATTATATATGTTGTAAAGTGCTTAGAGCGTCTAAAGATTAGGTGCTATACAAAGTCCTCATTATTATTATTATTATTATTATTATTATTATTATTATTATTATTATTATTATTATTATTATTATTATTTATAGTAGTAGTAGTAGTAGCAGTAGTAGTAGTAATAGTAGTAGTAGTAGTAGAAGTAGTATTTATGATACCATGTTATCTTGTCAGGTAATGTAAGGCATGTTTTTTTTTAATTATTATTAGGATGTGCATATTATCCTGCTTGTCAGGCCAAGTAAGACATGTTATTTATGTGATAGTCCATGTTATCTTGCTTGTCAGGCAATCTAAGATATGTTATAAATGAAACAGTGCATATTATCTTGTTTGTCAGACAATGTAAAGGATGTTTTTATGAGACTGTTTATGTTACATCGCTTATGCAATTTCTGATCGATTCTATAATCTCCCTTACATTTCAGAACTGAACAGAAGAATGGGAACATTCATGTAGAGCAAGAACACTTACTTCAAACAGATAAACCTGAGGTTTATGCAAATTCAGCCAAACCCGAATCATTTTGTAATAAGACAATGCCTCCAGAAAATGAAAATGATATTCCAGTTATAGGTAGAAATGGTGAAAATGTGAAATCAAATAAAGAAAATGTGCAGAATATCAGACAAAAGTCAAGGTTGGAAAAAGCTATTCAACTTGGCAAAACATTTTTTGCCATAACAAATCTAGAATCACAGAAAAAGAAACCATTGTTGGAATTATCACTGTTTAAAAATGTGACATTTCTTTCATTATGTATTGCAATATCATTATTCACAATGGCATTTCATATTACATTTGTGTTTCTACCTCCAATTATAAAAGATCGTGGAATGACGGAATTGGATGCTGCATATATAGTCTCAGTTACTGGTGTCATGGATGCTGTAGGAAAAATTCTAGCTGGGTTCATTCTTGATTTGAAGAGTATAAAGAAATATCGCTTACTTATATATAATGGAATCATGATTGTTGTTGGATCTGTCTCATTACTGATTCCTTCTGTCAGCACATTTACAGGGTTTGCATTGCTTTGTGCATTTTATGGGTTTATGCTTGGAGCATACATATCCCAAAAGTTTATCGTCATCATCGACATCCTAGGAGTTGAAAAGCTGACAAGTTCTTTTGGACTTCTTCTCTGGTTCCAAGGAGTTGGCACTCTTGTTGGTCCACCAATTTCAGATAAGATGACTGTTTGAAACATTTTACATAATTTAAATTTAAAATTTAGCGTTGACGGGGTTCATACATTTTGACTGGTATCAAGTTTAATTATATCTTTTTAAGAACGATATTTCAGGCACAAAATGTGTCATGTATGTACAGTACAGGGTTATGCAGAGCACTATGTATTCCTCCTGTTAAGCTTCAGCCTATCGCTTTTCTCTTAGTTACAACAATATCCAGCACACAAACTTTAACACTAGCTTGACACTGATAGTAACGTGCCTGTTTCATGTGTGTTTGGCTTTCTGTTCATAGCTTGCCTGGTCATATACCAACAGCTTAAGAGATGGCATCTTGTCTGTCAGCCAGCATATGTCCACCCAAGCTATGATCCAGTGTTCAATAGGACTGCTATGGCAGCATTCTGAAAAATCTTGTTATTGCTTCTCCTGAATAGAAAGTCATATTGATATGGCGTTTAAATGTGAAGACTTCCTATAATATCTAGTTGGTCCTAAATGAAAATATTACTGATCTGGCCTTCAATATGGCTGTCAGTGCGGCCATCTTGAAAATCATGTTATCCCTAAAACTAATAACACAAGGTTTTCATGAAATGACATTTTATGATCTCGAATTGGATCTAAATGAAAATACTGCTATTCATCGAACATGGACACTATTTTGAAAATCTTGCTATCACTACTTCCCTTTCATGGAAGGTCATAATGATATCGTGGTTTCACAAGAAGTCTTGAAGTTGCTAGTTTGTTCTAAATTAATCTGATGCCGAACAATCTCCAATATTGCTGCCATGATATCCATTATAAGAATATAAAAATCTCGCTTTGACCACTCGTCCATAATGGATCAGTATTTTAACACGGGATTTTAACCAGAAGATTTTCAATGATGTCGAATTGGTCAAGAATGAAAATGACACCAATTTTTCAATACGGCTGTCAAAGCGCTAATTTAGTAATTTTGATACTGCTTAACATTATCATATATGGTTTCTGCACTGCAGTTAAAAGTTGTATCATGAATTCCTGGCATTCATATAAACATAGTTATCATCAATCCCTCTCATTAAGTCTTGCTCTAGAGTTAAACTTCCTTTTCAGATGATTTTAAATATATACAATGTAACAATAATTCATTGGTGTGCAATTAGTTCCAGTAAAGATTTTAATGAATTACTATATTTACTTTGGTTAGTTTTATCTATGTTTGTCTAAATGCTATGATAAGATGGTTGGTGGTTTTTATTTATGATTTTCTGAATGCTCTGATTAGGTCGCTGATGGTGTCTTTGATTATGGGTGTCTTATAGCACTGATTAAATGGTTGATAGTGTCTTTATTGATGAGTTTCTGAATGCTCTGATTAGGTCGTTGATGGAGTCTTTGATTATGGGTGTCTTATAGCACTGATTAAATGGTTGGTGGTCTTTATTGATGAGTTTCTGAATGCTCTGATTAGGTCATTGATGGTGTCTTTTTTATGGGTGTCTTATGGCACTGATGAAATGGTTGATAGTGTCTTTATTTATGGATTTCTAAATGCTTTGTTTAGGTTGTTGATGGTGTCTGGATTTATGGGTGTCTAAAATAGCTGATTAGGTTATTTTATTTATGGAAGTCTAACAGCACTGATAAGGTGATTGATGGTGTCTTTATTTATTGGTGTCTAACAACACTGATTAGGTTGTTGAATGTATTTTTTATGGGCATCTAAAATAACTGATTCGGTTTTGTTTTTATGTATGGATGTTTAAAAGCACTGATTAGGTGGTTGATGGTGTTTTATGTGTGTCTAAATTCACTTATTATGTGGTACTCGGTGTGTCTATAGTATCTCATGGTGATTTGGTTGAAATTATTACCCCATAGAAGTGGAGTATTACTTCATTAAAAAGAACAAGAAAGGGATTCTTTTTTATATGCAAAATGTTCATTTTTGCATGTTCTTTTTTATTTATCATTTATTTTATATACCTTTTACAGATTTTGAAAATATTTTTTCTTGTAACCTTTATCTTGTAGTAAAGAATTTTTTGGCTTGAGGTTTTTGAAGGCTTTGGTTTTACCTGCCTTTTTGCAGTTCGCTCTATTTATATTTTTAAACTTTTCTTTGAATTGGTATCATATGGCCAGTGCACTGCTGACAGTACTGTTATATCCTGTAAATACTACTGCTACTAAAACTACTACTACTGCTACTACTACTAAAATTAGTACTACTACTAAAACTAATGCTACTACTAAAACTACTACTACTGCTAGTGCTACTAAAATTACTACAACTAAAACTACTACTACTACTACCACTAAAACTACTACTACTACTATTTGAACTACTATTACTACTACTAAAACTACTACTAATAATACTACTACTACTAAACAATTACTACTATTAGTACTGCTACTACTACTAAAATAGTACTAATACTAATAAATAATAAAACTACTACTACTAAAACTAATACTACTACAAATTGAACTACTACTACTACTACTACTACTACTGGAACTACTACAACTACTAAAACTACTGCTGCTACTACTACTCAAACTACTACTACTATTGATGATGTTTGTCCATCGATGTCGATGAGGACCATTCATTGTCATCGATTCATTGAGGGTGAGTTCGGAGATGGCTGATCAGTCCGATCCGGGCCCGGAATAGTCTGTTGCAGTGGGGACATGGATGTGCAGGTTGTTGACTGTGAATTGCAGAACTGCTGTTCCTGGATTTGCGCAGATCACGTTTCTCAGCTGCGTCCACCAGTCTTTTGTGCTCAAAGGCTGTCGCACCGGCATTAACTTGACAGCGCCAAGCAGATCGATCAGAAGCGACACTCTCCCAGCTGTTAGGATCAATGCCTAGGTTCTTTAGCGAGGCCTTGAGGGTGTCCTTGTACCTCTTTTTTGACCGCCATGAGATCTCTTGCCCTGCTGCAGTTCTCCATAGAAGATTTTCTTGGGTAGGCGTTCTGTCGGCATGTGGACGACATGGCCAGCCCATCAGAGTTGTGCCTTGCACAGCATGGTGTGGATGCTTGTCATGCCAGTCTGCGTGAGCACCTCTGTGTCCGGCACCCTGTTCTGCCATCTAATTTTCAATAGTTTTCTCAGGGAGCTCATGTGGAAGTGGTTCAGTTTCTTAACATGGCAGCTATACACAGTCCAGGTCTCGCAAGCATAGAGGAGGGTGGGGAGAACAACCGCTGCGTAGACTTTTAGTTTGGTGGCAAGCCTGATGCCTCTCCTGTCCCAGACATTAGAGCAGAGTCTGCCAAAAGCTACACTGGCTTTGGCAATGCTTGTTTTGACCTCGTCATCAATGTGAACTGCTCTTGAGAGAGTGCTGCCGAGGTATGTGAACCTGTCTACATTTCTGAGATTTTGGCAATTGACAGTGATATATGGTTCCAGATAATTTTCTCCAGTGGCTGGCTGATGCAGAACCTCGGTCTTGATGGTAGAGATGGTGAGTCCGAAGTTAGTGCACGCTGTGGAAAACAGGTCCATGTTCTGTTGCATGCCTGCCTCCGTGTTGGAATTGAGGGCGCAGTCATCTGCAAACAGGTGGTCGCTAATGTTCGCAATTTGGACTTTGGATTTGGTTTGAAGCCGCCTCAGGTTGAATAACTTCCCATCCATACGGTAACAGAGACCTACTCCCACATCACTGTCCTTGAAAGCATCCATCAACATTGCGGAGAACATGAGGCTGAAGAGAGTGGGGGCTAAAACGCATCCTTGTTTCACACCATTCGTGACTGCAAAGGGTTCGGATTAGTTGCCCTGGTCCTGAACTCTGGCAAGCATGCCGTCATGAAAATGCCTCACCATTTCAATGAAGACCTCTGGACATCCAAACTTGGCCATAATTTTCCAAAGGCCTTCCCTGCTGACAGTGTCGAATGCCTTAGTCAGGTCTACGAAGGTGGTGTATAGTTCGACATTTTGCTCAAGACACTTTTCTTGCAACTGCCTGGCAGCAAAGATCATGTCCTTTCTAAAGCCACACTGACTTTCTGGTAGTAGGCCATGATCAAGGTGCTCTGTGAGTCTGTTCAGAGTAGCCTGGCGAGGAATCGTAAATGCGATGCAGAGTAGAGAAATTCCTCTATGGTTGTCGCAGGATTGGCGATTGCCTTTGCGTTTGTAAATATGGACGATGTATGCATCTTTGAATTACTGTGGTATGCGTTTCTGCTTCCACATCCCACAGAACATCTCTGTTAGTCTTTCCACTAGCTTAGGCCCACCAGACTTGTAGATCTCAGCTGAGATGGAGTTTGCTCCTGGAGCTTTTCCACTAGACAGGAGCTCAATGGCTTTATGAGTTTCCAGCACTGTTGGATGGTCAGCCAGTCTCTCGTTGATCTCCACCTGTGGTAGACGGTTGATAGCTTCATCACTGATGGAAGAGGGTCTGTTGAGGACACCGTCAAAGTGTTCCGCCCAGCGTTCCAGTATCTTCTCCTTCTCGGTTATCAGAGTGCTGCCATCTATGCTCAATAGAGGGGCTGTGCCTGCTGTTACCGGGCCATAAACATCACGAAGAGCGCTATAGAAATTCTTCATGTCGGTAAAGGATTGGATATCATCATCCTTTCGGCTCAGCCATGTGTCCTGCATCTCGCGCAGTTTTTTCTGCACAGATTGGCGGACCTTGCTGAATGCGTCTTTCTTTGCAGCGGACTTGGGGTCGATGGTGTACGCTCGATGGAGACGATGTTTCTCCTCTAGCAGGGACTGTATTTCTTCACAGTCGTCAAACCAGTCTTGGTGTTTTCGCGCAGTTATGCCAAGGGTTTCAGATGCGGTAGAGTACACCAGATGTTTGAAGGTCGCCCAGCATTTCTCTACGTCGTTAGTGTCAGAGTATGTGGTTTCTAGCTGGCTTTTTATAGCTGCAGACAGAGCTTGCTCAGTGTTGCATAATTTCAACCTAGAGATATTGAGCCGCTTTGGGACTTTGATTCCCTGTGGACGTCTGGGAGGTTTAATTCTGAGATTCATCTTGGAAATCAGCAGCCTGTGGTCTGTCCAGCAGTCAGCACCACACATGGCTTTAGTCATTTGGACATCCTGCCTGTCAGTCCCACGTACTAAGATGTAGTCGATCATATGCCAATGCTTAGACCGTGGGTGCATCCAAGTTGTTTATTACGGTTCTGCAGACGGAATAAGTGTTTGTGATCAGAAGATCATAAGTTGCACACAACCTCAAGAGCAGAAGTCCATTGCTGTTGCAGTTGCCAATGCCATGTCTACCAATAACTCCCTTCCACGAGATATGGTCCGCGCCATCTCTGGCGTTAAAATCACCAAGAATGATTAGTTTATCTGACTTTGGTACCGCAGCAATTTGGGCTTCCAGATCGTCGTAGAACTTGTCTTTGGCCTCCTCCGAGCTTGTCATGGTTGGTGTATAAGTACTAATGAGTGTGGCTTGCTTTTTTCCATGTAATGGTAGCCTCATTATTATTAATCTTTCATTAATCCCCTTTGGTAAGGTAGAGAATTCACCAAACTCGACTTGACTGCGAAACCAACTCCAGCCTCACGACGTTCATCAGTGCCACGTCCATTCCAGAAAAAGGTGTATCCAGCTCCAACTTCAGTCAGCTGGCCCTCACTCAGTGCTGCTATCTCAATCTTGTAGCGGGCAAGTTCTCTTGCAATCAGGGCAGTTCTTCTCTCCGGTCTGTCAGCCTCTGCACGATCCAGTAGAGTGCGTATGTTCCACGCACCAAGAGTGAGTGGAACCTTTTGGGTTTTCTTTGTGTTTCGACCGCAAGAATGGGATTCCCTCCAGCCGCGGTAAGCTGGTCGGGGTGGTTGAAGCAGGCTTTTTTGGGGGCACCTTTTCTAGCCCCTTCCTCAGGCTAGGGAGGTAAGCATCGCTATCCTAAAAAGGTCTGCTTAGTCGCTCAGATGGCTGCCGAGATCCATTTCTGCTTCAGGCCAATGGAAGACGACCCTATGGCCTGAGCCGCCCGCGTGCAGGTCCGCCACTACGGCTGCCAGTGCATCCACACCTGCCGCGTCGCAGCTCGCCCATCGCCGCAGGACTTGGAACAGATGATGATGATGACGACATGAATGACTTGCGCGTGAATTGGATTAAAGTGAGGGAGAGTTGCGCTACGTCAGCCACACTCTCTCGTCCAGGCTCCGTTTTCTCCAGTGGCATGACGTAGTCAAGACGGCCGGAATGGAGACTGGATGCAGTGGATGACCAAGGCGTCCTACGTGTCTTGC
Source organism: Unio pictorum (assembly GCA_030141615.1). Taxonomy (NCBI): domain Eukaryota; kingdom Metazoa; phylum Mollusca; class Bivalvia; order Unionida; family Unionidae; genus Unio; species Unio pictorum. The sequence continues at coordinate 9,321,127 of JARLTB010000060.1, forward strand.
CGTGCTCTTAGCGCTCCACAACGCTTTGATGGGTCCGTCTTTCTGCCCGTTGACCAGCTGGTGGTTCCTCCGCGCAGTCCGCCGGGTCCAGACTTCACATGCGAGGGGTGACAATCCCTGACTCACCGAAGGTTTGAGACCTGCCGGTTACCCTCAACCTGGTTTAGCCGGCCAGTCAAAGCCGTTGCCCGTAGTGTGGCCGCTGTGCATGGTACAGCTTCTTTGAGCCACAGGTGAGAGCTGGGTGCCAAATGAGGACCAAAGGTGGACTAGCTATCCCCAAGAGGATACGACTGCTACTCCCACCAGAGGTGCTACCCCACCATGAACACCCCTTACACCACCTTACACTACTACTACTATTACTACTACTACAACTACTAAAACTACTACTAATACTACTACTAAAATACTACTAATACTAATAAAACTACTACTACTAAAACAAATACTACTACAAATTGAACTACTACTACTACTACTACTACTACTACTACTACTACTGGAACTACTACTACTACTAAAACTACTACTACTACTAAAACTATTACTACTAAAACTACTACTTCTACTACTACTAAAACTACTGCTACTACTGAAACTACTACTTATAATTATTTTTTGGATATATACACTAGAGTTTATAGTTGGGGGTGAGATTTTATGGCACATAAATGTCAAAATATTGAGCCAACTAAAAGTAGAAAGCAATTTATGTAGAAATAAAGAAATGCACTGCACAAATGCTTGAAGAAGATCAAGCTAAGTCTAACCGTGTTTAGTAGTATAGGTAACTATATAACATAATTGTACAGGGGCAAAGTCATTTCCAAAAACTGTGCAGTAATATAGATACCTAATTGCATGGTTGAACAAGTGCAAAACTAAAAGTCAAGTCTACAAGTGTACACAGGATTCATATGGTCTTTCAAGGTCCTTGACAGTTTGGAAAAAAATCAGGTAACATTTTCAAGGCCTTGAAGGTTAGGAAACTTGAGCAGATTATCTTGAGGTCTTTAAAAGTCTTTGAAAAATTGAAATAAATCCAAACATTTTACGTTCTTTACATAATCACATACAAATGTCCAAGGTTGCTAGATTCAGATGTAGTCGAGCTATCCTGGTTTCTTTCTTTTAATTAATTATAGTTTAAATTTCATCATGAAACAACAAAGTAGTATTTTGCAATTTCATTATTTTCTCAGATAACTTGTAAATGAAATGTTAGTGAAAATAGGTCTTGAAAATATGTTTTTGGTCTTTTGAATGTTTGGAAAATGTCTTTGAATTTATCATTCCGAACTCTGAAGGAACCCTGGTGCAGTAGTATATTTACAAGCCACAGCTGACTGCAAACAGCATAGGCCCTGACCTGCTGTCACAGAATGCATCGTCATATCAGGGTCTGTGATGTTTATGCTACAGATCAAGTGCTTTGCAGTTTTTGGTTGCCATACATTTTGAAATTAGTTGATACAGAAGGTTGCTGTTACCAAATGCAAAAGTAATGCATAGTATAACTTATTATATAAATGGATTATGGGAGAAATTTCATTGTTTAATTTCATTAATTATCAGGTTTGAATCTTTCACTTTCTTGTTTTGAACGTTTTAGCACTTGTGGTAGAAAGACGTTTGCCCTTACCAAATTTTATAATGTTGAAATTCTATGACTTTGAGCTTGAAATCTGCAAAAGTAAAGCAACTTGGAAATTTCCTAACTATAGTACACAATATACTGAAATCTGAATTCATATGTTCTTTCAGGTTTCCTCAAAGATGTTTTTGGTATCTATGATGGTGCCTTTTACTTGGGAGGTGCTGGAATGATCCTTGGGGCATTTATCTTACTAGCTGGAAATGTCTGGAAAATATGCAGGAATGCAGGAAGTAAAGATACAGCAACATAAAACAGTGTAACGACATGAATCAAAGGGAACTCGACAACAAGAAAATAATAATAATAATAATAATTATAATAATAATAATAATAATGATAATAATAAAAATAATAGCGCTTAATATTTAAAAGCTTCAAGCGGTTTCCAACATCTATAATGATATGATTACAGCTACAACAAAATACACAATGAAATTGGAAAACAAAAAATGCTGAAAATATTTAAGGTAGGAAACAGTTTTAGGTCTTTAAGTTTCTTCTTGCAGTCAAAAAAGGTTAGTTCTAAGAGCACTCTTTAAAATGATCACTGTATCTTTGTCTCATTTCAATGAGAAATTCATTCCATGTTGCTGGGCTCTGGTATGATTAGATGAGATAAGTGGGAAGTAATGGGTTCCAACCCTAGCCAAGACATGCCAAAGACTTAAAAAATGGTACTAATAGCTGCCTTACTAGGCACTCAGCATTAAGAGGCTAGTGTTAGGACTGGTCAGCCTGGTGTCAGGATAATTTGATTGGATGGTACGTTATGCTAAATGTTAAATTGTTAAATCTATGTTAAAAACCCTAATCACACACACACACACACACACACACACACACACACACACACAATGGAAACAGACCACTCTGGTGGTCCAGAGGTTAGTGCATCCTCCTTGTGTTTCATGAGATTGCAGATGCTAAACCCATCCAAGCCATACCAAAGCAATAAAAAATGGTACCTTGAGCTGTCTCGCTTGGTACTCAGCATTAAGAGGTTAGTGTTAGGACTGGATGGCCTGGTGTCAGGATAATGTGACTGAATGGGACATCATGCTACATGTCTGCGGTATGATGCCCCAGTGCTAGTTATCACTCTAAACTGCCACACTGCAGACATTATAGCATTTTCAATAAATCATTGTTAAAAATCTTAATCACACACACAAACACACACACACACACACACACACACACACACACACACACACACCATTGAAATAAAGTGTAGCATAAATAGTTTAATTATTGAGTTTGAAAGAGCATAAAGTACTTTTCTGTCATAGTGCATGCTGTATATATATACAACACATTATTGTACATTATATGAAGTCTTATTTATTGCAACCATATATGAAGGGTACCTTTAATTGGAGTCTTATAAAAGCGGAGTATTTAGTTGTGGGATGTCATTTTTAGATACTCTTGTTTTCTTGTTATAACAATAACTCTGTATACAAACAGAAATTGTGTAAAATTTTCTCACAATAAAGAAAAACTAAGATATATTCAGGTCCATATCTTTATTATTCTAGAAACATTGTACTTTTCGGGAAAAGAGTGTTTAATCAGAGACGTAATTCTTTTGTCAAGCTAGCTTATTCTAGAAACATTGTACTTTTTGAAAACAAAATGTTTGAGTGTAAAATCAGAGACATCATTCTTTTGTCAAGGGAAAGAAATTAAACATATTGATATTTTTGGAAAAAATGTTAGAGTGTTTAATCACAGACATCACTTTTTTGTCAAGCGGCAGAAATTCAACATATTGATCATATTGGTGTCTGATTGTACAAACACATATTCATATGTCAGTCCACACCCTTGGTTAAATTCAGTGCTTAATCAAAGACGTTTCTCGAATTGTCAAGTTCTTATGCAGGAGCTCAGTGCAGTGATCACTTTGATGTCTGTACAAATGTAAGTCCATACATATTGATCACATTGGTGTCTGTCCATCTATCTGTATATTTTGATACTAAACATTGTGATCTCATTGTTTTCTGTTAGTACAAATCCATGTCATACATCTGTCCATTTTGATCCTAGACAAGGTAATATCATTGTTTTCTGTTAGCACAAATATGTATCCATACATCTGTCCATTCTGATACCATATATATTGTGCAAGGACATGTATTTGTAGTTTGTCATCAGTTTTATTGATTGCCAAATATTTAGTTGAGAATAATTTGTCCCAAGAAGTGCTTTAATTGGTGTTATTATTGCTTAAGAAATATGTATAATAGTGATAGTAAAAACTGTATATGTATTGTCTTTTTATTATCTAGCTACATTGATCTATCACTCTATATTCTTAATAAATATTTATTTAGATTTGCACTTCTTTGCTCATCAATTTATTTGCCAGCATGTTTACCTCATCATTAAATTTTTTATTTTTACCTCTTTGTCCAGAATATCTGAATTATAGGGAACAACGTTTGTCCCTTTTTATATCAGATTTGTATCCCTTATGACTGAAGTTTAGATAGACGCATATAAAATGATAGTTTAACATTTGTTAAAAAGATATTTATATTTGGTTCAAAATTTGGATATCGTTGACTTTATTTAAATTCTGATAATAATTTGCTCCTGCATGATCACGAATACTTTTTTGGAATTATATTGCACTTTGACCTCTGATTAATAATTAGGGAGGGTACCAGTCTCAAATGCAGAAAACACTTACATCGTGTTTAATCCTTTAAGATTGAGCAATTAAATTTAATATCAGAATAGAATTTTTCGTGGTGATTTCTCTGAGATTTTCACAAGCAGATTCATCTGTACAGATAGATTTTATTTCTGAATTTATAGGATTGAATTTGTTTACTGCATACCAAATTATGTCTACTAAAAATAAGACTTTTTATTAACGTTACTTTGACTGGTACCCTCTCCTTCACATTTATCTAAACAAATGCTGTGATGCACACTATTTTGACTGTTTAAAAAGTTTGCACTGAATTCAATAAAAGAAGTTTATAACTTGTGTACTGGGCCTACATGTATACAAAACTTTGTATTCTCAAATACTGATATTGATGTCTACAGAAAATTCATGGTCTGAGCCTTATGGAATGTTGTTTTTAAAAAGCTTCAAAAAACCTATAGCATTTGTACTTGTTTTGTGTTTGTAAGCTGATAGTGAGATTTAGGAAGACACTGTGAAGCTTTTTTATGTTTTGTATATTTTGAGTTTTTTTTATCTTAATGATGTTTTGCAGGTGATCCATAGGTTTCATGGAAACCTTGTTTTATTTATTGATCCAACCATATCTAATGAGGAGACATACATAGTTGCCATGTACTTAACATCATGTTATTTCATTGAGACCCCTCACCCAATCATAGGGGCCTCAGGTGTCAGAATGGTCCAAGGTACTCACCTTTACAGATCACTCACAGATCTTTAGTCCCAGTGAGATTGAGTCTAGGCTTAATCAGTATGAATATACGTAAAAGCTTGCCAGTAGCTTCAAATTCTTCCTGGGTTCTTCAACCACCAAATATACTGGCTGCTATTTAATGTCTTATGATGTGTTGATAAGAAATGGCATTAAGCCCACAAATAGACAAACTCATGTCATGTCTTCTCTATTATAAAGTTTGTTTCCACTCAATAACTTGCTACTAAAAGTAAATTTAATACAAAGCTTGACAATAGGAAGAGCTACTTACTATCTTGGTCCTGTTTGTATATACAGAATTTTATCGTATTTATCTTGTATATTTTATCTTATGTGTTTACATTGTGTTGAGGGTTATTGTCATACCAAGTTTTTGTTACAGTCCTTTCTCATTAAAACTTAACTTTTAATCTGCCAGCCAGGATTGGCGTTTAAATCCTATATTATCAATGTTATGTTCGAGGCTTGCAATTTTCAGACACAATTTTACTGAGTTCACTACTTCTGTTAAACTTTTGCTTTTAAAACCATTGCATTTTGGTGACAGTTTTATTGATACATATATAGCTGGTTATGAAAGGTTTATTTTTCATCAGTGGCTTTATAAGTTATACCAAGTGTGGAAAGCACTCTTTTTGCATTTTATGTCATATAATGCGTAGGAAACTGGAGAACCTGGACATAATAAACTGCTTTTGATGAGCACCCTTTTAAATCCTTGCATGTGTTTGACAAGATATTAAATTGGGCATTTTTACCTCTAATTTTATCAAACTTGAATTACATTTTGTCCAGGTATTTCGGATCATATCCAATGGTATGTAGTTTTAACTCACTTGGCAATAAATCTAAATGAGCTTATGGTCTGGTTTTTCCTTCATTTTATGATCATTCATCATTACATTGTCTTATTTAGCATGTGTTCCTCATTCCTTGTTTTAGTTGTCCTTAGAATTTGGCAAAATCACTTTGACAAGAAGCACTTCAAATTTGTTTAAATGATGCAAATCAGCCATGAGATATGGCTGTCACTACTAAAACTTTTAAAACATTTGAAAGATTTCTTTAACACTGATAAATAAAATTGGACCAAATTAAAATGGCGTTGTTCTGCTGACAAATTTGGCTGTCGATGCCAATCATACAAAACAATTTAATGAAAAGACAGTATTCAATAGAGCATGGCTAAATTTAATAGAAAGCAACTTTCGTATACCAGTTTGCCAATTAAGGCAATTTAACAAACCTATGATGAATTCTGTAACGTGCCAAGGGATCAAGGTAAAATAAAATGGAATAGATGGACAACTCACGCCAATTTTAGTTACCAGATCTCTCAAGTGAATTGTAGTGTCAATAAATGGTGTGTTCACCACAATGGTCCTATTTAGATAATAAACACACAAAAGAAAACAAATATAAATAGTCATCACAGTTTATTATATGACTTCCAAGATTGTATGTGTTTGCTTACAACCTTAAGGGCTCAAAAATGCTGAAATATAATATATACTAATTTTCAGAACATTTGTTTTGATCAAGGTTATTAAAACACTAGTTTCAGTGGTATATTGCATGTACAAATCAGTATCATTGTTCCCTTTGTCCCAAATTAATCTTGAACACACACAACAACAACAGAAATAAGTTAGTATGTGTCAAAATGTGTTCGTATGACGTATCGAAGTGGTAAGGGTATTTGTGCATCCAATCGATGTTCGGAACCAGACCTGGGTTTGTGTTTATAGTACAATGCTAATATATCTCAAAATGATACATGTAATTGAGTAGGAACTTCGATAGTACCAATCCTAATACTAAATTTCCAATGGATAGCAGACGGCTGTGTTGATGACGACACATTGACAGTGTGTCGTCAGCCTAATCACTTTATGGGGACTTTTATCTAATATAACAAGGAAATAAGCGTTGAAACAATATCAGAGAAACATTATAGTGGTCATTATGAGTACTAAATTTAATGTGTCGGTAGTAGGTAGTCTACCTTGCTATTAATGCTTGAAATTATCAGTTAGGATAACTAGAAACTTTTGTTGTTTGTTTGAACGTGAGACCTTTACTGGAGTCCAGTAGAACCACAACTGCCAAAACGGCGGATCTCACCGCTATTTATAGGTTTTGGGAATACACGTGGGAAATTCACGACAATGTTTTCACGAAAATGACTATATATGGAAAAATTCGGAAAGATTAATTTGAGCGCCTCCTAGTGGAAAGCCGAGCACCCAATACACACAGTAGTAAACATGGCGCCCGATTTAAAACGACAAAGATAACAATTATTTCACAATAAATAATACAAAGATTCACATTGATGATGAACAGTTTCATCAGGCTGGCGACACGTATGAACTTACTTGAGTATTACCTTAATTATGGAGAGAAAAATGGATACAATTACCTATTTATCTCTCAAAATAGACGGTAAGTAATAATAATTTACAATCATATCATGTACACTCTGGGCTTCAAAAATCTTTACCCAGATGATTAATATTTAAACAAGTAATTTTTATATGATTTACATATTGTATCAGATTACCATTGTTTTGTACAAAGGTCATATATCAAAAACTGTTACCGCAGTTACTATTATTTACATTGGAAATAGGTATAACTTTACAACACGAAAGGAATGTAAACAATAAAAGAAGATTATAAATTCACTCAAACATTAATGAAAGTTGCAATTGCACTTTATAAACATATAAGTTGACAGGTAGTCAGGATTGTTTCAATATAATTTTGAATCTCAGAGTTTTCCCCTTGCAGACAAAATTTAGAAATAAAATGAGTAACACTCTTCGCAGAGAAATCCTGCATGCGGTTTTGTAAATGATGGTGTTGTAAGGAATCAGGAACTGTTATAATGGGATCGCTATCAAACCAATGCTGTATCAGTGATTGTGCAATAAAGGGATCAATGTCCATACCAATGTTCTTTCAAGGACTGTGTTATAATGGGATCGCTTTCAAACCAATGTTATATCAGTGATTGTGTTATAATGGGATCAATGTCCATAAAAATATTCTATCAAGGACCGTGTTATAAAGGGATCGATGTCCATACCAGTATTTTATTAGGGACTGTGTTATAATGGGATTGATGTCCATACCAGTGTTGTTGTTTCAAGGACTGTGTTATAATAGGATTTATCTCCATACCAGTAATGTATTTTAGACTTTGTTATAATGGGATCGATGTCCATACCAATGTTGTATGAAGAACTGTGTTATAATGAGACCGATGTCCATACCAATGTTATATCAGGGATTGTGTTATAATTGGATCGATGTCAATATCAGTATTATATTAGGGACTGTGTTATAATGGGATTATATCTATACCAGTGTTGTAGCAAGGAGTGTGTTATAATGGGATAATTATCCATACCAATGTTGTATCAGGGACTGTGTTATAACGGGATTGATGTCCATACCAGTATTGTATTGGGGACTGTGTTTTAATGGTATTCATTTACATACCAAAGTTGTATCAAGGACTGTGTTATAATGGGATCGATGTCAATATCAGTATTATATTAGGGACTGTGTTATAATGGGATTATATCCATACCAGTGTTGTAGCAAGGAGTGTGTTATAATGGGATAATTATCCATATCAATGTTGTATCAGGGACTGTGTTATAACGGGATTGATGTCCATACCAGTATTGTATTGGGGACTGTGTTATAATGGTATTCATTTACATACCAAAGTTGTATCAAGGACTGTGTTATAATTGGATCGATGTCAATATCCGTATTATATTAGAGACTGTGTTATAATGGGATTATATCCATACCAGTGTTGTAGCAAGGAGTGTGTTATAATGGGATAATTATCCATACCAATGTTGTATCAGGGACTGTGTTATAACGGGATTGATGTCCATACCAGTATTGTATTGGGGACTGTGTTATAATGGTATTCATTTACATACCAAAGTTGTATCAAGTACTGTGTTATAATTGGATCGATGTCCATATCAGTATTATATTAGGGACTGTGTTATAATGGGATTATATCCATACCAGTGTTGTAGCAAGGAGTGTGTTATAATGGGATAATTATCCATACCAATGTTGTATCAGGGACTGTGTTATAACGGGATTGATGTCCATACCAGTATTGTATTGGGGACTGTGTTATAATGGTATTCATTTACATACCAAAGTTGTACCAATGACTGTGTTATAATGGGATCGATGTCAATATCAGTATTATATTAGGGACTGTGTTATAATGGGATTTATATCCATGCCAGTGTTGTAGCAAGGAGTGTGTTATAATGGGATAATTATCCATACCAATGTTGTATCAGGGACTGTGTTATAACGGGATTGATGTCCATACCAGTATTGTATTGGGGACTGTGTTATAATGGTATTCATTTACATACTAAAGTTGTATCAAGGACTTTGTTATAATTGGATCGATGTCAATATCAGTATTATATTAGGGACTGTGTTATAATGGGATTTATATCCATGCCAGTGTTGTAGCAAGGAGTGTGTTATAATGGGATAATTATCCATACCAATGTTGTATCAGGGACTGTGTTATAACGGGATTGATGTCCACACCAGTATTGTTTTAGGGACTGTTTTATAATGTGATCGATGTTCATTCTAGTTTTGTATCAAGGACTGAGTTGTGATAGGATTAATGTCCATACCAATGTTGTATCAGGGACTGTGTTGGGATTGATGTCCATACCAGTATTGTATTAGGGACTGTGTTATTATGGGATTCATGTCCATACCAATGTTTATTTCAGGGAATGTGTTATAATGGGATCGATGTCCATATCAATGTCGTATCAAGGACTGTGTTATAATGGGATAGATGTCAATATGAATATTGTATTAGGGCTGTATTATAATGGGATCGATATCCATACCAGTGTTGAATCAAGGACTCTGTTATAATGGGATCCATGTTCATACCAGTGTTGTAGCAAGCAGTGTGTTATAATGGGATTAATATCCATACCCATTTTGTATCAGGGACTGTGTTATAACGGGATTGCTGTCCGTATTCGTATTCTATCAAGGGCTGTGTTATAATGAAATTGATGTCCATTCCAGTGTCGTATCAAGGTGTGTTTTATAATGGGATCGATGTCTATATCATTATTGTATTAGGGACTGTGTTATAATTGGATTGATGTCTATACCTATATTGTATCAAGGACTGTCCTATAACGAAATTGATGTCCATACCATTGATGTATTAAAGACTGTGTTATAATGGGATTAATGTCCATACCAATGTATTAGGGATTGTGTTGGGATTGATGTCCATACCAGTTTTGTATTAGGAGCTGTGTTATAAGGGGATCAATGTCCATATCAGCGTTGCATAAATGCCTGTGTTATAATGGGATTGATGTCCATACTAGTATTGTATCAAGGACTGAGTTATAATGGGATTGATGTCCATACTGATGCTGTATCAGGGACTGTGTTATAATGGAACTGATGTCCATACCAATGTTGTTTCAAGGTTTGTGTTATAATGAGACCTATGTTAATACCAATGTTGTATTAGGGACTGTGTTATAATTGGATTGATGTCCATACCAATGTTGTATCAAGGACTGTGTTATTGTGGGATCGATGTCAATATCAATATTATATTAGGGACTGTGTTATAATGGGTTCGATGTCCATACCAGTATTGTATCAAGGACTGTTAAAATGGGATCGAAGTCCATACCAGTGTTGTAGCAAGGAGTGTGTTATAATGGGATTAATATCCATACCAATTTTGTATCAGATTCTGTGTTATAACGGGATTCATGTCCATTTCGGTGTTCTATCAAGGAATGTGTTATAATGAAATTGATGTCCAGTCCAGTGTTGTTTCAAGGAGTGTGTTATAATGGGATCTATGTCGTCTGTATCATTATTGTTTTGGGGACTGTGTTATAATTGGATTGATGTCCATACCTATATTGTATCAAGGTCTATCCTATAATGGAATTGATGTCCATATCTGTGTTGTATTAAGAACTGGGTTATGATGGGATCGATGTCCATACCATTGTTGTATTAAGAACTGTGTTATGATGGGATCTATGTCCATACCAATGTTGAATCAGGGCCTGTATTATTATGGGATCGATGTCCATACCATTGTTGTATTAAGGACTGTGTTATAATGGGATTAATGCCCATACCAATGTGGTATCAGATACTGTGTTGGGATTGATTTCCATACCAGTATTGTATTAGGGACTGTGTTATAATGGGATTAATGTCCATATTAGCGTTATATAAGGGACTGTGTTTTAATGGGATCGATGTCCATACCAGTGTTGTATCAAGGACTGAGTTTATTATGGGATTGATGTCCCTACTAATGCTTTATCAGGGACTGTGTTATAATCTGATTGATGTCCATATCAATGTTCCATCAAGGACTGTGTTATAATGGTATCGGTGTCCATACCAGTGTTGTATCAGGGATTGTGTTATAATGGTATCGGTTTCCATACCAGTGTTGTAGCAAGGGTTGTATTATAATGGGATTGATGTCCATTCCATTGTTGTATCAGGGACTGTGTTATAATTGGATCGATGACCGTGCCAATGTTATATTAACGACTGTGTTATTGTGGGATCAATGTCCATACCAATGTTGTATTATGGACTGTGTTATAATGGTGATTGATGTTCGCACCAATGTTGTTTTATGGGCTCTGTTATAATGGGATCGATGTCCATACCAATGTGGTATCAGGGACTGTGTTATAATGGGATCGATGTCCACATCAGTGTTGTATTAGGGACTGTTTTATAATGGGATCGATGTCCATACCAGTGCTGTATTACTGACTGTTTTATTAGGGGGATTGATGTATATGCCATTGATGTATCAAGGACTGTGTTATAATAGGATTGATGTCCATACCAGTGTTGTATCAAGGACTGTGTTCTAATGGGATCTGTAATAGATTTATTATTACTGATCACCATGCTGTGATCATAAGAAACCAGCATTACTATATATAGTTAATGTATATTCGTCTTCAATTTTATGGTTATTTTACATTTTTTATATTCTCGTTCTAGTTTTAGTACACATTTTTTAAAGTTATATTTAAACCATCATGATCATTATCATCATTTACTAATGTGATCAATTATTAAGATTATTAACAAGTGTTCCATCAATATGAAATTTAATAGTAACCACTGATATAATCATTGATCTTAATACAACACCAATATATTCATCGATCTGAATACAATAAAGATATTCATTGATCTTAGTACAATACAGATAAAGTCATCGATCTTAGTACAATACAGATAGTCATTGATCTTAATAGAACACATATATATTCATTGATCTTAGTACAATACATATATAGTCATTGATCTTAGTATAATACAGATAAAGTCATCGATCTTAGTACAATACAGATAGTCATTGATCTTAATAGAACACATATTGATTCATTGATCATGGTACAATACAGATAGTCATTGATCTTAGTATGACACCAGTATAGTCATTCATGTTAGTATAATTCACATATAGTCATTGATCTCATGTTTGTTTGGATCTGATTTTATTCCTAAGACAATGACTAATGTTAATGCTTTGAAATGTGGACTGAATAATACATTTTCAGAATGTAGTTTTTCATGTTTTATATTATTTTGAACACAACCTACATTTTTACCTGCGTCACTCCATGGCGACCTCAACCATTATGTGATACAGTGGTCTCTCTTTATTCCTTCTCAGTATGCTTCATTCCCATGATTCACATTGATAATAATATATCCCATTAAACAGATTCCTTATTTTGATAATAATGTATTTCAACTGTTATAAAATACCTGTTTTAAATTTGTGTATTGTCATGACATTCTCCTATTGAAACATACCCCATCTTTGCATACTGTCATGACATACTCCTGTTGGAATATAACTGAGTCAGGAACTCAGAACAAAGTTCCCTTATGTAAAATGCAAATCACTGTTGTAGAGAGTGATCTCTGATTTTATTCAAAATATTTATTCTGCAGACCTTTTGCTGTTTGTTCTATTTTATATGTCATGTTGTATTCAGATTTTATGGCTGTTTGCATAGTAATTTTTGACATTTTTAGAAATTATTTTCTGAATGAATAATTGTGTGCAAAAAAACATTATTCATAATAGATGTAATTTTTATAATCAGTTGGCATTTAAGAAATATGTAAATGTTTAGTGGTAATTTTGTTATTGGAGTAATTCTGGTTTTGCATGAAGTGTCACATTGAGCATATTTTAGGACCATTTTGTATTTTGTTTTGTGAACATCGAATCATTCATGGGTGGATTGATGTTTCTTTTTTTAATGTCATGAAGAAATTGAGATGGAAAATATGTTTCTAGATATGGTTAATATCATTTTCTAAAGAGCTGATATATAATATTGTACAGTAATTAAATGGATGAAATTATTTGACTGAATTTACTGTTACTGATTATGTAATCTGTATTGACAAACCCAGTGTGTTTTCGTGGACATTTCTCTACCTGATATTTTTCATGACGACCATGCCTGAGAATCATTTAGCTTCTGAAACTATAAACTTAGATTTTGTGTAACTTAGTTGTCAATAACATTTTTTCTGACAGAATAAACATAGATTTTGCGTCAACTAGTTTTCAAGAACGTTACTTCTGACACAATAAACGTTGATGTTGTGTCAACTAGTTGTCAATAACTTTACTTCTGACACAATAAACGTAGTTTTTGTGTCAAATAGTTGTCAATAACATTACTTCTGACACAATAAACGTAGATTTTGTGTCAACTAGATATCAATTACTTTATTTTGACATAATAAACATAGATTGTGTGTCATTTAGTTGTCAATAGCGTTACTTCTGCCACAATAAACGTAGATTTTGTGTCAACTAGTTATCAATAACTTCACTTTTGATTCACTGACATCAGAAATTTAAGGTAAGGTCTCATTCACTTCAATCTTTAAATATACAGCCCTTAGTAAATGATGTTGCTATAAAATGTCAAATATACATATGGGCAAAAAATTCCTCATGGTTTATAATTCACATATTTTCTAAAGAACCTACCAGTTACTAAAATAAAACATTAATGAAATGGAAACATCAAACAAAAAGTGCTAAACTATTTTATTTAACCTCGCAGTTTTATGAAATCAAAACTTTGCCAAAATTTAAATCATTCAGATTTAAATGTTCATCTATACCACACTTTCAGTAACACATGCAATGCAGCACTAAGTGCGGGTGCAAGTTGGCAAGAGACCTGTATATAACTCATAAAGGGATGGAAATCAAAAGAGGAAGGTGAAAGTAGAAATATGGGTGGGTTAGCGTGTTACATTGTTGAAATTCATTTTTATAATTCCATTGAAATTAATTGCGATTAAATATTTCTTTATAATGGTTAAGATTGTTTTCTTAATAAATTGCCTTTAATTTCAGGATAAACTAGAACATAAAAATTCCACATTGTTTCTGCATGTTTATGTTTTTACAAAGAAACTGTTCTTCATGATACGTGGTACTGACGGACTCTAGTCGAACATACCTATCTGGCCTCATCCATGTGTACACATCAGCAAGATATTTACGCTCCTCTTCTGACAATCGTATACTCATTATTCCCATTATGAAAATGAAGTGATCTAGACAACTTTATTTCTTGCATACCAGAGCCCATTAACGTGGAAGGAATTGCCCATTGAAATTAGACACAAAGACCGTGACCCCTTTCAAGAGTGCTCTTAAAACACACATTTTTCGACTGCAAGAACAAAATTAGTGACCCAATAATGTTTCCTACCTTAAACATTTTCATAATGTGTGATGTCTAAATTCATGTTGTGTTGTTTTTATAGTCATATTATTATAGCCATAAAGCGCTTAAGCTGTCGTTCTAACATATAAATATCCACGGCCCTTTGCGGTTATACTCCAAGCTTTTCAACTCACATTGCCTTTCGAGTATCACAGACTATTGTCCAGGCATTCTAGATTGAACTGCTTCATGTCGTTGGCTTCATCGGCCCCGATATTTTTCTGCACAGCTGTTATTTTGTGTATCTGCTAAATGTAGCATATGACTTTTTCCTTGCGTCCGCTAGCACTGCAGAGACTGCTGACCTGGTAATACTGTAATACGACAAGCTTTTCCTGCTCGTTCGGAGCCCTTGCAATTTGCCACACACACATCCCACACCCCCTCTGTACAACACACAAACAGAGGACATCTCGATAGCATCATTTAGAACAAGCTTCCACAGCTCGCATCTTGTTTCTAAATGATAACACATATTGTGACACCGACTGATCTGTGTCTGTTTCATAAAGGTTAGTCGTTATCTACGTCATGCAGCAGCTGACACGCTTGCATAACCAGTAATGTGGAACATCTCGGTCAATGGACGGTAACTGGCCTTGGTTGCCACAGCAGAGAACTTTAACGCTTTGTAGTCCTAGCCATCATAAAAGGCCTCAAGGTTGTCGCAGTGGGCTGGGAAAATCTTTTCACAAATAATAACTTTTGGCCTTCAGATTCTGGCATACTATTTCCTTGCCGTCACGCCGAAAGAAGCATTGGTACGTTTGCGCGCGGATATAATAATAATAATAATAATAATAATAATAATAATAATAATAATAATAATAATGAGGACTTTGTATAGCGCCTAATATTTCGAAGCTCTACGCGCTTTACACCATCAATAATGATATAACTACACTACAGAACAACAAATGACAAAAACAATGAAATGGGAAAACATGAAAACATGCTGAAAACATATAAGATACAAAACATGATTAGGTCGCTATGTTTGTCCCTGCAGTCGAAACAGTTGACTCTTGAGAGCACTATTAAAAGGGACCACTGTGTCTTTATGTCTAATTGCAATGGGCAATTTGTTCCAAGTCGCCGGGACTTGGTGTGCAAACGAACGTTGTCCATATGACTTTGTTTTCACCTTGGAAACAATGAGTATACGATTATCAGAAGAAGAGAGTATGGATCCAGCTGGTGTATACACATGGGTCAGGCTGGATAGGTATGTTGGACTGGAGACTGTCATTGAAATATAGCACAGAGAACAAATTTTGTGTTTAATTCTGTATCGAATTCATAGCCAATGTAGGGTACAGAGCAGTGGTGAGGTGTGCTCTGATCGAGATACTCTAAAGATAATCCTTGCAGCTGTGTTTTGAACATTTTTGATGTTTCTGGAGTAACTATTGTGATGAAACAGACAGAATTGAGTTACAATAGTCCAGTCTTGAAAGTACTAATGAACACACAAGTGTTTTTGTGGCACCAACTGAAATACACTTACGAATTGAACTGATGCGTCTCAATTCAAGATATGCAGCCCTGCAGATGTTCATGACATGTTGGTGCAATGTGAGAGTACTGTCTAGAGTAACGCCTAGATTCCGTACTGACTGAGAATTTAATGTTGGTGTTGCTGATATTTATTGTCTGAGATATAATTTATGTCCTGTTCACTAAGTAGGACTTGAACCACTGTAAGGCTATATTCTGAATGCCAAATACATACTGGAGACGGTGAAGTAATATATCATGGTCTATTGTGTCAAAAGCTGCAGATAAATCCAGGAGAGTGAGGACTGTAATCTTTCCACTATCCAAAGCAGAGAGAATGTCACTAAATACTTTCAGAAGAGTAGTTTCCGTACTGTGGCAAGGGCGATATGCAGACTGTACATTGCTAAAAGGACTGTTTGAATTCAAATGAGATACAAGTTCAGTTAGAACAACCTTTTCTAAGATTTTTTTTATATGAAAGGGAGATTAGAAACTGGGTGGTAGTTCTTTAAATCTTTATGGTCCAGTTTTGGTTCTTCAGTAGTGGCTTTACGATGGCAGTTTTGAAAAATGATGGGAGTTCCCCTGATGAGAGAGAGATATTAATAACATCAGTTAGTGAAGGCAATATTGGGTCTAAGCACTCAAGCAGCGGTGATATCGGAATTGGATCAAGTTCACAAGACTTTGGTGCACTTTTCATCACGATTGTCCGTACTATATCAATAGAAACAGGTTCAAATGCTCCTAACGGTTGTCGGTGAAATTCTGCGTCATAACTGTATGGTGACAAATCAGTTGAAATTGTGCTGTCTAGTGAATCTCTAATGGTTTGAACTTTGCCATCGAAGAAATTTGCAAATTGGTCTGGTAGGTCTAGTGGAGGGAAGGTTGTTGGAAGTGGTGTACATTTGTTCCTTGACATTAGTTTGTTAGTTATCTCGAAGAGCTCTTTGCAGCTGGAACTCTCCGTGATCTTAGTACTGTAGTGGGATGATTTGGCTAAATGGACTATGTTTGTGACCTTCTTCTTAGCGGCTTCGTAGATTTGTTTATGAATAGTGAGTCTGGTGGAAAGCCAAAGCCTCTGCTTTTCGACGATGTGTTTTAGCAGTGCGAAGCTGGTCCCTAACACTTCTATACCAAGGAGAACACTTTTTTATTGATACTCTGCATTGGGTGGCTGGGGCATGTTTTTCAAGCAATGAACGCAGGCAGTTATCAAATTGTTCCGCTGTTAGATGTAAGAATGTTGTTAGGTTTTCTTGGATGTCATGCATGAATTTGGTTCTATTTATCATACGGAGGTTTCTCTTAGTAGCAAGTAGAGGTGGATGGTTAGTTACTGATACGTCGAGATGGCATACAATGCAGAGGTGATCCGATGCAAGTTCGTGGGATACAAGGGTGGATTGCAGAATATTATCATCAGATCTATAAAGAAACCAGTCTAAAATGTGACCAAGTTTATGGGTAGGTTGGTTAACTGACTGTTTAAGATTGAAAACATGAATGAAATCTAGGAGTTTTGACGTGCTTGGTTTACCAGGACTGTCATAGTGAAAGTTGAAATCTCCAAGAATAATTAGGTTGCCACCTATTGAATTTCCATATTCTAGAAGATTTGGAAACTGCTCCAAAAAGAGAGATTCAGTCAGCTTGTTTTTTCCTACTAGGAGGAGCACGGTAGAGACAGAAAAAATGGTCTGACCTTTGTTTCAGTGTGAGCGTTGTTTCGACTAGTTCAAACGATGTGTGGCATTTGATAATGTAATTCTTTGCAATTACAGCAATTCCACCTCTCCGAGAGTTGCGGGGGAATGACTTGATGGAGTAATCGCTGGGTGTTAAATCCGCACACTTACATTCATCACCTTCGGAATGTAACCAAGTCTCTGTCAGGAAAAAGACGCCAATATCCTGGTCGTTGATAAAATTAACAATTTCTGTGCGCTTTTGCGGTGGTCCTACTGATTGAGCGTTGGATAATTCAATACGTAGTGGTATCCCTGGGACAGTTGACACAATGGTTGACGATTTAAGAGGAATTTGAACCAGGTTATTAAAATTAACGGCATAATTTTTAAGTTGTTTATCCGTTACGGGCGAAAGGGAGATAACTGGAATCCTTCTTCCTGTTCTACGCCGGCCGGCTTTGAAAGAACGTTTCTGTTTTCGCTTCCGTTTACATTGAAGAAATGATGAATGAATTCCCAGTTCGTTCAGTCTTGAGCACAATGCAGCACCTAGAGCTAAGGTGTGGTCATTTAATCCAATTAATGAGGATTCATCGTAGTGTAAGAGGTCACGTGACGGCGGTCCATTCAAAAACAAATTACATCTTAACAGTGGGACAAAACAGCTGAGAAAAAATCTAATTGTTCTCGTTTCCAAAACAAGGAGATGAATTAACACATACGAACGGAACAGCCAATGCATGACAAAAAACAAATATGTAGACGATGATAGAACACATGCACAAATGTCATATATATATAGTACAAAATCGGAAGAGCCTATTCTCGAGCAGTTAAGCGATGGCGGCCATCTTTCTGGAAGTCCCTTATAATCGTTTTGTTTCTGCACTCTTTTGTTATTTGAAATATTTGCACCATTTTCCTATATCATAATACTTGACAAGGTAGATCCTACAGACAGACAAAATGGAGACGCATAAATTCAAAATCGGTGATTTCTTTAACACGGAGGTTACAGGCGAGCCCGGGAACCAGAAACTACTGATATATCATATGGAAGGCTGTCAGACGCTGAACTTTGAAAACATCACAACCTTCCCGCGTCATACAGAAGTTTTGACAGAGCTACAACTACTGGGGGTAGACTTAGATAGGATAGATGCGCTCCAATATGGGGGTAGATATAAATATATATTATACCCAAAAGACCATATAATGATACTCCAACAATCAGAAATGACAATTTGTGGACAGCGTATGAAGATTACTCAAACTGATCCAATAATTAGAAACATCGAACCGAAAAACACGGATGTGTTTATTTCGGGTCTTCCAATGGAGATCCCATCAGCAGTCATGCTTGAAAAGTTATGGACAGTGAACAAAATCAAAGTAGTGGAAGAGAAAAAAGCAAACTGCTACGGACACGCCAATGTAAAGAATGGAGAGAGGATGATTAGAGTTCCCCCAGAAGAGGCAAAGAAAATTCCCCCATATTTCTATATTATGGGGTTCCTATGCAGATCGTGGTACAGGGGGTGCGATAAACACAGGCCCTGCCCACGCTGTAAAATTCTGGGCCATGGTGTCAGATCTTGCACAATGGCGCAAACACAGCGACAACCAAATACTTATGCAGCAAAAGCGGCCAAGAACGTTGAAACACAACCAGAACAACAACAAGAGATAGAGATAGAGAAAGAAACAGAAACAGGCATAATTACAGAAAGGGAAACTATTACCTCACTGACAGAAGATACCTTTCAGACGACAAAAAGAACAATGAAAAGGACCATCCCTCAAATACCACTTAAAACCAGTAACCGATATGAAATCTTACCAATTGAGGAGCACCAAGAGGACCAAGATTCAGATATGGACGGCTTAAATGAAACGGACATGATTGGACTAAAACCATTCACGTCCACACCGGTACCGGTCAAGAGGAAAAGAAAAAATGCCACTCTCTCAGAATCCTCAAATAGCGAGGAGACGAGCATCATTACTGAGAAACCTTTAAGCCAAACAATGCAAAGAAAGATTACAAACCAGCAGAAGAAACAAAACAGGGAGATAACAGAATAAATCCAACTATCTGAATCATCTTCGGATGACAACAGCAAGCTTGAAATAGACTTGAACACACAAACCGACAAGGACGAGATAATAGCAGAAACAGAAACAACAGAAGTATCAATAATAACGACGAAGGCAGACAGGACAAAATCAATTGTAGAAACGACATACATTAAGGAGACTATAAGACCAACTTTAAGATATTTAAGCTCCTAAACTATACAAATATACAATTATACTACAATATCAATATTAAATAAACGATCGAGGGGCTAATGCCCCTTAACTTTATAATTGAACATTTTATGATAATTACTAATATAAGGACAAATATAACTTCTGTGGAAATATTACTTTTATCACAGCCAAGCTAACTGCTTTAAGGCGAGTAAAACTCACAAGCGAGAAAAACTCACAAGGATTCTACATGACCGAATTACACTTTACACATATAAATGAATGCTTATCACGATTAATTCTTTACATGACCGTGACATTTATAGTGATTCACTAATGAAAATATTGACAATATACATTATTTAAGATGCTTTATGAGAATATGTTTATATGAAAACTAAAATATTTGAACATATTTAAAAAAAAGAGAAAAACCAACCCCCCCCAAAAAAAGTTTTCATTTAATAAATTATTAACATTTTTGTGAGGGGGAAGTACATATGAGGACGCCATAGGGCTAAATCACATGGCGCTACGCGAAGTGAGCAGACCTATGGAAGAGTTTGGAAAATACCACCCAAATATTTATTTAGTTTGATGCACATCTTTCTTTTTCTCTGGATACTAATCCATACTGTACCTGCCTTGTCTATCTCCCGTAATAGACATGGCTCCCATTTAAGGAACATAAACAATTTTGGAAAATTTCTTAACTCTTAATTATAATAAATAAGTAAAGGCCGGATCAATTTGAGACAGGAACTGTACAACCAAATAAATTTGTACAGATCCTCTCTCAAGGCAGACGGACCTAAGAAAATAAATATTACTAGATAAATTGAAGAACACTAAATATCTAAATATACAAACTTCAATTCATACAAAATTCAAAATTAAATTTAAACTAAATTAAAATAAAAAATATTAAATAAAATACATGTCTTCCATTTAGAGAAGACATAAAGTAAGACAACTGGTAAAAATTTGAATGAAAATGGCAATCCTTTACAAAAATACAAGGTATATACCTTATATAGCAAACAGACATATAGCACAAACACAAATAGCAAACACAAGGAAATAGGAGACCACTAGCCACGGTCAAAATAAACATAAAAGTAGACTACTAGTTGTGGGTAGATCAATTCCCACCTAGTACGGATCTACAGAGAGACATTAGGGATATTAAATACCCCAAATCAAATATATAACCCCGATGGGGAAAAATTAAATGGGAAGTTAAATAAAAATAAAAAAACAAACAAACAACATACTTGGGGGTACACAAACATACATAAAAACTTTTTACTGTTTTTGATTTGGGGGGAGGGGCATCTGTCTGGTGCCCCCCAAAAAAGAAAAAAGAAAAAGTATTTTCGAAGCTTCTTATAATGTTGCTTCAGTTTCTTGGACTAGCATTTCCAACAGATTAAGCTTTTGACGGCGTGCCTGCGTCAGGTTTTGTAATCAGGAAGAATTCTTAAGTAGTCATATAGACACTTAACTACACAATTCATATAATCCTTCGTTATTGGTGCCAAAAATTGTGTGTATCGGACTATTAGATGAAATAGATGCCGTACACTACTGTAGTCTAAATTTAACTATTTGTATAGTAAGACTAGACAAAAGCAGGTTTTGTATGGTGTGAAATGTCTACACATTTTGATTTTGCAATCTTCCGTCTTCAACTGGTCTTGCTTGTCAGTTACTATCCACTTACCCTCACCTTCATTGAAGTATACCACTCCCGTGGCCTAGTGGTTAGATCGTCCGCGGAAGGTTGTGGGTTCGACCCCATACCGAGTCATACCAAATACTTACAAAAATAGTGCTAACAGCTGCCTCGCTTGGCGCTCCGCATTAGGAGGTTAGTGTTAGGACTGGTCTGTCTGATGTCAGGATAATGTGACTGGGTGGAACATGTCTGCAGTATGATGTCCCAGTGCTTGATATCACTATAAATTGTCACACTGCAGATATCATAGTGATATGACTGAAATATTGTTGAAGCTACGTGTAAAAAATTCAAATCACACCCACACATTACGATATATAAATTTAATGAGAATGAAAAGCAATGCATATTGTCGTTAGATTCACAGTAACGGGGAGGGGCAGTAAATGCATCATTTGGCTACTTAAAATCCATCCTTGCTTCAAACGTTTTATTCCTGCATAATTTCATCTTCGATATGAAATGTACTGAATTCATATGATGCGCCATAAACTTCTAATGATTCCTTGGTATCACAAAAACGATATCATCAAGGTCTATGTTTTGGGGAATGTGCGTGGTACGGAATCGGCCAATAAACCAGCCTCATACCTATAATGATATTGACTAAAGGTTTAGGGCTAGTATCGACTATTCATGAAAGATTGCATTTATTTACTGAGAGTTTCGAATGCATACATCAGTGTACATTTTACAAACTTCCTGGTATTTCTAAAGGCTGTTGAACTACCTTCAGCTGAAGGGTTCTTTTGACGATATGTATATCCTGTTTCCGGATTAAATCACATGTTTGACGATCTGTTAATCTACGTGAAATAACAAAACCCTCTGTTCTTTGGCTATTTTGAATTTTGTTGTAGATTTGGCAATTACTATATATCGGTAATTATCTAAACTGTACGCGGGCGTGTTCTGGGAAGATTTACATGCAGTAAATCTGCGCATTTTAATAAACAGATATCATCAGATTCAAAGGTTCCCTGGTTGCCGAGTGGTCTAAAGAGCTCTCTATTACAGATCACTGCCATCTCACCTGTCTGCGTGGGTTCCAGTCTCAGATTCGGCCAATGTAGTATGTGAGAAAGCTTGCAAGTAGCTTCTCATGGGTCGGCGGTTCTTTCCGGTTATTTTTATTCAACGGGTTCTTCCTCCACCAGTAATACTGGCCGCCATGTATAGCCTATCTTGTGCTGAAAAATGGCGTTAAATCCTAAAACAACAATAATCAACAGATCCACACATTATCCATCAGTATAAACACAGATTTGGACGTTTGACATATTGTAGTAGGTACAGAACAACCATGTTATGGTCAAAGCGGACTTGTTCCTTGATTTCTATGTAATCAAAACACCATAGTTCATGCCTCACGGACTTTGATGTCTGTTTTACTTCTTTAAGCCGAGCAAAATGTTGCTATAAGCTGCTATAAGAACTGTTGCAGCGATGTGCATATTCTGAAGTAAGTAATAAACATGCATGTTGTGAATATATAAGTATTAACATATAAATTTGTAAAAGTTAAATTTGTAATCCCACTGCTCGACAAGGGAGGTAGTTTTGATTTGTGTTCATATACAACTTTATTAAATTACCCCCCTCGCCCATTTCTCTACTCCATTCATAATTTTCAGCTACATGTGTATTACCACAGCTTATACATATCCTGCGATATAACAATGCTCGTTTAACACACTTCCTTTATTCAATTGTGGCGTTTATATTACAATACTTACATATTGTTTTTCCGCAACGTCCTTCAATCCAGCACATTATTTTTCCTTAACTTCCTTTAATACATATGCTAAGCTAAACGTATTTGCGAGAAAACGTGTTAATGATCATAACGAAACATAGTGCCAAATATTATGTTAAGATCCTATGTGCCAAAGGATTACTACTTTATTTCTTTCAGGCCCTTGTATCTCATCCACTGAATACAAATAACGTTTCAAAATAAACTTCATAGTATCTAAGAATGTTAAACCTTTCTAATTTCAATAAAACATGTTGAAGCAGCAAACTTGCAATCATATACTATGCTGCCCCCCCCCCCTCCGCGATGTGTGTGTGTGTGTGTGTGTGTGTGTGTGTGTGTGTGTGTGTGTGTGTGTGTGTTGGATAGGTGGTTTTAGATTGTCTTCCTATTACAGACAAGCATATTTGAAATACAGTTGTCTCTATTCGATAATCAGTGTTTGCAGATTTTAGAGCTGTATGCGATTTAACATGAACAAGCACTCAGAGGCGTAGCAAGGGTGTTTGGAGACCGGAAACAAAATTAATTGTTACGCCCACCCTCCCCACCCCCCACCTCAACTCTAAAACTCATTTTTTTTCAAAATTCCACATACAACGTATTTCAAACCCCATGTTGGCGCCGACCCCCCCCCCAAGAGTCTGGAACACGGGGATATCTGTCCCCCTCTGTCCCTCCCCCCCCCCTGCTACGCCTCTACAAACATTTCCTGAGGTAGTTCAAATATCACTATATCACTACATTAACGGGCGACATAGAGTACCTTTTAAAACCTATTCATGATCTGATGCTGATACGTTGCTTGAAATGTACCGGCGGAACAACTGAATTGTTTGTTTGCTCTATGAGTTTAAGAGTGCGCCCGGCGTTGTTTATTCTCACTATATCGACACTGATTGTATATAACTTTGGAAAAGACCTGGACTGTCTTGTCTCAGTCTCAAACTTGTGTGCACAATTCTCATCACTACTCGGCTCATTTTACTTGGAATAAAATTGGTTTCCTCAAGATAACTTGACTAGGAATATATGGTTTTCAACAAACAATTGTATGCCGCTGTGTGGTGTCTACACCTTAAAAATGGACCCTGTATGACAATAATAGGGAGGGGGCGCGCTGGTGTCCCTTCATCTTCTTAATTGAACAACTCCTTAATTGTTGTTCGAATACCTGTGCTACTGACTTAGATCTTTACAGATGATATAGCATCCCAAAAATGAATCTTAAGGCCCATGCATGTAATGTTTAAGATAATTGTACAAATCTTCCCACATTTATGTCGACCTGTCAGTACTTTCAGGCATACTAATGTAAAAGAGACTCCTTAGCAGTTAGCTGACTAAACCAATGATACACTTACCACTACATATGTTTTAAAGTATAGGAAAATACTGTTGACAAATAAACTTTTACGCTTTGAATGTCAATTCTATACCTGCACGTATATTGTTGTAATGTCTGTCTGTCTAATACCAATTTCTTTCGGAAAACTGATTTGAGCTGTTCTCACCTTTCATTAAAAAAAATAGTTTTTACACAATACATATTGTTATAAATACCTTGACCAAAGGTCCATACTCCAAAAACCAGCCATTATCATTTTTGCATATCGGGCGGGCGTGAAATTACCGTTACGATATTCTTCCTTAGTACAGTCATTAGTGATTAACTGTCAAGATAATTTAGGTTACTTGCAACATAAAGTTGCAAGAATTGTTATGTTTTAACCAAACTGTGCCACTCAATAAACTTGTAATAGGGTAATTCCCTGCGTGTTGCGTCATCATTTAACTGTATTATTATCCCTCTATATACCTGTCCCTAAATTTGGTTTCAGTCACATAGTTTTACCAAATTATGTTTGAAGGCAATGGATTAATTTTGAATCATAGCATTAGTACATGTCTTCTTTCACAGAATCTGCTTTGACTTATTGGCTGATACTCGAACTTTGGCTTCAACAGCATGGCGCTGTCAAGAATTATTGATTGTTGATGTTGCATGCAGACTTATATCATCATCATCATCGTCATCTTTATTTCTTTCCATGGAAGATTACATGATATAAGAATAAATCATCTGAATACAATCATTACATAAGTATTATTGCAAAAATATTTTTAAAAAATTAGAACACACATTATTACACTATATCAGTCAACAAAGTGTTCGTCAACAGCATAAGTTGCAAGTTTCATTACTTTTTTTCAGAAGATAGCTGCACACTGCATGACAATGTACGTTAAGGGCCCCGAGTGGCCTAGTGGTCTAAAGTGGTCTCTGTTACGCATCACTGCCATCTCACCTCTGTCTGCGTGGGTTCGAGTCTCATATTCGGCTAATGCAGTTATGTGAGAAAGCTTTGTCAGTAGCTTCCCGTGGTTCGGTGGTTCTTTCCGGGGGTTTTCCAGGGTTCTTCCTCCATCAATACTACTGGCCGCCATGTATAGCATATCGTGAGCTGGAAAATGGCGTTAAACACTACAAAAACAAAACAAAAAAAGTATGCTGCATAAAAGACGAATAGTTTTCTTTGTCGATTACACCTGATGGTAGCTTTTACCTAGAAGATAGTATAGTTGCAGATCATCTTCTGCATTAAATAATGCAATGTGCAGGCTCAGTGGAAATTTATCAGTAAGGAAAGCCCAGAAAGAGTTTCTAAAATTCGGCATAGAAGGACAGCTAACACATCAATGAAGTATCAAGTCTGTATAAACATTCCCACATCTAATACACATATCGAGCTGTGTTTGAGGAACAGCAGCCCATGGTTTAGCTACATATGTAAATACCTTTGTGTGCTGTCTGGTTTTAGCCCACTGCCAGACTGAGATACGTCGTAAGTATTCGTGTATCGAATATAATCTATCAAAATCGGCTTGATTAGACATATGAACTCTCCAGAGGCTATTTTCAAGACCAACAATTTAAATTTTACTGATTGCAACAACACAAAACTCGCTTTTGTGCAGCCTAAACCTGTTTGATAACCATGTTTTGCTGTGAAGTAGGTATACTAGAATTAGTATATTTGAGCCAAGTTACTAAACGTTCGTGAATAATTTTCTCCAAGGTTTTGTAGATAACAGGCGGTAAAGTAACAGGTCTGTAACTTTCGAGGGAGTTCTTTGATTTTCTATTACCTTTGTACAGTGCTATTACTAACCCATTTTTGAAATCTACATCTATGTAAGATTGATCCATCATCCGATTTTGATTTCTTTAGACTTTTAATAATTTCTCTTACTTCGTTTACACTGATACTGGTCTGTAAAGCCTTGATATGGCTTACTCCGTCCTGTAGACTTCGATTTAATTCTCTCTCTATAAATTCATAAAAGTTTCTGTCACAAATAAGGCTAAAAGTCTGCGTGTGAATGTCCTCATAGTATCTGGCAAAGCCATTTGCGACGGAATCATCATCACGGACACAAACCCCATCAGTTAATAGTTCCTGAAAAAAATTATATTGTTCACTCTCTTAACCTTGATCATTTTCCAAAAATGTCTTACATCGCATTCACGGTCTTTTTCAATTTCTCCATACACATCACCCATATATTGTTCCACGGCCAGTTTTTGAACGTTTCTAAAGTCTCTCTTCTTATCTTTATATTCTCTGTAAGATATATATTGACTACCCCTTGGTCTTCCCTCATTTATCAAAGTGTACCCTGCTTGTCTTTGAAGTTTATTTGAACAGTATGGTTTGGCATAATAATTTAATTTAGATTACAGGCGAAGGTCCAGCTCAGATTGATGGTTTTTCAAGATATCAGCGTCTAATTTATTCCAAGCTATTTTATTTCTCTTCATAGACTGTCTGAAGTCTATCCCACATGTCACTGTACGAAGGGAAGTAAGGATAGGGAGGTGGTCAGATATCACGTGCTCTTCGTGATCTGAAACAATGTGCACACTCCGTAATCTACCTATGCATTGATCTGACAGTACACAATGATCAATCATCGTTCTTGCTGGGGCGAATGTATAACGGGAACCAGTGCATATTATTAAATGTCCAGCACTCACTAGAGTATTATATCGTAAGAACTCATGAAATACACTATCTTTGTAATCTCTGAAAGTGTCTGGTTTAGCTACTTCATTGAAATCACCAGTAAACTACACGTCCCCCAGCTGTGAGTACTGATCATAGAGATTTTGAATCAACTCAGTTTGTTCTTTGTAACAATCTATGCCATACAATAGGGTCGGCATATATACACAACAAATATATACATTTTGCATATCGGGAAATTTGAATTCTATGCCAACAACTCTGTCATTATTAACTTCATCTATAAAGTCAGCTTATCTCATGAGAGAAGTTGTGTAGAAGAGTGCAACTCCTCCTTTACCACATTTTATTAACGATTAACGTGCTAGTAGAGGAAATATCCTCGGCCTTAGCAGTGAATTTATAATCAAAACGAATATATACGCAAAATGGAAGTATGTGCTGTAACAGTTTATGTTCAGTTATGCAAGCTACGTCAACATTATATTCATCCAGCATTGCACTAAAGGTAAGAGCAGAGGACATACTTCCTTTAACATTCCAGCTCAGTATATTAAGATTCATAATTACTTGAAATATAGTCATATTAATACTTATGCATTGTGAAAGCAGGACTAAAATGACAAAGATGACAAAGAACATTAACTTACGACAGTACATAATGGCAAATTTATGAACATTTGACTATGTCACCTTAGTCATAGAATATCGCATCCTGCACATTCACTTAACTCCTGATCGCGATTGTTAAACATATCTCGCCAGGATTTATTCCCATACCACCTTCTCACCTAAATACATTTTGGCCATGTTACATCATTTTCTACAGCGTTGCAGTCCGATATACAATACGTTTATGGTGGATAAACTGTATGAATACGGATCTATATCGTATTCTTTCAAGAATTTACTGAGGCCTTCAGCAGTACACATGACGCCAATGCCACCTACATAAAAGCACCTTGTTCTACGCCTAACCACGCCTTCAAATACAACAACATTATCATCATTGTCATCAACATCCTCATGTCCAACAATACTTTCTGAGCCAATTTCTAAACCTGATTTACCAAATGATCTAGGTCTTTCTACCTGACCCCAATAACGGTAGGTATAATGCTAGGAGTGGGTTTCAAGTTAATATCTTTCACATTACTGTTGCTAGCTATCGGATGCTTAACGTGCTCTATCCTGGTCGAAGTCGATGTTCCCTGTTCAGAAAGCCGTTCGGTGTGGGCTAACAGTTTATTTTGATTCCGAATGGGTGTGCGCACGACATTTGTCACATCAGGATGAACATTGGCTTTAGAAATATGTGGGATATTTTCATCGAAGGGTGCGATATGTCTTCTATCGACAGTCTGCGAAATTATATCCGAGCTTTTTGACACCAGAATTTGCAGAGCACTGACCCCCTTCATTTACAAAACTGGTTGGGACGTTACACCGGTTTGTGACTCCACTGCCGTTGTACCTGCGGTAGAGTCGTCAGCCTCAAGAGACACGGGAGATAAACAGTTGCACATTGTAGTTCTGTTCTGAGAATCACTTGATAGGCAGCAGTGTGTATCTCAACCAGTTTTATTAGAGCCAATCAAGACGGGAGATGAACCGTCAGACACATAAATCTTGTTCTGAGCTGCAATTGATGGAGAGCGTCGATCAGCACATCCATTGGCACTACATGTTAGGTTACTTACACCTGGACTATGCGTGCGAACGACATCAGCATAAGATATGGGTTTGCTCAAAGATTTCATCAGCTTAACTCTAAGTTGCTAGGTGATGGTGTGGGGAGTTTCATTTTCTTTCATCAAAAAGCTTTGAGTAGTTTTTAGTGACTTAATCTCATTACGGAGCAGTTCAATTCTTTGAGATTGTGCCTGTACCTTATTGTTTACATCAGCACGGAATGCATTAAGGTCATTCATAGTCATCAATGTGATTTGTTCTATCTAACAACCAAATATCCAGACGGACAGCCAGGAAAACCGCGTGCTCTACTAAATAAAGCTGACCTGTACCAGGTTACAATATCTTCACTGTCGTGTGCAACATCTAGCAATTTCTCAATATACATGTCTCTGGGTAGATTATCTAATTCCTGGTCAAGTCTTCCAATCATAGTCCTGATTGCATAAAAATGATAATAAGATACAAATAAAAACTAACTAATGATTTGTGTTGACTGGATGCTTGTAAGATTATGACTGAGGTATTAATGTGTTTTCCTGATTCATTATATAACACATGCATTTCATGAATAAAGGATTTTATCGAGACCAATTCGTTGGCGTTGTCCTGGATCGTGTAAACGTATGGTGATAAATCCATGCGCGATTTTCTGAGCATGTGCGAAGAATTTTTAAAATTGTTTATATATATTTCGCAGCATATGTGTATCAACACCGTTAAACAAGTCCCTTTAATGACCTTGGGAATTTGAGTATACCGCTGAGTAACGTAAACGACATCTGTGTTTTTATGTATGTCTATTTGCTTGTTGTCAAGCATGGCACAATCGTAAACCACTAAATTGTTGATATCCCCATTAAGATCCTAGACGGACAGCGCTTAATTGATGTCTGTAATAAATTTCATATCATCGTCTTGAGCGGCTGCAGATTCATTAAATTCATTAAGAGCATTTTTGCATCATTGGTCATCCGTGGATCTCGCTACTAAATAAATTTTGTCCCATTTGAGACACGTCATTATCAGGTTGAGCAGCATCTGAGGTTTTTATAACTAAGATGGACCAATTATAATAGCTCCAATGTAATTTGGTAATGCTGGATGATACTTGAATGGTGCTTTCTCACGTAATACTGAAAAGCCAACACCTTATTATTTTACCAATATAATTTTATTTATGATTATGTGTTCGATGATAGTCAGTCACTGGTCCAATATGCTCGATTTCATGGACAATTCGACTCTGGTAGACTCACAGTTTCAAGGCTAGGGAGAAAAGAATTGCTTGTGTTGCTTCATACATTGTATGTTTTATACACTGCCATTGCACCATAGTAAACATACTGGCTCCTGTACTTAGAGTTTATGTATGACGCATTCTTCTATTATAAAATTCGTCCAGTCTGTTTCATCTGTCGTAATGTATTTTTAATATTGCTGTCAATAGCAAGGTCAGTTTCAGAATCTTCGCGCAACAACGATACTGTGAACCTATACTATTTAATGCAGGTTTCGATACAGAAATGTTTATATTTTAAATTAATAGTTACATTTTAATCGTAATAGATCGTAACATACACTGGCGCAATTTGTGCGTTTGCCGATTCTTATGCAATTTGCTTGTGAAAGATTGTTGTAATATATGTCGCTTAACGTTTAACGTATTTGTTTATTCTTAATAAATAATTCAACTGGTCAGACATTTTGACATTTGTGTTTGAGAACTTTAACGGTACTTGTCTCCATCGACTAACTTCCTAAGGATTTCTTTAAAAGCATGACAGATGTACCGAAAACAGTATCCACTCTATGCGTGTATTATGTGTTTGTTTACGTGATAATTATTGGAGTCCGATTAATACTTACTGCTTGGAGAAGAACTAAATGCAATGAAATAAGTATTCTGAATTTCACAAACGTCGACTTGCATAGATTTGGAAGCATTTAGCATAGTTCAAGGTTGATAGATGATAAATGAATAACGTTGTGGATGTCTTCACACATCCTTTAGTTGTGAGTGCAAATAAACAGTCAGTGTATCTTTCATTGTTTGTGATTTAATTCATGAGTCTGTCATCATATCTAGGCAACGACATATACCGTTTGAGCTGTTAGAATTCCTGATTTCAAAAGTGATTTGGAAAAAACAACACGTTCCTTTTACTTGTATATATTTTATAAATCGTGTAATGCACGTTTAGAAGCTGTTATTGCATACTCTAATATAATTAATTTTTCTCATCTTAACAGCTACTAATGTTAATACAGTTTGAACTTGTTTGAGCTTTTTTGTCGAGTGCATATGGGCAGTCATTTTAATCATCTGTACATAATTTCCATAATTTTCACATGTAGAGCACAAATGTAAAGTGCCTGCCTAGAAATAAGCATATGTTCTCTCGAAATTCTCGTTGCACCTATCCATCTTTTAAAATTTGGTAATTACTGTAGAGTGGAACCTATATATGCACTATGTGTAAGACAGAGTATGGCTATGAAAACAAAACGCTCAGGTACAGTAGACATTGATGGCCATCCAATGCATATGGACACATCTCCAGACGTCTCGACATTGCATTCAGACAAGACAGGCAAGCATGTGAGATTGACTTACAATACAAAAGAGTCATCCTATGGCGGAAATGTTCTGAATACGACCTCCTAATCACAAGCATATTTTACAGCATGCCAAACCGATACACGCTAAAAACATTGGCATCTAAAAAACAGACATAGGCAGGATGTCTGAATGAGACTTGCAGAATTTCAAATTGCTCACAGGCTCATTGTGTTATATGATACATAGGTTCATAGTGTTATTCATATTTGATATAATTTAATTGTTTTTTTTGGTGTAAGATTTCATTTTTTATATTCCATTTTGCTATTGTAATGTAACTTTATTTACTGGATTTGATATATGTTAGTTCTGACTGTTGTTTGACGTACGCAACTTATAGTGATAGTTTGTGGTAAAAACAACTTTTTACAGTATTTTTTCTTTCTTAGAGTAAGATCTATAAAGTGTAATCGAGGCCATACTTGGAGTACATGATAAAAACCATGTATCAGATAGGTTTATCCAGAGATCAGACCGACATCCGGGCATCTGTTTCTCGTTGTAGCTAGATTTATTGCTGATGTTTTGAGAAAGTATTATCATTTTTGCCTAGACACTTGAGAAGTTCAAGTGTTTTATGTTGTGACCAGATTTCAACAAATTCTTTTATTTTCTATAAATTGTTTGGATTTTAAAATTGTTTTTCCTGGAAAAACAAATGCTCGAAATCAATTCTTGGACAAAGACATTAATTGAAATTTACACAGAATTCAAAAACTGCAATATTTATGAACTTCATCGGGATTAGAACTAAATTTTAATAGGATTTTCTATTACTATGACTTCAATTTGTTTAATTCTGGGAATATTTTTGGATTTGTTTCGTAAATCGTAGGTTCTGTTTGCCTTGTGTTTCTAGCGAAATAAGTTATTTAATAAATTTTACAAAGCTTGTTGTTTTCACTCTTTTCTTGTTACATTTCTAAGAGCGTAAACACGTAGCAATAGTCTCTTAGCACAATATCCCGACCTCAAAGCGTAAACGTGTCCAAAACGATTAACGTCTTCAAACTGAATGTGAAACAGACATTTGTTCAAGAACTGTGCAGTCAAATAGTTACAAGTGATATGAACTTCGAGAATGTCGGGGAAACGTGAGAAGCCTTTAGAAATTCTGTATACTCAACTGTAGTAAAAACATACGGTTTCATCATATTTTAAACTCAAGTTTGGTTTGAGGAGAGCGATACTGCATAGATGGACTTCTGAAGGAGAAATATTTTATAAATTAATCCAGTTTACAGGAATGACGTGAGGAACCTTTGTGAAGTTGCAAAGATATTATACAATCCACAGCTATCGTGAATATATCTAACACTGGGCGCTGACCGCACAAAGCTGTGCACTGACAGAAAAAAATACTTCAGATATGTGTAGAACACTTCAATAGCATCCTCAATCAACAATGATCAATACTTGAGGCGGCAATCGATCAATTGCCTCAGCTGCAAATCATCATTTCACTTGCTGATCATCCAACTCTCACCGAAACTGAAAAATCATAAATCCACAAAGCGAAAAAGCAACGTACACTAGCAGCAGAGGGGGTGAATCGGACAACTTTAAAGAAGCGTCTATTTGGCAAACCAAGGCTTCCTCCAAAATCGAAAAAAAGTTTCCTTTGGAGACGTAAAGTCGTTGTCGCGCCCTCTCTGCTGCTATGAGGGTAAAAATCTTTTTACGATGAAAGTCTTAAGACGAAAATCCTTTTAGGATTTCACAAACAGACTAATTTGTAAAACCTCACCTCGTAAATCAATTAGGTTATTGGACTGGTCAGTGAGTTTGAAATTAATTCTCGTTAATGAATCATTATGACATCGCATATAGACTGGATTAGTTGGATCCTCAATGATTAAAAATCCGGGTGGAGTTGTTGGTGCAAATGAATATAAAATATATCCCTGCTGGGCTTGATTTGATCTTTCGAGATTTATTTGATAACTTCTTTCGATAACATCACATACTAAATTCACTGCAATCACTGAGGATATATTGACCTTTTGAGGAGCAATATGTCTACCACCACCGTCTGGGTCATTATTATGTTTGAGTATAGTTGTTTGTTGTGGCATTTTTTTCCATGCGGCGAGTATTCGTGGAAAGTATTCATCGAGGAGATCGTTTTTTGATTTTTCTAATTGATCTACATTATACCCGGGGAGTTTACATGCTGAAATATTCTCTACGCGTATATTATACGTTTTTGCAAATTCTGTTCTTGATTTAGGAGTTACAGCATTTAAGACCGTTTGAATAATCCACAAATTATATACTTCCATGTCAGTGATAATTTGATTACATATTTCTATGTATTTGATGATCTCATCTCGCGGGGATTCTTTGGAAAGTTTTTCTATCAATATATTTCTATGTATTTCAAATTCATTATTTATTTTTATAAAGTGTTCATTAATTTTACTTTGAATTGGTTGAAACCATCCACCGCTTGGTTCTTCTATCCGCTCACTAAAGAAATCTAAAACTCCAAAATTTGTATCGTATGATATCATTGCATCATGATATGATTTCTTATCAGAATTATAGTCGGATTTTTGTGGTTCTGGTGGTATTTGTAAGGATGTCCGAGGCGGGATTTCAGGCCATCCTAGCACGGTTCTTATCGAACTCTGATAGATCTCAATAACCTCAGCAAATCCTGAATTCAGTGTCAATTTCCCTTCTGCGGTTCCAGTTAAGGAAATAGCACTAGCAAAATTACGAGTATACCATAGTTGGCCTAATATTAGATCAGTACAATTTGGTGGTCAACAACCGAATAATTCCTTTGTGTTTGCGAGCAAGAATAAACCCGATGGTACTCCTGACTGGAACGTAGTTTCCATACCATCTGGGTCATACCAAGTTGAAAAGATCAATAATGAATTACAACGCAGAATAAAATCCATTACTTGAAAAGAATCGAAAATCGCTATAACAGTTCACGAGCCGACATTATCATCGGCGATTGAAATAAACTCACCCGGGTATGTCGTAGATATGCTGGTTTTCACTGGGGTGGTATTTTCTACTATTCGTGGAAGTAGTTATTGCGATGATGCCATTGTTATTATACTCGTGTTGTTTTTCTAATTTTGACATCGCGGAATAATAAACATGTACCATCGCTGAAAACTCACTATCGGATATTAATGTGTCATCGAGGGAAGATGATATCATCGAAGATAATTGTGAGTACGCGGTTGACACATGGAACTTAACTTGTTTACTTAAATCCGCTATGAATTCTACATACCATGTTACTGAAACCCTAGCCAAATTATTATCAGTGGATATTATTGTGAATGGTTCAGTTGTTTCCTTGTCGATGATCGTTTATATCATTTTGTTGACCCCAGATGAACTCGTTGATGAAATATTAAATTGAATCGGCGACACTAGTGTTAATCAATAAATACCTTTGACGGCCGCGGTGATATTTAATATGTTAGTGGATGGTGTCCACGTAAATGATCCGTGTTGGATCGCGTACACATTATTTACGATATTGTTTGTTTGTGAGGGATTTTTATTTTTTCAAGTTTTTCTATCATCCTCGGTAGAACATCCTTGATGACATCGTTGGTCGTTTTAATATCTTAGCGATAAACTTCTATTCGCCGATTAATTGCTGTTATTTCATCGATTTTCGTGATAGTGTCAGCGAGATCTGTTTTGATTTCTTCGGGTTTAGCATTTTTACCAAAAAATGTATCGACGGCATCATCGGCTTTTTTAAAGTTTTTATGTAACGTAGTAAATTGTTCGATATGAGCGTCATAATCGGATCGCAACTTTGACAAATTATCCATGGAGGTTTTTATGTCTGTTAATTATGGTGTGGTCACCGGTGGATTTCCAAAGAAATCTAATAGTGGTTTGTCAATATTGTCAATTATACTTCTTTGTAATTCAGAAAACCGATCGAATTTAGTTATATGGTCGTCAAATTCATCGCGTAGTTTTTTCAATGGTTCTAAATTATTAATTCTATCCACAATAGTTGAAATGAGAACACCCGGTTTGAGTTTACCCTCCTTGGAAAACAACGCGATAGTATCTTCTACTGCGTCGCGTTGTTTAACTAAAATATCATCAAGGGAAATATTACTAGTTTTCAATTTACCCTGACGATCTTGAAATACAGCTATTTAATTTGGATCAACACTAACGAGGTTTAACATCTCGGATATTTCATCTTCGAATATGTTTTACATCACCTGTTGCAGATATTTCTGTGGTGGGTTTTTCAGGCTTGATAGAGATCTCCCCCAAATATCAATCATGTTATTTTATATAATTTCTCTCTTAAAAGCGATTACTCGTATATTCGTGTACGGTTTTATGTGGTGGTTTTTCCGATGATGAAATAGCGCTGAGGACATTTAATACTTCTATGGGGGTCATTCATTTTCTGTGTTGGTAGCGTGTAATACCAGATAGGAGTGTTTAAGCGGTTTATATAACGCATAAACTCTTGAGGTGGTGCTAATCCATATGAATCCACATAAATAATTGCACGCGGATCAATTGCGTATGCAACCCAGTGGGTGTTAGGTCCGGTGCTGTTATTGAGATTAATGATACCGGTTTCAAAGCTGTTTGGTTGTTGTGGTAATTGATCTCGGATAAAAAACACCTCTAAAGTTTGTTATCGCTAGGTTTTTAGATGCATCGAGTAAATCAAAATTTGACATCGGCAACAGAACCTTTGGTTCTCGAGTTAGTAAACTGTTCTTTGTCTCAGGCCCTTCTACTGTACCATGAATACGGAGTTCCTGGTAGTCTTAGACCCTTTCCTGATAGTTTTTTGTTTGTATCCTTGTCCGGTAGCTTTCTTTCGTGCCATCCCTGCCGCTGTACCAAAGGCTCCTAGCTCGGCAGCATTTGCTACCGCTGGGGCCGCGGCCGCAATCACCGCTGGTAACGCAGCGAAAAGTGGGAATATACCACCTGATTTTATCATGTTCCTAATTGCGGCTGCAGAGAGAGTGACCTGAAATTTTTTTTTATCTTTTCATCATTGAAGTGTTTTATCTGACGAGTTGTTGGTGATAGTTTATTCTGACCACCAGACATCTGATTGTGCTTCAGCGATTTTGTGGTTCCACATCTTTTAGCTGATTCCGATTGCAATTTTTTAATTTGACCAGGAGTTAACGTAACACTAACATTACTATATGACATTTTATTTAATACGAGATTGATCTAATTGTTACATTACATATTTTTCACTGGTGCATCAACTACTCTCATTCGTCCACCACCCCTTCGAGTAGCGTTGACTTGTCACTAAGAATGACAGCAACAGCTCTGTAATTCTGGATAGTGACAACACCACCTACAACCGGGCGGTTTACACGAGTTCTGAAGCGTTTGTCAACTACGGACTGTCTTGTTAAGTCAAGATGTTCCAGCGAGAAGTAATAGATGGGGTATTGATTTTAAAAATCCAACTGTGATATTTGCAGACCAGTATCCACATTATTATCGTGGCAACATCAACCTCACGCTCTATAGACTCGATTTCTCTTCCATCAATCATGTATCTTGCACTCTCGAATAGCGCCATGATACCATTATTGACAAAGCCAACTCGGATATTTGGGTCATCTTCATATGGTGGATCATTATGAGCATCATCATTTGTTACGAGGTCTCCTACTTCCATGAACGCTTCAGAGGGTAGAAAGTATTTGCTGGTATCATGAACCTGAAGTTCGGTTCTTGATCGAAGATCCGGTTGTATTGCATGATAGGAATAGAATTGATACTCGCGTACAGAATCATTCTTGGGCATTGGGGAATCCATATCGTACGCTGTATCAGGAACCGATTTGAACATATTATTATATATTTCTTGATCTAAATCGTGAACTAAATCGTGATTTCAAACCACTTCCCGCTTTCATATTTGCAGTAATATTCCCCTGAGTGTCATACCTTGATGCTATATTCTGATCCACTGCGTTATTTATTATTTTGCTAATAATTACAGGCATAATTTCCGTAGATGGTATTGGCCCCGGTGATTTTATCACTGATAACGAAGTCATCGGTGACGAAGTCATTGTTGGTTTCTTTTCTCGCCGCACTAACGCTATTAGTTTTTCTTTAGCCACGGAAAATGCTTTCCTGCAACATCACCACCAGCACTAATACCCTTATCACGAATAACATCAATAACTTTCATTGATAATTGTTTTGCGATTGGTGCTATTTGTGGAGCCATTCTTGCAAATAACCCTGCAATGGTATTGCCAAGACCATCTCCATAGTACGCTCTATAAACAGGAAGTCGTGAATTTACTACATGTCCCATGGTTGGTCTATTGTGGTTGTAGTGTATGGTCATCTTATTTAAATGACATTTATCTAATCGAATGACGAAGTCATCAAATTAATCACTGTGGTAACCGTCCGCTATCTCATCAATAAACTCTCGATATACACTAATATCCATTATGCCACCCTCAGATAGTCGTCTGCAGATATCAGCTGCCTGAATAATTACTTCCGGTGAGTTATTTCCAGCTCGTTTTCCCCCTACGAGAACTTCTAATCGTGATATATCCCCGAGAATACTACTAGGACAACGAACTAGACCACTACCTGAAAACCCCCTTGGATATCCACTAGCGAATTTTTCAGTTGTACTAGTTGTACCCTGCAAAGAGGATTGTGTTATAACAAAAAGTTTTAATTGCTCTGGTAGTCGAAGAAATCCAGGATTTGATGGCTTCTCTGTAGATAATTCAGATTTTTTTATTTCTTCCATAAATTCTCTATATGTTTTATCCTTTTTAGATGCTCTAGATGCACCTGTAAACACACGATACAATCAATTATACCATGTTTTTTTTTATTAGGGAGATTATAATCATCGTGGACATAATTTCTTCTATGATGAAAATTAATAACGACGATATTAGCTAATTCTTTAGTAGTATTATATCTCATATCTCTTATTTTATCTAATTTATCCGGAATAAATTTATCATTGAATGCAACTCGTCCAATAACAATATCACCTTCTTCTTCTTCTTCTTCTTCTTCTTCTTCTTCTTCTTCTTCTTCTTCTTCTTCTTCTTCTTCTTCTTCTTCTTCTTGTTTATAATTTTCTTCAATAATATCACCCTGTTGTTCTTGTTCTCGTTGTTCACGTTGGTCATGCTCATGAAGTCGTGCAGCAGCTAATATATCACTAACAAATGTTTTAAAGATTTCTTTGTTTGCTTGGATCTCTTTGCTATTTTTTCAAGTACAGGAAGAAGGGCAGATTTTTCTCCCTCATTGTTCCTCAGGAATATCTCCCCATATAGCTTTCTCAGTGGTCGATACGACTTTCCCCGTTGCAGTGGTTATTGGTTTGAATAATTGTTCAGTTCCCGTTGTGAAATCGGTTTGAAATTCCTGTATGGTTTGGAGCTGATTTCGAACGGAATCACGAATCGGAATAAATTTCTTACTCGCAGCTAATTGTTCGCGTGCTAATCTAGTTGTTAGGGCTTTACCTACCATTATAAAATAATATACGATCTAAATTGCAAGTGAAAACTCACCCAAACAAAATTCTTTTGAATTTCACAGTGTGTTCATTACTTCCGCTTAGTGATTTATCACCGAACACTATCATACCCGTCCATACAAATTCGTTCTATGCGAGTAAGCGCATACCTGTCTATAGAATTATTTGTCAATGGGGCTTTATTGTCAGCTGCAACGGGTTGGGCATAAGAGATTTTTCACTGTGTTGAGGAAACCAAAGAGGGATTTTCATTTTGTCTGATGATTTCTTCTCTTATTGTTATGATTTTCGAGTTTACTGTGGGTTTGAGTTCATATTCTCTGCCCAATTCACTTCTGACATTTTCGATAGCAATGA
Source organism: Unio pictorum (assembly GCA_030141615.1). NCBI lineage: Eukaryota > Metazoa > Mollusca > Bivalvia > Unionida > Unionidae > Unio > Unio pictorum. The sequence continues at coordinate 9,361,256 of JARLTB010000060.1, forward strand.
ACACTGGGATAAATTTGTTGATGTCGTTACAGAATACAAGCGAGTCATTTACCGCGTGCTGAATTCGTTTGATCAACCCATATTGTTTGTCAAGGACGTATCTATTATTCCGAGCGCTATCATCAAGATCATGAAATGTAGAGAGAATCTGACTACAAACTAATTTATCTGATAATTGTATTCCTTGATTTTACAAATTTGAAATCTCAATTATAATGACATTCATTTTTTGAAATTCATATATGAAATATTATATATCTAATAAAAAAAATTAAGGGGTCAATTTTTACCTGTTTTTGTATGATATGATGAACCCCATTTGGAACCTCTCAGATGTTATTCAAATCTGAGAGGCCCAGAGGTACCACGAAGCATAGTCACCGAGATGGGATCTAACTCGTCAAAGAACGGGTTAGAACCGCAAGAAGGTATGCTTGGTGAATGAACGTCACTTTACATATGGATATATACATATTTACATATATGTGGTATTTACAAGTATTTACATATATACATGGTATTTACAATGAAATGATATGGTACTTACAATGAAATGATATGGTATTTGCAATGATATATACAAATTGGACAGCACAAGACAATACAACATATAACAATGGAGTATAGGTGGACACACAGCACATACACACACGGGGCTGTTCTACATTCAAACTGAAACCACCATACCCCCAACAAAATCAAACCGGATTGAATGCAAAAACACATTCACACCGTGTGACGGTGTGCGACATATGGTGGTTTCACGCCTTGAATTTCGAATGGCTTAAAGCCCCAATACTATAAGAGACTGCATTGTATATAAGCTAACTAATACATGAAAACCAAACATGTGGTGTGTGATTTTTATTCTTTCGTGTACTTAATTATGATTATTGAAAGTATCTAAACAAAACTAAATACTTGAAAAAAAACAAAAAAAAGAATATCACCTATTTGATTCATTTTCTCACAAAACAAATACTTTAATATTTCCATTGAGATCTGGCGACAGTGTTTCAAAAACCAACACACAAATAAGCCATTGCGATACGTGACTACAACAAAAGAGTTATCGTTGTTTCAAAACCGTATACACACAAGACCACACGAGTTATTCCCATTAAAGCAACATATAATAATTCAGGTATATACGAATTGAATTCTATGTCCGGTTCTCTTGGAAATCACTGATCTAGTGATATTCTCTGCAACATATCATATTCAGGGTATATAAATATAGAAATAATTTCCAGCTTCATTCATTTATTGAAATACTCTTTCTTCGTTATTTTCTGTATTAAATGATTTTATAGGTTACGCCTTTTTCGAGTGTTTTCCAGTCCCTCCTCGTTTGGTGTTTTCACCTTTGTGTTATAGCTCGTAGATTCGATGAAGAATTGTTCGTGTTTTCACCTTTGTGTTATAGCTCGTAGATTCAATGAAGAATTGTTCCTAGGATTTCAATCAATATGATTGATTACAATCCCATCCTTTATCAATCCATAGAAACACTCATATGCGATTCTGTGATTAAGATGACTTTTCCCTCCAGCACCAAATACTATGATCCCATACAATTGTCAAAACCAACTGGTTTGTTCAGCCTGCGGTGTCTGACACTACCTTGACGAGATGCTTCATAATCGATGATCACAGGATGTGGTTGATTTTCTTGGTTCATTTATATAATAAATACTATTTATCTAATTAATTATTTAGTTTAATTATTACTTGGGATCTTTTAATGTAGTCTTGAGGTGTTCTTATGATTTTGTTCTTGACAGAGTCAGAGTCATTGATAGAGTTCTTGACGAAATCATTGATGAGTCCTTGATTCGTTTATCATAATAGCGCTTTAACTCTCTGTATCGCTTACCACCACAACTGAGACACAACTGCGACTACCACGCACACCTACTCCGCATCGTATACAACGTAAGGGCCCAAAACTTCCACGACGTACAGTTTGTAAATGATATCCACATAATTCATTTCTGCATGATTTGTTACAAGCGGTTAATGATCCTATCATAAGCCATTTGCAATGATTCATATATAATAAATTCCTTATATAAATTCTTGTTTTAATTATAATATGGAGGAGTTCAAGAGATTATCGAAAATTACACCTTGGAAAAATGTTGAATTCAATCTCGATAGAGTCTCCACTGATGTACCAAAGAGTCTAAAAAGTGATAGAAGCATGATAGGTAGAATCCGTGATAATCTCACATATTGACAAGAAAATGTATTTTTTAGAGTGAAATTCATTATCCGCTTAGAAACGGGAAATTGGATTATACGCGACAAATTTGAACCCATCCTGAAAAAAGAGAACTGTCACCGTGAGCCAGGATTCCAAACCAGGAATTCTGACTGGAATTGACAAACTGTATTACGAGAGATCCTATCCTGTAACCGCGGTTGTTTATGGGATCTATCCGATAAATGATAAACCGAGTATTGAAAAATTAAAACCCATGAAACTGTCCCCGTTGACTTCGTCAGGGATAAATTGTGTAGCAGAACGAATAATAGAGCATTTTACAAATGCGTTGCTTGGAAACAAATTGACGGATCTAAGACACAAAAAATTAAATAAATGGGGATTAACAGTGAAGGACAGCGGAGCAACAATTCAAGATATAGCCAAATTAGAAACATCATTAAGATTCCCAATAACCGTAATGACGATAACAGGAGAAGTATAACACGAATCGAAATATAAATCAAAAGGAGCTCCAATCAAAATTATTGACCATAATGTATTAGTGAACACGCGTGGACACCTGCGGTAACAATATTTCCGCGGGATAGAACCATAAAATATCTACCCATGGACTTATTTGATTTTATTTGAAAGTTAAGTAAAAACGATCCTGTGTCAGTGTGGTTACGTCACAGTTTTGAACACGAAGAGGGTAAATTCGATCAATTTGTAAGACCAAATGGCGAATTATACCGTACTGAAGCCCTCCACAACGAGATGAAAAGAACTAGCTAGTGGTTTTTCAACGGATTACGGCGAGCAATTACTGACAAACTGTTTTACAATAACGTCAGTTGCAGCTCATTTCACGAGAAAGAGAAATATATGGAAACCAACACGCGCAGAATTTCTCTCAGATATCGAACCAAGCTGCGTGGATTATGGCAATGGTGGATTATGGAATACAAAATATGACCCAAAAGTATTATTTCGGTTGATATGATTGCGTGTTATCCAGGGAGTTTTTTTGGCTATGGAGAGTGTTCTGAGTACTTCAAAAGATTTGGACATCCCACACACAAAATGACCCGTGTTGTGATTAATGGACCACTGCCCGATTTTGATTTAATCGGATTCGCTCGTGTGGTATTATTTGAATTGGCTAAAGATCTTCATCCATGCTGTTATGTTTGGCTTGGTAGACACATCTCTGAAAACCACTGGATGCAAATAGTGTTATCACGGTATAGGATTGATTCTAAAATGCTGATATCGCTGATTGTCACTGAAGCAATTATATCACATCGAGAACAAACTGAAGTCTGGTTGCCAGAACCCGATAGTCTACATAGTATAATCAGCGAAAACAAAAACAAATTCCCCGATCTCGACGAAGAATATATCGTGAAATGGTCCAAATAAATCTTTGAAGATAGAAATATACACGCAAAAGATTTCGGTAGAAGAATAATTGGTAAGTTCACACAGGGTGGAAAATACGAACACAAACGATATTCTTCGCGGTTGATTATAGATAATGCTGAATACGATTTTATAATCGCAGATGTAACATCTAGGGGTATATACGTCGATCGTAAAGACGCTTTTTTGTCCGATGGAACCAAATTAGGTACAATTGTTACTTACACAGAAGGAGATAATCCTCAGAATACGTACTTAATGTTTTCTATGCTGGCTTATGCTTCTATTAATTTACTTTCGATGATAAATAGATTTCCTGACACCGCGGTTAGCGTCGCCACTGATTCATTTTATATAGACGTAAAACATAAAGAAGCAGTGGCTGAATAAACTAATTCAGACTAGAGTTGGAGATCATGGAGAATTAAAAAAGAAATACTGCGTGATTACTCCAAATCAGCGGATGTTACAATTGAAAACAATTACTTGAAAAATAATCAGATTTCAGAACTATCTAATGCACCGTCGTTTTCCGATCCAATATGTAGATATAAAACCAGTTTTTTAAACGGTTATGGTCGGTCAGGGAAGACGACTCGTGCAATCGAATTGTTTCGATGGAAATCAAACATGATTGTGCTAACACCAACACACAGACTTGCAAGAGAGATGAAACAGCGAGGAATTAATGCTTGCACTTATCACAGTTTTTTTCGATGGAAAGGCGAAGAATGGACTCCTGATCGAATGGACGATTGCTAGCGAATACAAAAGTGATAATGTGTGGCGATCATGGTCAACCACCACCATTTGTCGGTTTATCCCCACATGATTGGCTAAAGAATTTTGTATTCTATTATGAAGAAATTAGTACAGATCATAGATCACTTGATAAACAATTACGCGAGTTCATAAAACTAATCAGATCACAACCGGATAGAATCCAATGTAAAATAGCGCGTGAAATAATTTCAGAAACCCCATTAAATAATTTTTAGGAAGCGTGGAGACCAAACCTTTTGACAGTGGCAAGTAGAAAGATAATCAGAGCCACACCTCAGATGAAGGTATTTAACACACGCAAAGAAAAATTTGCAACACGTCCAGTGTCATTGTGTTATAGACCTAAGGATACACGAAGACAGTATATCGAAGTTGATACTCCAGGCTTGACAGAGTCAAGGAAGCAGATTCTAGTGTTAAATGATATTGTGTTGGTTGACATCAGTGTTGTCGAAGATGCATTGCGTGCTGATAAATCCCCATGGAAGCTAGGATACGCAGCGACGATACATTCTTCGCGGGGATTGACTATATCCGATGCAATTGTTTGGATCATAGATAATCGCATCGAGTGGTCGAATTTAGTTTATCTTGCGGTGACCAGAGTACGAAGAATAAACCAACTTCGAAGAGTTGTTTTAGATGATAATGACACTACAATATGTGATATTGTCAGCGATGACATAATCAGAAAAAAAACTTTCTGGTTATAAACAACAGGCAAAAAAAAAAATAACAGAAATTTTGATATTGATACCGAATTTATAATCACACTGAAACAACAACAGAATAATCACTGCGCGAGTTGCAATTATATAATGCGTTGGTGTTTGTCGGATAAAGACCCCTGCCAAATTACCGTAGACAGAAGAAAATAGGAGCCTTGGTCATACCAGAGATAATGTGATGCTGATTTGTCTTGAGTGTAACAGACGAAGAGGTGCTAGTTAAGACCACGCGGTGGTAATTGAATATCCTCGGGTATCATTTGTAATCGTTCACGAGTAAACCCACGCTAAGGAGCAGTTGAATCCAACCTATATACTGGCGGTCTACCCGTAGATTGTGTTATGTTAGATATTTTATGCGTAGTGACACTCCAAATAGGATCAGTAGCTCTTTCTTTACCACCTTTAAGCTCTCCTGGTTCATATAAATATCTCATAGTGACATTGCCGAGTATTGGTTGTTTTGAAAAATCATTTTGCGGTTTTACAGGTATATACTTCTTTTTAAACGCGTTGTTAGGTTTCATATTAATTGTTCGAGTAATCTCATTATTCAGCGCGGTAATCACGCCTGGTATTCTCTTGATCCATTCACGAGATCGTTTATCCTGAATAAACTCCTTCGCGTATTGATATTCAAATAACCGCCCAGCAAGTGTCCGATTAAATCGTTCCTGAAATTCCCTGCCAGGATCAACTTATAATAGATTTGGCCAATGCAGAAAGCCCCTACGATAATCCTTTCAAACGCAGAAGCGACTTCAGTTGATGATTTTGTCTTTAGAGGTTCTGCTTGTATGTATCGATTCGCAACATCAACTACGGTTAGCGCGTACTTGTAAACACCATCATGCGGAAGAAATAATATATCAGCTTGATGAACCTCATTAGGTGCGCTGACATCAAAATGCGAGAAATTAATTTGTTTAGGCGCTGGTAGATAAATTTGCCATATCGCCTGTTTGGATAACCAATCCGCTGCAGTGGTATTTTTCACCCTTGCAGCGCTAGCGAGGTTACTGATTGCTGATTTACCCATCCAAAATCCTCTTGGAGAATAATAAATAGATTCCATGATGTTATTAATTACCACCACCCAACATCAATTTACTTTTCAAATACCAAAAGTGATCAGAGTTAACTGCAATATTCTTGCTGTATTCAATGGAGTTGACACGCATACGCTACGAAATATTCACCAGACTTGATGCAGTGGAGATATGGATTATAATCCCTTTAGAAATTTTTTTAGTCACGTTCAGTCAATTCCACATGGATTTGTAACGATAAATTTGCACGACCCGAGATCAAGATATCGTATCGGACTTGATCAAATATACGGTTGAAATCGTAAAATGATTTTTACCTCCATAGCAGCAAAGAGAGCGTTGAAATCGTAAAATGATTTTTACCTCCATAGCAGCAGAGAGAGCGCGACAACGACTCTTCGTCTCCAAAGGAAACTTTTTTTTCGATTTTGGAGGAAGCCTTGGTTTGCCAAATAGACGCTTCTATAACGTTGTCCGATTCGCCCTTTCTGCTGCTACATGGCTCAGAGACGGGTTGAACTCCTCCACTCAATATTGACTCAAGGACCTAATCCACTGGAGTACAGTTATTCATTATAATTCCACAAGAACAAACGAAAAGTCAACATACAATTCCGTTATAACCATCGGAGCATCTCCATATTGTCAATAGCTGACAATATCCTCGCTAAAATTATGATGAATCGCAGTGTGCAACACACCTTTCAAGGGATCCTGTCTGCTTCAGGAAACGAAAAGACAACATGTATATCGTGTTTACAGATCGTTTTCTCCGGAAGAAATTCCGTGCGTTCTCTAAATGAATCGACCTGACAAACCCTTTGAGAATGAAAACCAGACAAATGCATCGTAATGGTTAGACAACTTCATGATTGCACGCTCGCTCGTGTCGTGGAAAATGGCGAATCATCTGAAGCATTCGCAGTCACCAAAGGAGTCAATCAAGACTCTTTATTATTGCATTCTTTGCCTTGCTAACAGATGACCTCCTTTACAATGAGATTGAAATCATCATCATCTAACTAACTGATGGCAAGTTCTCCAATCTAAGCAGACTACAGGCAAAGACAAAGTTGCAGTAGGTGACTTAATGATTTCCAATTTGCTGACAACTGCTCTTGTAAATCCGAAATGAGTCTGAGATGCAACAGAGTATTACTATTTCTCCTCAGCTTTCGGCAATCTCCTACACCATGAAATCCTTGCATAAAGCCTACCATCACAGTAAATGACCATACCCTACTGGCATTTTACAAGTTATCATATTCGTGCAGCACACAGTCACATGGCAGTCCACATCGATGAAACTACCGCCATTATTGATAAAGCAAGCATGACTTTTGGAAGACTATGCGCAAATGTGTGGGTGTGCGAAGGCATTAATCTGCAAACCCTAATGAAGGTCTTCAACACCATTATGTTGCCGAAGAGAAACCACGACAGTGTAGCCATGCAGAGAAACTGAACTCATATTTGCTACGCGAAGAAACCCGACGACGATACCATGGCAGGACAGAGTCCGAGGCATTAAAGTTCTCACACGAATGAGTATTTTAAGCATCCACGTTCTCCTGATGAAATATCAGATGAAATGGGGACCACTCAGGTACTCACATAAACCTAACCAGTTATTGTTGACATTTTCATCTTCCGACGCAAAGGGCAAACAACAAGCATGAGACTTATTGTGATGTAATAAAATAATTGTTCAAGAAGTGGCCCAATATACTTCCCGAAGACCAAAAGATCTTATGCGATGGGCCTGCAGTCAGGTCTTTTCGTCTGTTATCAGTTGCTTGTTATAACTACTCCTAAAGTACTTCTATTCATGTCATAAAACCTGGCATACCGTTTACCCTAAGATTTAGTTGATTATATACCAAAACGATGCCATCGAAACTCCAATAGATGGTTTTCCGATGACGTCACACCATTACCCAGATCTCCGCAGTCAGCCATGATGTGAGGCGAGCTGTCGTAGTGAAGACGATATCGCGTTAATAATGGTGAACTCTTGTGTTCTTTAGGGTTGCACAAACCGTGCTGATAAAAAAGCGTGCAACGGCACTTCTTTGACATACCGCAAGTCATTTATAATCAGGGACCAAAAACAAAACAGTTATCAACCAAGAGACGTGCACTTTTGCTTGCCTGGATCAATCGAGAAGGATGTAACTCTGATTCATCACAACCCCCGAAAGAGAGAGAGAGTGATCTGGTGAGAGAGACAAAAAGTAATGTTTGTAATAAGCAGCAGTTCTTACATATTTGATTTATGTCCATCTATGATTGAGCAAAATTATGCAATGACAAAGTTAATGCATATAATAATCAGTCATATTAGTTCCTTGAAATTCAAAAAAAAATTGTCTCGATTAATCAGCTAGTAATGAGAATGTTCCAAAACCGGATAAATAAGCAAGCAGACGATAGCTTTTAAATGTACTTGTTTAAATTCAGATGCACAAATTCTGTTATGGAAATGTACATATACTGTATGCACCATATTATTGTTTCGGGCAAGAAGGCTGACCCTATGATTGTACAAATCCAGACGGGGAACCCTCCTTAAGGCTGGGACCAGCAACAGCAGATACAGAAGCCTATCAAGCAAATGGTACGCGGTACCATCGACGTAAATTGAGAAAAGAAAGAACGGCTCAGCATGCAGCTGCCGAAGCATTAATAGATTTGCAAAGCGAACCGCAATTAAATGAATTATGTATACCATGTTCACATAATTAAGCCGATAATGCTTCTCGATGTTCATTTCTCCTGAAAGGCTATCTTGAAAAGAACAGGTATAGAATGAACCTGACATTACAAGTCAGATGCGTGATGAGCTGAATCGTTTGCATTTCGAGAATATGGCGTTGAAAGAGAAGCTGAATAACTCATTAGTGCATGATCCAGCGAAAGTCAAACACTTCACAGGAATTAATTACAAGGTATTGATACACTTTTCCAGTTTCCCTCTCCAAGTATTCCTGGGACTTCTAAAAGTTCTCTAAGTAAATTTGAAAAGTTCATGTTGGTACTACTGAACCTTAGACTAAATTTCAGTTTGCAGGACCTTTGGTACAGAGTTGACATTTCTCCCAGCTGTGCAAGCAAAGCATTTTCAGACATTATTCATATAATGTATATTAAGATGAAGTCTTTGATTCTGTGGCCAGAGAGAGAATATTTACAGATGCCAATGCCGATGGAATTCAGGAAACGTTTTGGTGTTAAGGTATCAATAGTGATTGACTGATTTGAGATATTAAGACCATAAATGTATTGGCAAGAGTATAAATCTGGTCAAATAACAAACACCACACCACAGTGAAGTTTCTGATTGGAAATAACCACATAGTGCAGTTTCTTTTCTTTCTAATGGATGGAGTGGAAGAGTATCAGACAAATATATAGCCGAGAACTGTAGTCTTTTTTTTTAACAAACTTGTGCCAGGAGATGTAATATTTGCAGATAGGTGATTCAACATTCAAAAAAGTGTGAGATTAATATGTGCAGAAATTAAAATACCAGCTTTCACAAAAGGGAAAACGCAGTTCTCTCCAGTCAAGATGGAGGCAACAAGAAAAATTGCACACAACAGAATACATGTGGAAAGAGTAATTTGTCTTGTCAGATACAAGTACACCAGTTTACAAAGTACAATACCAGTTGACTATCTCCACTGCATAAGTGATACAACTCCAACAATTGATAAATTTGTGACAGTATGTTGTGTATTGACCGATTTATGATTCAGTTATGCATTTGACTAGTTTATTAAAACATGAAAAATATATAGCAGTTATTTTGTATATCACACTATATCCTTCCTCCAGGTCACTCAAGAGTGCATATTGTTTTCAGGTTTCCATCTTTGTCACCCTTCATTGGCCATAATTTTAATTTATCAACAATGCTCAATACTTCTTCTTGACTGGCAGAGATGGAAATGTCAGCCTTGGTCCCTCAAAGTTAAAAATGAAGCTTTATATACTTTTTATTAAGCAACACTGAATGCTTTTGTTCATATGAGAAGTTTGGATTGTTAACATAACACTTTTAAAATATTCAGTAATTTTACTACAATATTTGCCCTCCTTCCTAGCATTGGGACTTTTACGTGCTTTATACGGAACGAAGAATTGTTCTTTTTAAAATATAATACAATGGTATGTGGGGAGGGAGTAATGATGTAGGGAACCTTTTCAATAAAACAAGTAATTTTATCTAATGAGAATATTTTTTTACATTTCAATATTAATACATTTTCCATTAGTGTATACACAATAGTAAAAGCATTATTTGACTACTGTAACACCTTTAATACAATAATTAATCATTATATTGTCCTACAGCAGCTCAGATAGTTTCAGGTAGCATTCTGTCTTTGTTTATACAATTCTAAGAATAATTATCTATCAGCAACAAATTGTTAAAACTTATTTTCTTTCAAATTGTGGCACTTTTCTGCAAGCTGGGCAACACCAATCTCCATTTGGAACTCTCAGCTTCACACATTTGAATTGTAGCCAAACATATCGGTAATTACTGTTATCACATGCAATTACATCATCATCTTCAACATAAACCTTTTGACATAAACATTCAGTGTTTTAGTGGCACTACCGTTTGTTGCTTGATTGTTGCCGTCTACTATATTTGATGACCCTGGAATGACCAAAGTTCTTAAAAATGATTTTTGCACCAACTCTAGTAAAATTAGTTTGAAAAAAGGCCTTAGATTTTTCCACGATGATCTGATAGAAATCAGCATCAAATTCTTGGTAGAAAAGTGTCAACATATGTCCATACTATAAAATCACAATATTCCTTTTCACAAAGAAGCGATTGACACTGAATCTGGTAATAGTATGCATGTGTTGCTTTAAGTTTAAGTTGTCCATCTATAGTCTCTGAACAATTAACAGAATCTGAAACAGGAGAATCCTTGGCTCAAAATGGACACTTAATCTCTAACATTTCACCGTAGCAATCACATGATGCTACACCATCCGGTGTGGCTCCCATAAATATATAAGGGGGATTAAAGACGAGTCCACTCTGGCGCAAAATACAATTTTCATGGCTGTTTCGCATGGTTTCAATGTACCAGAATTTTGCAGTCTTTTTATAGTTACATCCCCATTCTGTCTATTCTGAAGTGAATCCTTTGCAGATGGGTAACAAATAAACGTAATCAGACTTTTTGATGGATTGTTGGTTGATGTATGGCATACAGATTTGAATCTTGAAGCTTTCACCCTACCAGCCCTGAAGTTAAGCCACTGTTCATTACTACTTTGGCCTCTGGTGTCCTTCTCACTTGGTATTTTCTTCTAGTGTCACACATAAACTCTGAAGTACTTCTTCGCAGCACTGCATTAAATCTTCCTTTTTTTGCATCAAGAAATTCTTCCTTATAAAGTTCAGTTAGGACTGTGGGATATTTTTTATCCAAGGCTTTTAGTATATACTTGTGTACATACCCTGGTACAAGAGATAAAAATACAGGCCTTCTACCTGTCAAATCAAGTAATACACATAATGCTTGAACGTGTACAGGCCTTTTGGACAGGAGATGGCAACCAGTTAGATTTTTCTTCTGTTACTGTCCTAGAATTTCGTAATTTTACAGCAACCTCCTTTGCAAACAGAAGTGCCCCAATATGAGAGCAGACTTCTAATACACCTGCCATACATATAGAATGGCCAGAAATAATTGTTCCATTCTTTCTGCAAATTATCCAAGGTTGTAAACATGTGTCATTTATCCTCTGGGAGTGTTTTTTTTTTTTACTTTTCCTGCCACAACACACAAGCCGCTGATAGTGACTTGTCCAATATCCACAACCCAGCCACAAACAAATAATTATATACTTCCAAAGATTTATAAACTATAAGTTCTTGTAAAGTGTTGGCACTGCGTATATACTAAAATAGTTAACTATGTCGGGATATATGACCCCCGGCCATGATGTTAAATCTTTACTCCATTCGATTTTTGCTCCCTCGTACGGGTCCTTGTCGTCCAGTATTTTAATTATCTCCATATATCTGGCTTTAGAAACTCTATCCAACGTATCTCGATACATTTGTTTTTCAACCCGAGAATCATGTCCTTTCTCTGTATCCATATTGATAGTAACAACAACGAGCTGACAATGACAATAACTGTTAACTACAGGGTTTCCGCAATACAATAATGCGACTGTCGCCTGGAATTATGGGGAATTCTGCTCAACGGAAATCCATCTAGATGGACAATATGGTGGCTCTCCTTAAATTAGTTTGATCACTATTTTCCTGCATTATAGGCATGTCGACTTAGGGTTTTGACTAAATTACCTTTATCAAATTGTAATGGTACTGGTGTTCAGCACAATATCAACTGTGACCATCCTGCACTTTTTATGTATCTTGAAAGTATGGTCATTTCAACAAGTGGCTCCCGGCGGTAATTCCTCTACGTTTTGACACCTTATCTAACATTCCTTCTTTTAACTTTGGGGAATTGAAGTGAAGATTTGTAAGGTCAATTTAAATACAATTTTACAATATTTAATTTATACTTCCTCCGTGTCTTTTATTTTATTAATATATTATGCACAGTATTGCTAAATTAGTGCAGATTTATTTGTTTAATTTTCCTTTGTATTCAGAATATTACAAAATTTGTATAAAATTGAACTATACCCTGTAATCCCTTCGTTTATTCCTTTTGCGCTGCTATCTTTTTAAACGTATATCAGTATCATGGATACTTTGTTTTAAAATTTCAACTCATTTTCCATTGTTTAAACTTAACTTTAAAGAAAAAGCTATTTAAAGTAGATTAATTAGAAAAATAACGAAATAAGACTAACGGAAAAGACTAGACAGTTTGCGTTTTATGATTAGTTTACACATATGGTTTCCACTGAAAAACCTCTAATTCAGCGGTTCTTCAATTTTTTCGGGCGAACTTGGTTATCCTCATTGCCACCTACCTTACCCTGTAAAAATCATTATTCAGCATTTTTAGTGCCCCATCCCCAACCCTCCTCGGTATTCCACCCCACCCCCACCCCACACAGGGGTGCGGAACTGCTCACTTTGGGAGTCACTGCTTTAATTTTTGCATGAAAACAAAATACGCATACACACGTTTTTGACAATCTCAGAGTTACTATTCGACTAAAGTTCGTGTTAGTACAAAGCTATCTGACTGATGTTGGAATAATATGAGCTATAAAATTAGTAATAAAACCTTTCCCATCTTACGAATATAACAATAGTGAAAAAACCGGAAAACTCTACACAGGGCTTGTTTGGAGAAGATTTGACAAGTTAATAGTACTCTTATGCTAAGTAGACACATCCTAACGTCTTCCTAAAGTGTTGACATACTTCCTGGATTGATTGTAAGCCATCTGTTGTATATAAAATATAGACAGGATAAGTCAATAACTGTATGTACTACTAAGGCTAACATTTTTTAACTCTTGTATTTAGACCTGTTCCATGACAACGATCTTTATTATTTTATTTTTTAAAAATTCTGTAAAACCTTTCTACATAGGTATGCTTGACCCTTCTGATCCTCGATCGGACAATATGATCTGCAGTACCAAATCAGTATATTATTTCGTACCATATCGGACAATATGACATGCAGTACCAAATCAGTATATTATTCTATACCATATCGGACAATATGACATGCAGTACCAAATCAGTATGTTATTCCGTACCATATCGGACAATATGACATGCAGTACCATATCAGATAGTATAATATGTCGTGCCATATCGGACAATATGACATGCAGTACCAAATCAGTATATTACTCTGTACCATATCGGACAATATGACATGCAGTACCAAATCAGTATGTTATTCCGTACCATATCGGACAATATGACATGCAGTACCATATCAGATAGTATAATATGTCGTGCCATATCGGACAGTATAACATGCAGTACTATATCAGATAGTATAATATACCGTGCCATATCGGACAGTATAACATGCCGTGACATATTCGATAGTATACTTTACGGGCAATACGGACAGTATAACATGCAGTGCAGTATCGGAGTATAAAATATGAGATAGGATAACATATCTACATGGGTTCCTTTTCAATTTGCTCTGATTTTCCTTTCTTCCTTCCTTCCGTCCTTCCTTTCCCCATTCGTCGTAATCGACTGATTTACTAATTTACTCATTCATATATTTTCATTTCTCCGTGTTTTTTCTTCCTTTCTGCCTTCCGTCTATTCTTTCCTCATTCGTCGTTTTTAAAGGTTAACGCGCCAACAGAGAAGGAAAATTGGATACAAAGTTCCTAGCCTTATTTTGAACACAAGATAAAAGCTAAATCAAGTTCATACATGTTTATATATACGGTATATACAGTTGGACAATAAGATATAGGATGTGAATCATAGTTTTGAGAGGCTGTGTGTAATATTCTCACACAAACTACCACACGTAGAGATAGTGCAAGTAACATGATGGCAAAGAAAACACCAACATAGGTAAGCGCTTTTGTTCAATTATAGTAGATTTAACTATCATCAAAGCGGCGAGAGGTCAGCATACTCATTATTATAACATATTAAACTAAATTAATTTTCAGTCGATGAAGATTGTGTAAATATTGGACATTATAATGACCATTTCAGTCAGTACATGTTACATAGACAATAAGCAGTACATAACATTGTGTTCGTCATCCATCGCTTATAATGAAATGCTTGAGATTTTTCCTTTTTTGTTGATGTTGACTTCAGCAGCACTTTTAATACGGTATTGGCTACATCATGTCGAGGAATATGAACCATGTGCATTTTCCAAGGACAGTCAATTAACATTAGCGGGTAGCGCCATTTTTATTAACCGACTTCACAGTCAGTCTGCACACTTCTGTTTACATTGATGACCTCCTTAAGTAGTAGAGATATCTGAAAACCGTCCATCGAGCTCGAACAGATCCAGCAGCAGAGAGGGTTAACTGACTTTGTGCTGAAACGTCATTATATATATATATATATATATATATATATATATATATATATATATATATATATATATATATATATATATATATATATATATATATATATATATATGTATGCATGTATGTATGTATGTATGTATGTATGTATGTATGTGTATGTGTGTGACCGAGAATGTTTCTAATTGGGGTAGTTTAATTGTTACTGTATGTTTTGTCGTATTTATTAAAAAATTGTATTTTTTTTAAAATCGTTTACCCACCAGACGTTTCATTGAGGTCGCGCCTTCTTTACTGCTGTAATTAAACCATTATTATTTCATAATGGTAGATGAATCTTAAAGAGCTAGATTACGCTAGATTAGCTAGAGAAAGATTAGAAGCAATTAAGAAATTTCTTCCTGTTCGTGATTCTGTTAGAAAGAAAAACTTAAAAAGCGTCAAGAATCTCAAGTTGAATTTGCAGAAGGAAGTAAACAATTTTTTAAACTGTTACTGAAAAAGAATCAGCAGCAGTCACTGAATGTCTTCCTCCAACGTTAGAGCAAAGTACTAAAGATATTTAAAATACAAAAAACTATCCTTTTCCAAAAACTTCCAATAGTTGCCGCTCTGCCACCTCCTCCTGATGTAGGTGATGATGAAGCAGCGACTGGAACAGGTAGAGTTGTGAATTAATTGAAAAATTTACCAATGTTGGTTAAGACACATGGAAATATCATCAGATTTAAGTTATATAGTTTGATTTGCAGCTGTACGTTTTGATAGCAAGAGATTGTATTTAAAACCTGAATAAATTGAAAAACAAATAAGTTGATTACAATTGGAGTAAATGGATATTTCGTATAAAATTTAATAAATCAAGAGCTTCCAAACATGATACGAAATTTATAATGTTCAAGATTGAAGTAAATATACAGTTACAGAATTTGTATAGTATAATGTCACGGATACAAAAACAATGAAGAATTGCTATAAAAAAAACTATCAATCTCCATTTTCTCCATCAGAACCTATCCAATTAAAATATTTCCTTCCAATTTCTCCACCAGAACTTTCACAATCAATTTCCTTCCTTCCAACTCTTCCATCAACACATAAACCTTTTCAACAAAACAACCAGAACTTGTTCAACAGGAAGAAAAAGATCCAGAATTAATTACTATCAGGAATAAATTCAACTCCACCAGTGAGATCCTTAGGGATTTATGATCTGCCTGTCCCAAGTCAAGGTAAAGGAGGAGGGTTGGGCGTGGGGTTAGCACCCCCACCCCGTAAAAAGAACGACGCTACAGAAACGTCAACAACAGAAGAAACAGAAAACTTTATCCTGGGAGAGGAAGGGTCTTCACGAAGACGCATGACGCTGGGTGGTGAAAGCCGAAAGGATTCCACAAAGCCGACTACCTTTTTGTCTACCAGGAGAATCAACATCGGCACATGGAATGTTAGGATCATGTATGAGCCAGGAAAGACGGAGCAGGTAGCAGCCGAGATGAGGAGCAACAACCTGGCCGTGTTAGGCATCAGCGAGACACGGTGGACCCAAGCTGGACAATCACGACTGATGACAGGAGAGCTGTTGCTGTACTCCGGGCATGAAGAGAGCGACGCACCCCACACGCAGGGAGTAGGCTTCATGCTGTCCAAGCAAGCACAGAGGGCACTGATTGGATGGGAGGCGCACGGCCTCAGTATCATCACGGCATCCTTCCAAACTAAGAAGAGGAAGATCAAGATGAACGTCGTCCAGTGCTATGCCCCAACGAACGACAGTGAAGAGGAGGACAAAGACCAGTTTTACAGCAGACTGCAGAAGATCCTCGAGATCTATCCGGCCAAGGACGTCACCATCCTCATGGGAGATGTCAACGCCAAGATTGGGTCTGACAACACTGGATACGATCCAGTCATGGGCACCCACGCCCTGGGAGAGATGAATGAGAATGGAGAGAGATTTGCAGACCTGTGTGCACTCAACAGCCTGGTCATTGGAGGCAGCATATTTCCTCACAAGCGGATCCACAAGAATACATGGGTATCGCCAGACAGCGCGACAGAGAACCAGATCGACCACGTTTACATTAGCAAGAAGTTCAGAAGATCCCTGTAGGACGTTAGAGTGAGAAGAGGAGCAGACGTGGCGTCCGACCATGACCTGGTGGTGGCCAAACTGAAGCTGAAGCTGAAGAGAAACCAGATGGAAGCGTCAGACAGAGTTTGGTCTGACGCTGAAGAGCAAGTTTGAAGTGCTTCAGGAACTTTTTCAAGAAGAAGAAGACAGTGTACTCAACAGTTGGCAGATAGTGAAATAAACACTAAGAGGATCATGACAATAAGTAGTGGGGCCAAAGAAACACCAGCAGAAAGAGTGGATCACAGCAGAGACCTTGACCAAGATCGAAGACAGGAAGAGGAAGAAGACAGTAGTCTACAACAGGAGAACCAGAGCAGCGAAGGCCAAGGCTCAAGAAGCTTATGCAGAAGCCCACAGAGTAGTGAAGAGAAACATCAAGAAGGACAAGAAAGAATACATAGATGGACTGGCAGCTGAGGCGGAGCGGGCATCGTACAGCGGTAACATGAAACAGCTGTACCTCATCACCAGACGACTCTCCGGGAATTTCAGCAAACCAAAAAGACCTGTCAAGGACAAGCAGGGGAATACCATCAACAGTTTAGACCAGCAGATGAACAGATGGGCAGAGCATTTTAAGGATCTCCTGAACAGGCCAGCATCCGCGAACCCCCCAGACATCGAACCAGCTAACGTGGATCTCCCGATCAATTGCGAGAAACCGACCAGAGACGAGATCAGGAAGGCCATCACCCTGATAAAGAGCGGGAAGGCGGCTGGACCCGACGACATCCCAGCAGAGGCGCTAAAGGCAGACCTGGATGCGTCAGTGGAGATGCTGTACCCACTCTTTGAGAGGATTTGGGAGGAAGAAGACGTACCGGCAGACTGGAAGGAAGGTTACCTGATCAAGCTTCCCAAGAAAGGCGACCTCAGCAACTGTAACAACTACAGGGGCATCACACTCATATTTGTGCCAGGGAAGGTCTTCAACCGAATCCTCTTGGAAAGGATGAAGGCAACCGTGGACGCACAGCTGCGAGATGAGCAAGCAGGCTTCAGGCAGAACAGATCCTGCACGGACCAGACTGCGACGCTCCGCATCATAGTCGAACAGTCCCTAGAGTGGAACTCCCCGTTGTACATCAACTTCATTGACTATGAGAAGGCGTTCGACAGCATGGATCGAGAAACCCTCTGGAAACTCCTTCGGCACAACGGCATCCCAGCCAAGGTGGTCAACCTAATCAGGAACTCCTATGGCGGCATGTTTTGCAGAGTTATCCATGGAGGGAAGCTCACAGACAGCTTCCAGATGCGAACTGGAGTCCGACAAGGATGCTTGTTATCACCGTTTCTTTTCCTCCTCGCCATCGACTGGATTATGAAGACGTCCACCAGCGAGCGCAGGAACGGAATTCAGTGGACTTTGTGGAGCCAGCTAGACGACTTGGATTTTGCCGACGACCTTGCACTCCTTTCACACAGCAAACAGCAGATGCAAGAAAAGACAAACGTTGTGGCAGCCACGTCTTCACAAGTTGGCCTCAACATCCACGAGGACAAGACCAAGATCCTGAAGATCAACTCCACAAGTACCGAACCAGTCACCCTGAATGGAAGTCCCCTGGAAGAAGTGCAGTCCTTCACCTACCTGGGTAGCATCATTGACCAGCAGGGCGGTACAGACGCAGACGTCAAGGCAAGGATCGGCAAAGCAAGAGCCGCCTTCATCCAGCTCAAGAATATCTGGACCTCCAAAGAGCTGTCCTTGACCACCAAGATCCGACTGTTCAACTCCAACGTGAAGTCAGTCTTACTGTATGGAGCAGAGACCTGGAGGACGACCAAGACCACCATCAGGAAAGTCCAGACCTTCATCAACAGCTGCCTCAGAAGAATTCTCCGGATCCGCTGGCCTGACACCATCAGCAATGCCAATCTTTGGGAAAGGACCTCCCAACTTCCTGCTGAAGATGAAATCAGGAAGAAGAGATGGGGCTGGATAGGGCACACCCTACGAAAACCGCCAGCCAGTATCACCAGGCAGGCGCTGAGGTGGAACCCACAAGGCAAGCGGAAGAGAGGCCGTCCAAGAAACACCTGGCGACGCAACCTCCAGGCTGACACCACCAAGATGGGTTACACCTGGAACCAGCTAGAAAAAATGGCCCAGGACAGAGGACTCTGGAGATCTGTAGTTGGCGGCCCATTCCCTGATAGGAGTGACGGGCAGTGAATGTGAATGAATGAGGAATAAATTCAAACCTACAGGAATTAGAAAACTTAATCAATAAGGTTACTGCAAATTGGTAGATTTTCCTGTTACAGGACACAATTTGGTTAAAAAGGTGTTAACGAGGTTATCAATGCTACAATGAACTAACAAGAGCAGCAACGAGTCTTAATTATCTCGATGATAAAAGATAAATTCTCCAAAAAGTTGATTGTAGTAGAAAAAGACAATAATACGTGGATTATTCGTGACAAACATGGCCCTGTAATTTATAATGCAAAAATTGATATGCTGAGTAAAAATGTTAAATCAGGAATGTTGAGTGTTATTGACAAACCGTATTATGAACGAGAGTAATCGTGGTTGTTCATGCGTAATATACGTTGAATGATAAATCCAGCGTTTCTGACCTAACAGCAATGACTTTTTTTAAATTGTGTAACTGAACGCGTAACGGAACATTTTACAAATGCAATACAAGGAAACAGTTTAACGGTTCTAAGACGTAAAAAAGATATAAACGAGAATGCAGAAATCGTAAAATATGCCGGAGCATCAATCAGAGACGTTGCTGAGCTAGGAAAGATACTAAAGTTTCTCATAATAAAAAATCTATATAGCAGGACAAAATTTGTACGATTCGAAATATAAATCTAACGGAGCTTCGATTGAAAATATTGACCGTAATAATAATAATAATAATAATAATAATAATAATAATAATAATAATAATACTTTATTTACAGAGGGTGACTCATTAGTCAAGGACTATTCTCCCTTGAGGCCCTCTTAATGAGAGTATAATAAATACATCATATGAAGATAGCAATAATTAGTGCTTATTTTAGCATGTTTTGTATTAAAATACTAAATTCCATTATCTATTAGAAAGCACATTTTTAAGAATTATGTTTCTCCGAGAATACTTACCCAATCACATTAACAATAGGGATATAAGCCTGCTACCTCACGAATCCAGCCCTACCAAAAGACGAAAATTCATCTTTTCTATCTATGTCCTATAGACAAAGGACAATAACTCTTGCCCCTTACCTCCCCTTGCCATCACTAGGTGTCGCCAGTTCTTAAGCTGAGCGATCTATACCATACGAGGATGCTCGCATGGCGGGGTGGTTGGGAGGGTTTTAAAGTAATGTGATTGGGTTAGTATTCTCGGAGAAACATAATTTACTTAACAATTTGCTTTCTCCTTTGAATACGTTCCCCAATCATATTAACATTAGGAGAATAGGTAATAGGAGGAGAGAATGCTGAGCATCCTACCTCTACCCTGGGTATCCTCTAGAGAATGATGGCTGGATTCCCCATTTGAACGTTAACCCGTTTTCCTAATTTAATCAGCAACACAGCCCAGAGTCACGTGATATGTGACACCTTTACACGGTTAAGAAGATAGTTGTTAAAATCTTCTTACCTAAGAAAAATTTTCTGGCGAATCCACAGAAGCTGATAGGCTGTGATAATTGTTTTAAATGGGTCTGGTGGGCATCTGGGCTGCCAACACCGGACCTACTAGATTCAAGGTTTGCCTCTGCGAGGTCAAATCTTTGAGATAAAACTGTAGAAGGTTGACTCTCCATGCCACCCAACAGCTTATATTATGTCTCGGATAGAAACATTGCGCTCGAATGCAAGGCTCGCTGAGATGGCTCTAATCTCATGAGCGGCAATCTGCATGAGGCGACTCTGATCTTGTGAAACCTCAGAGTACGCTGAGAGTTGTTACGTCTAATTGATTTAATTATTTATTTTTAAATGTTAAATCCAAATTTGTCATTTTGCCTTTAAAATTCATTAATTGGGAGATTATTCTAGAAAAATCTCTATGACCATTCTTTATCTGTAAACTTGTTTTGACCTTGGCTTTTTGACCTAATTCCTGACCCTGCTTCAGACAGTGTCAACAAGCTTCTAAAACGATTGGTTAAAATCCAAATAATTGGTCTGAATCATTCTATTAGTATGTGACTTAGTAAAGGTAGCCTCTTTCTATGACCTTCTGTGGACTTCCATGGAGTCACGTGATCACTTGTTTACGTAAAAAGTGGGTATTTAGATTATTGTTTGGGATAGAACAATTCAGTAGATGTTGGGCTTTATTATTATTAAGATGTGTCTTCTGTTTGAGTTATAATTTTAATTACCTTGTACTGGGAATTGTGTAAGTTCGTTGGAGCAAGAGAATTTATTGTATTTATCTGGAAAAGGACATGTGTTTCATAATTTTATTTGGATGATTATAAAACAAGAACTGCATCACGTGACATCGTCAGCCATTTTTGATTATATCGTCAAGATTCGAACCTGGAACTATTTGAACATTTATTTATCAGGACTCATGCAATTCTATAAGTGGATTATTTTTGTGAATTCTATATTGGATTAATGTTGGATTTGATTCTCTAAAACCGTAAGTTTATTTATTTTATGAAAAAAATTGTCCTTAATAAATTCATTGTTAAAGTTTTACAAGCTTGTTAGTTTTCACTCTTTCTGTGTTGCTGCTTATTCGAGCCTAAGCACGTAACAGCGTATAACCCACTTCAGCCATGAAGCAAGGGCTTGAATGGTGATATCCCATTTCCCAGCTATCACCAGAAGAAAGAAGTGCCCCGACTCACCTCTGTGCGTTTAAATGGTGCTAGAGTACACAAACAGGATTTTGCATGGCTACTGCTCCTGACTTATCTATAAAAGAAAGCGAGCTAATGACGACTCTTTGATTGACAATGGATGGTAACCTTTTTTTGGCTACGAAGCCCGGCTGCGTCAAGAGGACCATCGAACCATCTGATCTGAACTGAAGATAGTTCGGGTCACTGGAAAGGGCCTGTAACTTACTCAGTCTGCATGCTGAAGCTAAGACTATCAAGAAACCCGTTTTGTACGATAGTAGCTTTAACGAATTGTGGACCTAAGACTCAATACTGTCTGAATTGAGCCATGTTAAAACCCAGGACAGATTCCATTTGGAAACAGGGCGAGGGATATTAGTAGATTGAACTCAAAAGTGGCTAAAAGACTAAACATATTTTTGTCATAGCTTTTATCACATTTACCATGATAGCAGAATGTGTATGATATCATGGAGCGGTAGCATTTGATAGTAATTGGGGCCAACTGTTTCTCCTCGAAAAGCCAGAGAAAAGGTCGGCCCGTTGAGGGATTGAGACAATCAAAGGAACGATGTTATTGATATGGTAATAGTTCTTGAAAACATGCCACTTTCCCGCTCAAACCTTCAGAATAGAGGGCCTTTTTGGTCTCGAGATTCTCTCCACAATCGAAGGTTTATATTGTTTGTCTCGCATGGCCGTCTGAACAACAGCCAAGCGTGAAGACAAAGACGATCCGGACAGGGGAGGAACACCCGTGACCGCGTTTGTTTGAGAAGATTTGGGCTGACTGTAATCTTCCTTGGTAGATCTATCGCCAGATCGAGTAGATCGGAGACCAGGAGTTGTTCCATCTGAGAGGGGCAATCAGAATCATCTGACAGTTATGACCCCTTAACCTCTGGATTATTTTCAGTACCAAGACCGTGGGAAGGTATGAGAATGCCCACAACCCCTCGCAGCTGATTGACAGAGCATCCACGGCCCAAGCTTCTGAAGGTGGACAACTTGCGATTCCACCTTGTTGCAAAAGATCAATCATCGGATGTCCCCAACGTGTGCAGATTAGAAGAAAGCCCGATTGATGGAGTGAATATTCCGTGTGAATGACTTGCCATTCCTGGACAGAGTGTCAGCCAAGACATTGAGTCTGCCGGGAATGTGTCTGATTTGTACATTGAGGTGGAGATTGTCGCACCAATGTAGAAACTGCCGGATCAGATTGCACAGGTCTGGTGATTGGTGCTCCCTTGTTTTGAGGAGGAAAGTCACCACCACAAAGTTGTCTGACACAAGGAGGACAGTTTTGAATAAGTGTTGATCCTTCCAGAAATGAAAGGCATTGATGACAGCCTTTATTCCTGAAAGGTTGATGTGGAGAGGGCTCTCCCCTGGCACCCACGTACCGCTGACGATATCGAAGTCCGGCAACAGGTGGGCACCCCAACCGTAGGTACTGGCGGCGGAACATACCGTTATCTCCACTTGGGATATCTCCAGCGGAATCCCTGTGGACACCCAACAGTAGTTGTGCCACTGACGCAAGAATGATCTTAACACGGGCATGATCATTATTGTGTGATTGAGGGGACTTAAAAAATGGCGCCATTATGCTAGTAACGTCATTTGTAAGGGGTGCATAAAAAGACGGTCGAGCGGGATCAAGTCCGCCGCCGCATTGAATAATCCGAGGAATTGCAATAACTCTCTCGCTGAAATGCACATCCTGTTGGAAATGGACTCTACGAGTTCGACTATCCAGATGATCTCGAACACGAGGAAGCTTTACCAGATTCAGATCGGTGAGAAACTTCGTACCCAGATGGACCAAAACTCTGGGATGGACAGAGATCGGACTTTATCCAGTTCACGAGAAAGCCTAGATGATGTAAAAGTGATATAAGATCGTTTCTGCCTTTGGGCAGAGTAGAACTTAACATGTTTCTGGAGGATGTCGTCCAAGTATACTTCCGTCACTATAGATGAAGTCGAGCGGAACAGGGTGATTACGCAATCCATAACCTTGGTAAAAGCCCAAGGGCTGATGTTGAGGCCGAAAGGTATGACCTGGAACTGATAAACCGAGTCCCGATAAGTACAACGGAGAAATGTCCGTGACTCGGTGGATAGGGACGTGAAAATATGCGTCGGTCATATCTAGACTGACGGCATACCCGTCCCGTCGGATGGAAAGACGGATTGATCACGCCATCGCCACATTGAAATTCAGGGATAAAATGTATTGGTTGAGGCGACTCAGGTCGATGAATGTCCTCTGGATAAAAAACAGCCATGAATAAAACCGTGGCTGTTGCAGGGTCTTTTTTTTCTAATTTATTTTTTTTATTATTTTGTTTTTAGAAAGGCATCCTTCTTCCGGTCTGACGGTACATCCGTGAAGAGGGGAGAGGAGGACAGGGGAGGGGATGGATAAATGAAGTCTAAAGTCCCTCTGAAATGAACTGAATCACCCAAATGTTCTGAGGTAATAAAGTGGTCCAGTGATCCTGAAATTGCAGGAGGCGGCCGCACACAGGTAGACAGTCTGCGTGCGGTGGGCAGGGTATGTCAACGTCTAGAGTTAGGAGGCTTGAAGGCGGAGAAACCTGGGTTTTTGCCGCCTCTGTATGGTTGCCTCCTAGCTTGATTAGACTGTTGGCTCCCAGCATTGGGTTGGGATCTATACTGCACATTTGATTGTAAAGATCCCTTTTCCCTGGTCCGCCTATCATCCCTCTGCTGTGGCAGGGGATGATAGTTTCGAAACGCCTGCGAAATTTGGGCGGCGAGTTGGAGGGACAGTTCCTGAGCAGACTGCCTCCGAACTTTTCCCCCAAAGAGTAAAGGTGACCCAAACTGAGACATCCGTTAAGCCAGAGTAGGTTGCGGCTTGAGCGACGTGGACCGCCGACATGCTTCACGACGTATCAGGTCATAGTTGGCAGAAGCAGTCAACGCATTGGCCATGGAATGGTGAGCTGCACTGTTAATAACTCTAGCAATTAAGGCCATCGCTTCACAAGCGTGGTCATTGCCGGATTTGCCTAGGGAGTCGGAAAATGGCTAGTGAAGCCAAGTCTAACATTAAAGATGTATCGACTACGTTTCGGACTAGTTTTGACGTGGCATTGGAGATCAGTACTGACGGCGTTTGATTTACTTTTGTTCCAGCTACACTAGAACGTCGATTGAACTTAGCTTCCTGAATTTTTACCGACTGGGGAAGGAGTAGGAAGGACATCGTCTCTTCCTCCCATTCAAGATCTACAGAAACTTTAACTTTGTAGTCTTGAATGGAGGTAGAAGGTGGTGGGCATTCTGAAGTTGCCAACACCCTATACATTCTTCCACTGCGGCCTTGAAGCTAAGTTCAGTCCGTTCCATTACTGGATCTGTGTACGGCTGAAAGTGTTTCGTCACACTCACTGTGTGCCGTTTCAATCCAACTTTAAATTTTTTTCGTCTCCGTAATGCTTGCGCACATCTACCATTCGCTCAGAGGGAACGTTGGTTCTGATACAGCTTGCATCTCTGTATAGCATACCAGGTGACATAGATGACGCAATTCCGTCATCCTTGACAATTTCACTACTTCTCCATTGTGGAGAAGCCGTAAACATATGGACTGTCGTCTAGTTTGTCTGGCGAATGGTCGGCCTGAATGTCGGAGACGGTCCGGCTATCACCGGTACCGGCCACTCCAAAGGCCTGGCTGGACGGACAGATTTCTCACTAAAATCTCCATCATAGTATTAATATGTTGCCGGCGGTATAGCTTGACGGACGGATTTGTCACTAAAATCCCCGTAAATCATAGTTGGTCGGCCCGATTTAGCAATAAGGTCCCCATACTGAGACGGTACTGCTGGCTGGTTTTGTCTGGCGTGTGATCCGCCGGAATGTCGGCGACGCTCCGGCTAACACCGGTACCGGCAGCTCCAATGGCCTGGCTGGACGGACAGATTTCTCACTAAAATCTCCATAATTGGTATGTTGTCGGCGGTACAGCTTGACGGACGGATTCGTCGCTAAAATCCCCGTAAATCATAGTTGGTCGGCCCGTTTGAGCAATAAGGTCCCCATAATGGGATGGCGTGTGATCCACCGGAATGTCAGCGACGGTACGGCTATCATCGGAACCGGCCGCTGCCATGGCTTACTTGGACGAATAGATTTCTCACTAAAATCTCCGTCATAGTATTGGCATGTTGCCGGCGGTACAGCTTGACGGACGGATTTTTCACTAAAATCCCCATAAATCATAGTTGGTCGGACCGTTTTAGCAATACGATGAGATGGCTGGATGGCCGGTGACATCGAGGTTGTATAATGAAATAGATCCAATGGATTCGGTAAAAAACCCATGCGTCCTGACTTACATGCCCGAAGGCCATGCTCGGACATGCGGGCGAACTTACGCACACTGGGCAGCCTAAAATTGGGGGAACGCTCCCCCAAATGATGTTAACAGCTACGCCATAGTTTCCTGGACCCAACGACACATCTGTTCAAAGGTGGACTGTTGTACCATGTCAACATTATTTTCCTCTATTGCCACATTACCAACATCCTTTTTGCCGTTCATGCATTTGTTGCTGACATTTCTACTGAAACGACAAAAAAAAGATAAAACAGAGCACAAATTAGCAATTCAGCATGTTATTAACTCGCTAATACCATAACAGTTACTAACGGAGTAAGCAAAATTATTCAGTGCCGCGTTAACTTCTAAATGACAACACGTGTCACAAGGTGATCGTCCAAAGGCGAAGTCTACTGAAACGACAAAAGAAGATAAAACAACGCACAAATTAGCAATTCAGCACGTTATTAATTCGCTAATACCATAACCGTTACTAACGCAGTAAGCGAAATTATTCAGTGCCGCGTGAACTCGTAAATGACAACACAAGTACCGCCATAGCGTTCTCTGTCCATGTTGCAACGTGGTCGTCCAAAGACGAAGTCCAAAAAGGTGACAAAGTCACTCAAAATTTGAAAATATTGTAAAATATGTATACAACCTGTAGAAGAATGATTTTCCATCACAATAATTTCAAATTTAACTTAGGATGGTCCAATTTTACACTAAGATAGCTTGGATTCATGGAGGTCTGGTTGTATGTGGTTGCACAGTACAAGAGAAGCTTAAAAACTGGAGACACCTAGCGGTGTCAAGGGAGGTATGGTGCAAGAGTTATTGCCCTTTGTCTATAAGACATAGACAGAAAAGACGAATTTTCGTCTTTTGGTAGGGCTGGATTCGCGAGGTAGCAGGCTTATATCCCTAATGTTAATGTGAATGGTGAACGTATTCAAAGGAGAAACACATGCATGCTCATTATATCTCTTCTTAAATAGATGATGATATCTCTTCTTACGATTTTACATGTAGTGGAAGCTTATTCCACAAAACTGTACCAGAGTATTGAAAACTCTTTTTGAATTGCTCTGTTCTTGGTTTTGGTAATAGAAGGTTTTCATGTGATATTGATCTCAACTGGTATTGTGTTGGAAAAGGCCTAAATAAGTTCTGAAGATACTCTGGTGCAGTTCCATGTAGACATTTATATAAAATAACTGCCTTGTGAAACTCTATCGTGTAACATAGTGTGAAACATTTGAGTTCTGTAGATAATTCTTTTGAGGGATGATCAACAGATGTATCTAACATTACACGTGCTGCTCATTTCTGGAGTTTATAAATCCTATCAAGCTCAGATTTAGTACAGTTTCCCCATGCATTAGAACAGTAATCCATTGTTGGAAGAATATATGACTTGTAGTACAGATTCTGAGTTTCCATAGGTAAATATTTCTTGATTCTGCTGAGAAGGGCAATTTTGGATGACTGTTTTGACTAATGCATGCGTTGACTAATGCAGTAACATTTCCAGGAAGTCGAATCATAAGGTTTTATGACGGTGATATATTTGATTTTATTGAAAATATTTATAAAATCGATTCTGTATCCATGTGGGTGTTGTCAAATTCCGATAATGAAAACTATGGTCAATTTGTACGAACTACTGGAGATATTTATCGTTCAGAATCACTCCGCAAAGAACTGAAAAATAAACGGACCTTTACCAGATTTTGACTTGACTGGATTTGCTTGTATAGAGTCATTTGAGTTTGCTAAAGATCTTCATCCAATTTGTTAAGTCTGGTTTGGTAAACACTTTTCAGAAAAGAGGTGGATACCGACTGTATTGTTACGATATATGATAGACGCAAATATTATGATACTTCAAGAAAACAGTGATGCAACTATATCATATCGCTGCAGAAAGAAATGTGTTTACCACAGGAAAAGAAATATAACGACGATCAAAAATTTTATTTTACTGATTTGGAATATAAAACCGCAAAAGATCTTGGCAGAAGAATAATCGGTAAATTTACCCAAGAGAGACGATATGATCATAAACATTACTATTCAAGATTAATTATGGACGATGGTGAGCTTGATTTTATAGCTACGATGAAACGAAGAGAAATATATTTGCAAGTCGAGAAAGACCTACTTGTCTATCAGAACGAAATTCGGTGCAATTTTTTGGGTACGTTGATGGCGAGTCACTCCAGTTTACTCATTTAAGATGTTCAATGCTCGAGTATGTTTCGATACATGTATTATCGATGATAAACAGATTTCCGAAAACCACGATTAGAGTCGCTACGGATTTATTTTATACAGAACACAAATATTCAGAAATGCTTACTCAGTTTTTTTATACAAGTACTGCTTGCGATATATCATGGGGTGAATGGAAAATAAACCAAGAAAAATTACATAATTGTTCTGAATCTGCTGAGGCTGAAATTAAAGATATTTACTACAGAAAATATCAAACATTAATATTGTCAGCTGCTCTGTTTGTGTATGATCATGTTACTTGACATAAGACAATTTATCTCAATGGGTTCTGGTAAAACAACTCATGTGATCGAATTATTTCGACAGAGTTCGTCAAACTCTGTCGATATGATCGTTTTAACAGATTCGGCAGAGAAATGAACCGACGAGGAGATAAATGATGTACATATAATAAAACAATTTCGATTGAAAGAAGATAAATGGGATCCAGAACGAATGGGTGAATAATACATTCCAAGAATTATTGGTTGGGATGAAATATGCACAGTATATAAACATATATTAAAATATTTCTTGATTGGTCATTAACAAACATACTGATGTGATAAAAATGCGGTGATCATGGTCGTTGGATAGTCAATAAATCGTATCGAATGGTCAAATTTAGTTTATCTCGTAGTGTTACGAGTTTGAAGAATATCTCCGTTTCGTAGTATTCTTATTCCTTGATTTGACTATTTCATATCCGTGTTATCTATCAATTAATGAATGCAATTATATCTTCTACACGCAAATTGATTTTAACCCTGCTATATTTTACTCTATTGTCCCCAGTTCTCATCTCAGGTTATGCTTCCATTCGACAATAGCTTGGGTCTGGGGCACCGTGATATCGATAATTGGATGCTATTTTTGCATAGGCATATTTTAAGCTCAAGTCATAAGTCGCATACCTAGAAATCTGGAAGACTTAGTTAATAATTTTGATTTCGTAACTAAAAAGATAGAAAGAGGATTCCTTTTATCTACAAATACATTTCCCGGCCCTTTAATAATGAGCGCGTCTAGATAACATATAGAGCTCAGTACCAATGAAAAATACATAAAAACGCTGACAAAATGTCGGACAAAAGAACAATATCATACAATTAAAAACAGCTGAATGGAGTTTTACAAGGTAATGAAATCTGACATCGAGGGATGTTACGTCGTGGTCGTTACGATATAGTTACTGATTTAGATGGATTAATATGTTACCGAAACAAAGGTCAAAAATTACCATAGTATATAGGATTTAATGCAAAACTTCAAAATTAAACTAATTTGGAACATCAAAAAGCCTTTGACGATGCCCGAAATATGTCACGACGTCATATTCTTGTGAGTTTAAGAATGATAAATGCATCGAAACTTATTATTTGTTATTTTGACGATACACATTTTAAACTGTTATTCCTTTTAAAAGTGTATAACATATTTTTAATGAGATAGCCCGTCGCTATACTTTCTCCTCAATATTGTATAATCAAGACAATTTTTGAAATAAACCGAAAATATCATATCAATATGATATATAAATTCAAGAAACCTCATGGACTGCAGATACGTGTTAAATAATAGTATGCACTGTACGAGAGATTCTCATAATCTCACGTATGAGCTACGATTGAGATTCAAATAATCTCAAGGTATTCAAATGTGTTTCAAAAGGTATCCACTGTAAGTGAGATTCACATAAAATCTTGAAATACAACTAAGATTCAGAATAATCTCATCTAAATGAAAATGTACCCAATTGAAACAACAATTGAAAAAAAAACACGCTTCTTGACCCTTGTACAGTCCTATGATTCATAAACGGATGAATTGAAGAAAAAAAAAACACGCTTCTTGACCCTTGTACAGTCGTATGATTCATAAACGGATGAACCGCACAGTTTAACAGAGTCCTTGGGTTGGCCCACACTTTTATCGACCGCTCGTACCCTTCACGGAGCCACCACATGTACAAGTCATACGTATACACACGTACAGACAGCATACATCACTTTTGAATTAGCTACGTCTACATTTGTGGTTCCACCACATGTACAAACATATGTACATACATAAAGACAGCTCTAATCAGCTGTAGTCAGCGGCGATAAAAACCAATCTGGTCATAATAATGGGTTCTGAAAAATCTCTAAATATATGCTAATACATAAAATTCTAATAGCAACTTGTAATTCAGAGTTCACAACGTTTCAAATCCGCGTTGTACTAAAGGCATGATTACACGACATGACATTACAAACTGAATAAGCTTAGCATATCAAGTGAAATAAAAATGTAACACTTTTCCTCATGAATGGAGAACACAATGGAGAGCGTACACTCCTTGACAGGATCCAAAACGACTAGTCTGTCGGGTACAAGTTGATCTCCTTTAAATGCATAGGAGAGTGATTAATATTCAGGGTAAAATACCCGTGCATATCATACTTTAATGGCCCTCGTCGCAAGTAATTTCCGGCGAGATACATGTTAGTACTGTCGCTTACCTGGAAAAATACTTATTCACCATAGATAAGGTTGTGAGACAATTTATTATTTGACAATGTATGAATTGCACGATACAGAATATTTAATAAGTGTAAGATAAATGATTAAAAATAGTATACACACGCGTAATGACAGTGCATCTGTTTCATTCCACCATACTAATCCGTTACCGCTTCACCAGTCCGTTTACATAGGTGTTGATTTGCGTATTTATAATTGTCACGTTTGCTCATCTCCAGTTAGTAAATCGTTTATAAACTAAGGTATTCACATCTAAATATTGCCGCAGGCTTAAGTTAGTCTCTTACGCAAGGTTACCGTGACCCATAGGAAGGACATAAACAGGAGTAGGCTTATGCGACCGCTCGCGTCTCCTGACATAGGTTTGTAGTCATCACACCTGGGAGTTATTAGTTTTAGATCAAATACAACTCGCGAAGGTGAGGAGTCTTATAAATTTATTCTAACGTGGACTGACCGGGAGAAGGACAATGACCTATAAGTCCAAAGCGACACCCAATCGGAATTGAGCTAGATGGTGTGACAACAATTTAGATCTGAATTATAACTTCTGACTAGCAAGCAACAGTTTAGATTGCCGAAAGATTGCCGAAGCAGCATTGGGTTACTCCAGGAAAGCCACGCGTAATTTGGTGGCAAAACTTAGAGAGGAGATTCTAAGAAATCAAACCTTCTTAAATGAAGCTTTAGGGGACAGAACTTGTCTTTAGTCTTGGGTCTCTAAGAAGGGTGTTTGTGATTCGGATTTTTAACGTAGCTTTAACATTTGTTCAGTAGTAATTACTATAACTATGATGTCTGCATTGTGGCAGTTTAAAATGCCGTCTAGCAATGGGGCATCATGCTGGAGACATGTAGTATGATGCCCCACCAAGTCACATTATCATGACACAAGGCCTACCAGTCATACCAGTAACCTTTTAATGTTGAGCGCCAAGCGAGGCAGATGTTAGTACCATTTTTGTAAGTATTTCGTATGACCCCGCCGGGGATTGAACCCACGACCTATTGCATCCGGGGCAGACGGTCTACCCACTAGGCCACCAGAGCGGTCTCTAAAGAATGGAGACGAAACAGATACTAATAGAGTAGTCGGAGTAGAAAAATCTAATTGGAGGGGACAGTCGAGAAGGAGAAAGGGGAGATGTAGGAGGAGTATAGATAAGCCGAGAGGAGAAAGAATTTGAAGAAGTCGAGAAGAGGAAAAGGATTTAAAGGAATAGAGATAAGACACAAATAATTAGAACACAAGGACAGGTGAGAAACTATCTCACACTACGTATCAAGTGATGCAATAGGCCGTTACAGGGTAGATCGAGAGGAGAGTGCTTGGGAAAATTTTAATGACTTGAATATTGAATCGTAGTAAATTGTTATTTGTTGACTTTTACTGTTTTGTATCTTCATTCATTTAACTATAGGCATTCCGGACTGGGGGTCGGAGCTTAATATTTATATTTCACTAATTTAAGTACCAACCAAATTGGAGCCTGGGTGGGAGTATATAATAAATTGAATTAAATATTGGGAGCATCCCACCCAAACATAGCACACCTACCTTAGTGGCGGTATAACAACCCCTGTCACGCGACGAAAATGTATATGCAAATCTTTTCAGAAGTTTTTTTTTATTTAGGATGAGGACTGAATCACAATATTCTAGAATTGTTTTTTACCATTGCCAATTCGTCATCACCTGGAAGCTTTATCAACTGCGAGCCATTGACGTTATGGCTCTAAATCATCCACATCGTATAATGTTAGCCCTTCCTTAGTTCTGTTTTAGACCCAGAATCCGGCGTCTACGTAGGCGATGTGCGCAAGTTAGGTACGACGTAATGTCATCTATTTGAGTGAAATACTCCAGTTGGGTTGAGTGGTTTTCTCAGCGTAGATTAGTGAATTGCGATTTGAGGGCACACTCGGGTATTTCAGGAGAAATCTCAGATTTGAGTGCGAGCGGGGATTTGAGGAATTTCATGAATACAGGCCAGTTTTTATTGTTTAGTTGTAACTTTTTAAAAAAAATATTAATCTCATTTCTGATCGTATAAAAAAGTAACGTGTCTGGGCCGGATCAGTTTAAGCGTTTGGGGATGAGGGAGTACCAACATTTCAAATGGCCATCATTTTCCTCGAAAGGGTAAGAAAGAAAAACTCAAGGAGTCTGTATATTCAAAGTGTGAATAAAATCCAATAAACATGGGCAATAATAAACTGATGGTCAATTTTCAAGTGACAAATTACTGTACGTTTGTGTGTGTACTTTTGATTTAGCATGAGTGGTCCAGAAACCCCTAAACATAATACTTCCACCCACCCCTGCATTTGGCACTATGTGTAGACACTTTGTCTTTAAGTTTACAATAATTCAAAAGAAAAAGAAGTACAATTTTAGCTCCTATGGTTACCGTTTTATATAAATGTGTGGCGAAAGTGATATGGAGCACGTTCAACCTTTAATCCAGAAAATAGTGACGATATGTTAACAATCCACAAAATCCTATACAACAATATATGTCAAGAGGCAGTATAGTAACGTTGAGTCACTTACCAATTCTTTATAAAAAAAAATATGATTTTTTCGTTTTTAAAAGGCGAATACGTTTCTATGGCGTTATCTATGAATGGGTAATAAAATATAGGAAAGTACACTAATGCCATTCAATATAGTGATTAAAGTTCTAATGAAAAAATGAATGAAACGAAACTTATGCAGTTAAGAGAAAAAATATATCATCATTTATATATATATATATATATATATATATATATATATATATATATATATATATATATATATATATATATATATATATATATATATTGATTTTATTTAGATATTTGCTAAAAGATGATGTTTAATAAGGAACTAAGCAGGCATTTTTGTAGACAACGGGACGGTTTTACGAGTTCGAGTAACACTCATAAAGAACATCATGGTTATTAAGTGTCTCTTTCTGTTGCATCATTGAATTCTAAGTTGTAATATCTTCTGAATTATTATTACAGATTAACTCGCATTGATGAAGTGGTAACGATGATGGCACAAGTGGTCACATTCTTTTTCATCTTAATGGCAACAGTTACCGGAAGTGTACAGATGCATAAACTGATTTACAGTGAGGATATTCGGACAAACATATCGCACATGGTTGCGTCCCGACATGGGGATATTTATGTTGGAACTATGAACACAATCTATCACCTTAACTCTGAACTCAGACAGATTTCATATGTAGCTATGGAAACAGTCACAGAGAGGGACGATTTCGTGAATGTTTTGTTTTTAGTTGAAAACTTCACGACACACATGAGTTTAATGACATGTGCATTATTCTCAGGCTGCCAGATGAGAAATCTCAAAAACATAAGTATGTACAGTAAAATCACACATTTTAATAAAAGAGACGATATAAAGGGAACTCAAAGACCACCTGATCCTATCCTACTTTCAGGAGACGGGTGTATTCGGATGGGATCAACATACGATCTCCTTGACATACATTTGACAGAGGGATTTTCAAAGGCAAAGCTATATGAAGATAGACTGACACAATGCGACATATCGAAATCAATTAATATTTTCGATCATAAAGAGTTGGTAAAGATTGTAAAAAACTTTGTTTATGGATTCTCATTCGGAAGTTTGGATTACTTCTTTACAAACCAGGAATCGTATGGACCGACCGTGTCTAAGCTTTGTCAAATGAAAGAATCTGCTTACTCCGAAATGCCAATTCGTTGTTCTGGAGATGAATATAAAATTTTGACATCTATGCAATATACAAGTTTTAACCAGACAGATGGATTGCTTGTTGGCGTGTTCACTAACGCAGATTATTCCCGCTCTGCTGTCTGCTTATTTAAATACTCCAACTTTCAAAATGTCATGTTGGAGAATATCAAAAAATGCTTCAATGGAACAAATTACTGGAAAGAATACCTTAAAAAAAATGAAACATGTATAAAGGTAAGTTATTGTCATAAAAGAACTAACACCTGAATTGCATTTGATTCCACTTTCTAAATGCTGAAATTTTAGTGATCACTAAGCACCTAGCCATCTCTCGAGGCAAAGGTGATTTGAGGTCACATATTGGAAAATATTTTGAGACACCTATGATATTTATTTCTTCAGTAGTGATAAAACAAGATATAACTTTTCCAGTTAAATGAAAAATAAACAAGTCGGATATATATAGATTTCATTTATTTCTTGATGGAGACTGGGCAACTGCCAGGTTTCTAATGACATCAGTCTCGCAATGTACAGGGAGATGTATTATTTCCTCATCCATGTCTCAGGCAATCACCTTACAGGCAAAGACATCACTCGCCATACAAGCTACAGTCAACATGTCCCTTGGTTATATGTTTATTGGAATACACAAGGCAAATATTTGCTGTTCTGCTGACTCTCTCTCTCTCTCTCTCTCTCTCTCTCTCTCTCTCTCTCTCTCTCTCTCTCTCTCTCATGCTCTAGGGCAAAAATTGGTGAAGTGTGTGAAAAAAAAAGAAAAGCTGAACTTGCACCAGGTAACCTAGGCGAATACGTGATCGGTTAGGTATTCACATTCCATGGGATTTCAATTGTTTGAAAGATACCAGTGATACAAAGTTGCAGTAAAAACATGTCAAAGGCATGACCTGTAAGGTACATTTATTTTTAAGGTAGGATACATATTTTGTTTGTTTTTATTTCTATCTTCCTGTTTTGTAACACCTATTGAAATGAGTAAAAGAAACCACGGTATTAAATATTACATATCCTCCCTCAACATTTATATGTTCTTATGTGGGTTTAAGAGGCAGTAGACAAATCAACCAGGTAAGAAACATAGGATTGTGAAATGAATAAAGAAAGACCTGTATGGTAATTTTCTCCAACCCCACCACGACCACTCTCTTTCTCTCTCTCTCTCTCTCTCTCTCTCTCTCTCTCTCTCTCTCTTTCTCTCTCTCTCTCTTTCTCTCTCTCTCTCTCTCTCTCTCACACACACACACACACACAGACACACGCAAACATACAGAGGACTTAATATTTAATTAACTTCATGTAGATATAAATGTATGGATAATTCGAGTACATATAGTAATATATAAATTGCTTTTCAGGTCAAGGCTTTCCTTGGTTTCCTTACTATGGTTCAGTAACCTTGGCTCTCTTTACTCTCTTGTTAATCCATTTGTTAATCTTTCTGCATTTTGTTTGTGTTGCTTCTACAAGGTCTTCCTGTTTCCCTTCATTTTTCGCCTTACATCACATAGTTCGAGGATATGTGCTTTGATTTGGGGCTTCTTTATTCTTTTTATCTTACATTGTTTGCCATTGATCTCACTGGTAGTGCCTATTACTGACGTGTTGAAGGCATCAGCAAGGTGTACATATTCGTTTTATTCAGCACACAGAATTTTGAATGGTGTTACTTTGACACCAAGTGATGCATCAAATACTTTGCGTTTCTCAAAACGGATCCTAATCTGTATTTGTGTCTTGATTTTACTTAGATGAATTTTCAAAGTCATTATTTGCATGTCATGGTCGCTTCCTGTTTCAGTTCTTGGAAGGCTACGTGTTCTGTAATGCTGACGCTAGAAAGGAATCACTTCCTCGCTGTAGTCAAACAGGTTGTGATGTTGTTTGTCTGGGTTGTGCTTGGGAGTTTGGTAGCCAAGGGTGTTCATTAACACTTAGTTATTATAGGAGACAAATGCCAGTAAATTCAGTTCTCTCGTCGGTCTGTTCATTAGAGCATAAACCATAGGAGTATCGCCAATCTGCCTGAGCATCTTCTCCTACCTTAGAATTCCAGTCTGGCTGAATAGATAGATTATCCTTCTTATGTGTCTGGTCAATGAAAGTCTGTAGCGGGTCGTTGAACGTATTGACGTCCTCGTCATCATGGTTAGATGTTTGGGCATACTGGTAGTCAATAGTCAATTAGATACTGGTAGTTAATCAATGATTGCACTCACGATGTCCTTATGTACCATGAATCAGACTCCATGCTTTTGATTATCCTCGCGTCCACATAAGAACATCCGCTGTCCTTCCTCTGCTGATCTCTCTGAGTCTAATGATGTGCCATTGATATCTTCCAATCGCATGGGTTAACTCCTCGAGTGTCCTTGCTGGCCTTAAATATCCTGATATTCCGGAGTTCCTAACATTACGTTTATAGTTAGAAAAATTTCGTACATGAGAACAGCGAGATATATTTTAGAAACGAGTCTTCTATTTTTAGGTTATGTATGTATGTATGTATGTATGTATGTATGTATGTATGTATGTATGTATGTATGTATGTATGTATGTATGTATGTATGTATGTATGTATGTATATATGTGTGTGTGTGTGTGTGTGTGTGTGTGTGTGTGTGTGTGTGAATGAAGATGTACATACACGTAGAGATTTATAAGATTCATAATTTATCATTACAGGTAGACGAACAACTTTCGAATAATAATTACTCGTGCACCCAAATGGCACCTCAGCAAATAGTTATTGGCAACATAGCTGCTGTCGGCGAAGATATTTGGTTTGATGGAAATAATTCATTTAAGCCGTTGGCTGCTGTAGGAGTTGTTCACATCTCTAGAAGAACTCTCGTATTATTGGGATCATTGACTGGACAGGTTGATGAGGTACAACCTTTTTTTACTTACATATCGATACACCGTTTACGTATTAATATTTTAAATGTTTGACATGGGCAATATTCTATTTTACAAGTTTGTAGTTTATTGTTTAAAATGTTTCTAAACAGAGAACGTGGAACTATTAAATTTCTGGTCTGCACTCTCAACGACTTTAATAATCTTCCGATTGGTCATATTTTGCCTTCGGAAGATCCGGTTTTGTTAGAAAATTTATAAGTTGGTGAAATTTAGTTTCCGCTATCAACATAAGAGGAAAGATGCCAAGAAAGGATGAACGACAAAATATCAAAATTTTAGTTAGCAATTTACATTTTTCTTTTCGCTTTCTGTCGTAGATTATCCAGAATACAAATGGTTCCTGGTCAAGATTGAATTTGTTTGATCTCGGGACATCAAGTAGAATAGGAAAAGATATTCTGTTTGATCCAGGTCGTCGACACTTCTACGTGTTCTCAAAGTCAAAGGTAATAATGAGATCGCACGCATGAAATGGGTCAGTGTGTGAAACAAAGCGGAGACAGACCCTGCCTGGGTGACCTGAATTGTTTCGGCTTTCATTGCTAGGCAGCGAAAATCCAAACCACTGCCTTTTGAGAACAACAAAATAAAACATAAGCAATATGTAAGGAAATCACGACGACCTAAATTATAGTGATAGCGCTGTGCGCTTTGACAAAGATAAAATAAATTAAACTGAAAACTAGGCATGCTACATCACATCTGACAGTTAAACTTATTAAAACTTGTCTTAGTAATGAAGAGTATTGATTTGCGTTGTCTTAAGGTCATACTCATGAAGACGTTATAGTCTAGTCTCAATACTTTCTATAGGAATAAAATTAAAACGTAATAGCCTGACCCAAACCAGTTGCAAGGGATATGGTGTATTGTGTTGAAATTTCATATGCAGGTATGGTCTGTGCAGACCAATACTAAGAATAATTATGCTGAGGTGCTCAACACAATCGTGAATTAAGAATGAACCAAATACATAGGTCGATATACTTAACGGATGAATGGACGTCGAAATTTACGAAGAAAGTCATTTAAAACATAAGGTGGTTCTACACAACATTTTAACTGTATGATATCTCCGCAAAAATAAGTTCTAAACGTGAATCTTCCAATCATAATAATCACAGAACATGCACACCAATCAAATATGATTTCATAAAATAATTCACAGATTTAATGGGGGAAACATAATAACGAGAAATATACTATTTCGAGATTAACAGTCATAAAACATAGATGTAGGACTGTTCGTGTAACTGAATTATCTTTCTTCCTAGTGATATGTCTTGAATAATACAATAAAATTTCTTTATCACTTCTATTCAACAAGGTTTCTTTTTTTTCTTTTGGAAATTCAATATAAATGTGCTTGCAGTTTAGAACATATCTGAATGTAAGACCTTAAAGGAAGGTTTAGATAAAACTTACACAATGTCACTGACCGTTTGTCAAGCCTCACAAATGCGAATGATCGTGGTCACTGAAAACGATCACAGCTACATTTTCATAACTGGCTGAGTCAAGCTTTGCCTATTGTTTGGAAATCTGCATTCTAAGAACGCCTGTTCTTGTCGGATCACATGATGTTTACATCAAATTATAGTTTGACCGTATAACTTATGAATTAAACATGTCATTTACTAAATGACCCTTAATAAAATGGGTATTGTGAAAATAATAATAATATACTTCATATAAATACATAAGAAAAGGACAAGTCACATTCATTCCTTTACATCATATAGTGGATAACGTTCGATTATACTTTTATTCTTGAAACAAATTGCAGATATTCAAGTATCAGCTACACAACTGTGAAGAGTACAAATACTGCCATTTATGCCTAGCTCCTGGAAACCATCCCGTTTGTGGCTGGTGTGTTCTCCAAAACAAGTAAGTTCATAATTTCACTTTTGAACAATACAACTGAATATAATATGTACATCAACATTAGGCTTTTGTGGTGACTGCCTTTCGTAGTCACGGATTATAGATGCTACATTTTTTTGGTTGGTACGGAATTTAGGTATTACATTTCGTTTTGTAGGTGCGTAGTATAGGTGCTACATTTCTTCTGGTAGGTACGGAGTATATGTATTACATTTCTTTTGGTTGATACGGAGTATGGGTATTACGTTTATTTTGATCTGTACGGAGTATGGGTATTACGTTTATTTTGATAGGTACGGAGTATAGGTATTACATTTATTTTGGTAGGTACATATTATAGGTATTATATTTATTTTGATAGGGTACGTAAAATAGGTATTACATTTATTTTGGTAGGTACGGAGTATAGGTATTACAATTCTTCTAAACGTTTGAACACGATTTTAACTTTTGTCTCTAAGCCAAGAAATACTTTATTTGTATAAATTATAAATATATAATATCTATCTGATTTTCAATGCCATCATAAATAATACATTTTCCAGCATTACTCCAACTAAGTCATTTAGTTAAAGAAGTGATAGCATTGTTCTTCATAAAGATATGCGTCTCTTTTTAGATAAGTGATCTCAAAACTGAGATCCATGCACTTTTCTATATGAAGAGTGCAATGCCATCGCTTTGTTTCGGCTTGTCGCATTCTAAGATAAGCGTTTTCACTTCTACGTACGTTGCTTTCTCGAATCCTGTATCTTAATTTTGTTAAGGCACACAAAAATACATGCATGTGCAGAAATATACACCAGGCATTTCTAAAACAAATCCCAAAGACTGGATATCAGTCACAATTAGAATTTCAAAACTGGGAAACCAGTAAATATGCAAATTAAAGACCCAACTTCAGAAGGTTGAGAGCTATAGATCAAAGTCATAAAAAGAAAGGCTCTTTATAAATGTACCCCAAATGGATGTCTAATAGTATATTTATATTCCTTTGGTTAGATGTGGAATACTTGAAGACTGTGAATCCACGATATGGTTGCAAGGACCAGCAGATAGTGTGTGCCCAGTAGTGAAAAACATTTCACCACCGACTTTTAACATAAATTCAACAAAGGTAAGATAGCGCAGAGGTCGTTTAAGGCAATGATATCTTCTGAAATATTCAGGAAGCGGTCAATGATCCATCAAATTTTCTCAGAATATTGGATTAATGAAAGAATAACTTTGTAAATGTTTTAGGAATTATAAAATAGATTAATACATCACAGTGATACATATGTAATTCTCATATATAAATGTGAATTACGCATGATGATGTTTGAGCAGGCAGTTTAGTTTCAATCTTAGAGAATATAGCAATTTGTAGGTTAAGTCTGAAAAAATATGTAAATCTGTAGTTTAAATCTGAAAAAAACTGAAAATATATAGTTTAAATCTCAAAGAATATATAGCTGTGTAGTTTAAATCTGAAAGAATATGAAAATGTGTTGTTTAAATCTAAAAAAATATGTATATGTGTAGTTTAAATCTCAAAGAATATGTAAATGCGTAGTTTAAATCTCAAAGAATATGTAAATGTGTAGTTTAAATCTCAAAGAATATGTAAATGTGTAGTTTAAATCTCAAAGAATATGTAAATGAGTAGTTTAAATCTCATAAAATATGTAAATGTGTAGTTTAAATCTCAAAGAATATGTAAATGTGTAGTCCAAATCTCAAAGAATATGTAAATGCGTAGTTTAAATCTCAAAGAATATGTAAATGTGTAGTTTAAATCTCAAAGAATATGTAAATGAGTAGTTTAAATCTCATAGAATATGTAAATGTGTAGTTTAAATCTCAAAGAATATGTAAATGTGTAGTTTAAATCTCAAAGAATAAGTAAATGAGTAGTTTAAATCTCATAGAATATGTAAATGTGTAGTTTAAATCTAAAAGAATATGTAAATGTGTGGTTTAAATCTCAAAGAATATGCAAATGCGTAGATTACATCTGAAAGAATATAAAAATATGTAGTTAAAATCTCAAAGAATATGTAAATGTGTAGTGTAAATCTAAACGAATATGAAAATATGTAGTTTAAATCTCAAAGAGTATAAAAATATGCAGTTTAAATCTCGAAGAATATGAAACTATATAGTTTAATTCTCAAAAAACATATAAATGTGTAGTTTAAACCTCAAAGAATATGAAAATGTGTAGTTTATATCTCAAAGAATATGAAAATATGTAGTTTAAATCTGAAAAAATAGATAAATGTTTTCTTTAAATCTCAAAGAATAGGAAACTTTATAGTTTAAATCTCAAAGAATATGTAAATATGTAGTTTAAATCTCAAAGAATATGTAAATGTGTAATTTAAATCTCAAAGAATATGTAAATGTGTAGTTTAAATCTCAAAGAATATGTAAATGTGTAGTTTAAATCTCAAAGAATATGTAAATGTGCAGTTTAAATCTCAAATAATATGTAAATTTGTAGTTTAAATCTGAAATCATATATATAAATGTTTAGTTTAAATCTCAAAGAATATGTAAATATGTAGTTTAAATCTCAAAGAATATGTAAATGTGTGGTTTAAATCTCAAAGAATATGTAAATGTGTAATTTAAACCTCAAAGAATATGTAAATGTGTAGTTTAAATCTCAAACAATATGCAAATATGTAGTTTAAATCTCAAAGAATATGTAAATATATAGCTTAAATCTCAAAGAATATGTAAATGTGTAGTTTAAATCTCAAAGAATATGTAAATGTGTAGATTACATCTGAAGGAATATAAAAATATGTAGTTTAAATCTTAAAGACTATATAAATGTGTGGTTTAAATCTTAAAGAATATAAAAATGTGTAGTTTAAATCTCAAAGAATATGTAAATTTGTAGTTTAAATTTAAAAGAATATGTAAATGTGTAGTTTAAATCTCAAAGAATATGTAAATATGTAGTCTAAATCTCAAAGAATATGTAAATGTGTAGTTTAAATTTAAAAGAATATGTAAATGTGTAGTTTAAATCTCCAAGAATATGTAAATGTGTGGTTTAAATCTCAAAGAATATGTAAATGTGTAGTTTAAATTTAAAATAATATGTAAATGTGTAGTTTAAATCTCAAAGAATATGTAAATGTGTAGATTACATCTGAAAGAATAAAAAATATGTAGTTTAAATCTGAAAGAATATGTAAATGTGTAGTTTAAATCTGAAAGAATATGTAAATGTGTAGTTTAAATCTGTAAGAATATGAAAATGTGTAGTTTCAATCTGAAAGAATATAAAAATATGTAGTTTAAATCTCAAAGAATATGAAATGTGTAGTTTAAATCTCAAAGAATATGCCAATGCGTAGATTACATCTGAAAGAATATAGAAATATGTAGTTTAAATCTATACGAATATGTAAATGTGTAGTTTAAATCTCAAAGAAT
The DNA here is from genome assembly GCA_030141615.1 of Unio pictorum. Lineage (NCBI taxonomy): Eukaryota > Metazoa > Mollusca > Bivalvia > Unionida > Unionidae > Unio > Unio pictorum. Next base: position 9,404,566 of record JARLTB010000060.1, read on the forward strand.
ATGTAAATGTGTGGTTTAAATCTTAAAGAATATGTAAATGTGTAGTTTAAATTTCAAAGAATATGTAAATGTGTAGATTAAATTTAAAAGAATATAAAAATATGTAGTTTAAATCTCAAAGAATATGAAATGTGTAGTTTAAATCTTAAAGAATAAAAAATATGTAGTTTAAATCTGAAAGAATATGTAAATGTGTAGTTTAAATCTGAAAGAATATGTAATTGTGTAGTTTCAATCTGAAAGAATATAAAAATATGTAGTTTAAATCTCAAAGAATATGAAATGTGTAGTTTAAATCTCAAAGAATATGCCAATGCGTAGATTACATCTGAAAGAATATAGAAATATGTAGTTTAAATCTAAAAGAATAAGTAAATGTGTAGTTTAAATCTCAAAGAATATGTAAATGTGTAGTTTAAATTTCAAAGAATATGTAAATGTGTAGATTAAATTTAAAAGAATATAAAAATATGTAGTTTAAATCTCAAAGAATATGTAAATGTGTAGTTTAAATCTTAAAGAATATAAAAATATGTAGTCTAAATCTCAAAGAATATGTAAATGTGTAGTTTAAATCTTAAAGAATATGTAAATATGTAGTTTAAATCTCAAAGAATATGAAATGTGTAGTTTAAATCTCAAAGAATATGCTAATGCGTAGATTACATCTGAAAGAATATAGAAATATGTAGTTTAAATCTAAAAGAATATGTAAATGTGTAGTTTAAATCTCAAAGAATATGTAAATGTGTAGTTTAAATCTCAAAGAATATGTAAATGTGTAGATTACATCTGAAAGAATATAAAAATATGTAGTTTAAATCTCAAAGAATATGTAAATGTGTAGTTTAAATCTTAAAGAATATAAAAATATGTAGTCTAAATCTCAAAGAATATGTAAATGTGTAGTTTAAATCTCAAAGAATATGCAAATGCGTAGATTACATCTGAAGGAATATTAAAATATGTAGTTTAAATCTAAAAGAATATGTAAATGTGTAGTTTAAATCTCAAAGAATATGTAACTGTGTAGTTTAAATCTCAAAGAATATGTAAATGTGTAGATAGCATCTGAAAGAATATAAAAATATGTAGTTTAAATCTCAAAGAATATGTAAATGTGTAGTTTAAATCTTAAAGAATATAAAAATATGTAGTTTGAATCTCAAAGAATTTGTAAATGTGTAATTTAAATCTTAAAGAATATAAAAATATGTAGTCTAAATCTCAAAGAATATGTTAATGTGTAGTTTAAATCTTAAAGAATATGTAAATATGTAGTTTAAATCTCAAAGAATATGTAAATGTGTAGCTTAAATCTTAAAGAATATGTAAATGTGTAGTTTAAATCTTAAAGAATATAAAAAATATAGTTTAAATCTCAAAGATTATGTAAATACGTAGTTTAAATCTCAAAGAATATGTAAATATGTAGTTTAAATCTCAAAGAATATGTAAATGTGTAGTTTAAATCTCAAAGAATATGTAAATGAGTAGTTTAAATCTCATAGAATATGTAACTGTGTAGTTTAAATCTCAAAGAATATGTAAATGTGTAGTTCAAATCTCAAAGAATATGTAAATGCGTAGTTTAAATCTCAAAGGATATGTAAATGTATAGTTTAAATCTCAAAGAATATGTAAATGAGTAGTTTAAATCTCATAGAATATGTAAATGTGTAGTTTAAATCTCAAAGAATATGTAAATGTGTAGTTTAAATCTCAAAGAATAAGTAAATGAGTAGTTTAAATCTCATAGAATATGTAAATGTGTAGTTTAAATCTAAAAGAATATGTAAATGTGTGGTTTAAATCTCAAAGAATATGCAAATGCGTAGATTACATCTGAAAGAATATAAAAATATGTAGTTAAAATCTCAAAGAATATGTAAATGTGTAGTGTAAATCTAAACGAAAATGAAAATATGTAGTTTAAATCTCAAAGAGTATAAAAATATGCAGTTTAAATCTCGAAGAATATGAAACTGTATAGTTTAATTCTCAAAAAACATATAAATGTGTAGTTTAAACCTCAAAGAATATGAAAATGTGTAGTTTATATCACAAAGAATATGAAAATATGTAGTTTAAATCTGAAAGAATAGATAAATGTTTTCTTTAAATCTCAAAGAATATGAAACTTTATAGTTTAAATCTCAAAGAATATGTAAATATGTAGTTTAAATCTCAAAGAATATGTAAATGTGTAGTTTAAATCTCAAAGAATATGTAAATGTGTAGTTTAAATCTCAAAGAATATGTAAATGTGAAGTTTAAATCTCAAATAATGTGTAAATTTGTAGTTTAAATCTGAAATCATATATATAAATGTTTAGTTTAAATCTCAAAGAATATGTAAATATGTAGTTTAAATCTAAAAGAATATGTAAATGTGTGGTTTAAATCTCAAAGAATATGTAAATGTGTAATTTAAACCTCAAAGAATATGTAAATGTGTAGTTTAAATCTCAAACAATATGCAAATATGTAGTTTAAATCTCAAAGAATATGTAAATATATAGCTTAAATCTCAAAGAATATGTAAATGTGTAGTTTAAATCTCAAAGAATATGTAAATGTGTAGATTACATCTGAAGGAATATAAAAATATGTAGTTTAAATCTTAAAGACTATATAAATGTGTGGTTTAAATCTTAAAGAATATAAAAATGTGTAGTTTAAATCTCAAAGAATATGTAAATTTGTAGTTTAAATTTAAAAGAATATGTAAATGTGTAGTTTAAATCTCAAAGAATATGTAAATATGTAGTCTAAATCTCAAAGAATATGTAAATGTGTAGTTTAAATTTAAAAGAATATGTAAATGTGTAGTTTAAATCTCCAAGAATATGTAAATGTGTGGTTTAAATCTAAAAGAATATGTAAATGTGTAGTTTAAATTTAAAATAATATGTAAATGTGTAGTTTAAATCTCAAAGAATATGTAAATGTGTAGATTACATCTGAAAGAATAAAAAATATGTAGTTTAAATCTGAAAGAATATGTAAATGTGTAGTTTAAATCTGAAAGAATATGTAAATGTGTAGTTTAAATCAGAAAGAATATGAAAATGTGTAGTTTCAATCTGAAAGAATATAAAAATATGTAGTTTAAATCTCAAAGAATATGAAATGTGTAGTTTAAATCTCAAAGAATATGCCAATGCGTAGATTACATCTGAAAGAATATAGAAATATGTAGTTTAAATCTATACGAATATGTAAATGTGTAGTTTAAATCTCAAAGAATATGTAAATGTGTGGTTTAAATCTTAAAGAATATGTAAATGTGTAGTTTAAATTTCAAAGAATATGTAAATGTGTAGATTAAATTTAAATGAATATAAAAATATGTAGTTTAAATCTCAAAGAATATGAAATGTGTAGTTTAAATCTTAAAGAATAAAAAATATGTAGTTTAAATCTGAAAGAATATGTAAATGTGTAGTTTAAATCTGAAAGAATATGTAATTGTGTAGTTTCAATCTGAAAGAATATAAAAATATGTAGTTTAAATCTCATAGAATATGCCAATGCGTAGATTACATCTGAAAGAATATAGAAATATGTAGTTTAAATCTATACGAATATGTAAATGTGTAGTTTAAATCTCAAAGAATATGTAAATGTGTAGTTTAAATTTCAAAGAATATGTAAATGTGTAGATTAAATTTAAAAGAATATAAAAATATGTAGTTTAAATCTCAAAGAATATGTAAATGTGTAGTTTAAATCTTAAAGAATATAAAAATATGTAGTCTAAATCTCAAAGAATATGTAAATGTGTAGTTTAAATCTTAAAGAATATGTAAATATGTAGTTTAAATCTCAAAGAATATGAAATGTGTAGTTTAAATCTCAAAGAATATGCTAATGCGTAGATTACATCTGAAAGAATATAGAAATATGTAGTTTAAATCTAAAAGAATATGTAAATGTGTAGTTTAAATCTCAAAGAATATGTAAATGTGTAGTTTAAAACTCAAAGAATATGTAAATGTGTAGATTACATCTGAAAGAATATAAAAATATGTAGTTTAAATCTCAAAGAATATGTAAATGTGTAGTTTAAATCTTAAAGAATATAAAAATATGTAGTCTAAATCTCAAAGAATATGTAAATGTGTAGTTTAAATCTCAAAGAATATGCAAATGCGTAGATTACATCTGAAGGAATATTAAAATATGTAGTTTAAATCTAAAAGAATATGTAAGTGTATAGTTTAAATCTCAAAGAATATGTAACTGTGTAGTTTAAATCTCAAAGAATATGTAAATGTGTAGATAGCATCTGAAAGAATATAAAAATATGTAGTTTAAATCTCAAAGAATATGTAAATGTGTAGTTTAAATCTTAAAGAATATAAAAATATGTAGTTTGAATCTCAAAGAATTTGTAAATGTGTAGTTTAAATCTTAAAGAATATAAAAATATGTAGTCTAAATCTCAAAGAATATGTAAATGTGTAGTTTAAATCTTAAAGAATATAAAAATATGTAGTCTAAATCTCAAAGAATATGTAAATGTGTAGTTTAAATCTCAAAGAATATGCAAATGCGTAGATTACATCTGAAGGAATATTAAAATATGTAGTTTAAATCTAAAAGAATATGTAAGTGTATAGTTTAAATCTCAAAGAATATGTAACTGTGTAGTTTAAATCTCAAAGAATATATAAATGTGTAGATAGCATCTGAAAGAATATAAAAATATGTAGTTTAAATCTCAAAGAATATGTAAATGTGTAGTTTAAATCTTAAAGAATATAAAAATATGTAGTTTGAATCTCAAAGAATTTGTAAATGTGTAGTTTAAATCTTAAAGAATATAAAAATATGTAGTCTAAATCTCAAAGAATATGTTAATGTGTAGTTTAAATCTTAAAGAATATGTAAATATGTAGTTTAAATCTCAAAGAATATGTAAATGTGTAGTTTAAATCTTAAAGAATATGTAAATGTGTAGTTTAAATCTTAAAGAATATAAAAAATATAGTTTAAATCTCAAAGATTATGTAAATAGGTAGTTTAAATCTCAAAGAATATGTAAATGTGTAGTTTAAATCTCAAAGAATATGTAAATGTGTAGTTTAAATCTCAAAGAATATGTAAATGAGTAGTTTAAATCTCATAGAATATGTAACTGTGTAGTTTAAATCTCAAAGAATATGTAAATGTGTAGTTCAAATCTCAAAGAATATGTAAATGCGTAGTTTAAATCTCAAAGGATATGTAAATGTGTAGTTTAAATCTCAAAGAATATGTAAATGAGTAGTTTAAATCTCATTGAATATGTAAAGGTGTAGTTTAAATCTCAAAGAATATGTAAATGTGTAGTTTAAATCTCAAAGAATAAGTAAATGAGTAGTTTAAATCTCATAGAATATGTAAATGTGTAGTTTAAATCTAAAAGAATATGTAAATGTGTGGTTTAAATCTCAAAGAATATGCAAATGCGTAGATTACATCTGAAAGAATATAAAAATATGTAGTTAAAATCTCAAAGAATATGTAAATGTGTAGTGTAAATCTAAACGAATATGAAAATATGTAGTTTAAATCTCAAAGAGTATAAAAATATGCAGTTTAAATCTCGAAGAATATGAAACTATATAGTTTAATTCTCAAAAAACATATAAATGTGTAGTTTAAACCTCAAAGAATATGAAAATGTGTAGTTTATATCTCAAAGAATATGAAAATATGTAGTTTAAATCTGAAAGAATAGATAAATGTTTTCTTTAAATCTCAAAGAATAGGAAACTTTATAGTTTAAATCTCAAAGAATATGTAAATATGTAGTTTAAATCTCAAAGAATATGTAAATGTGTAGTTTAAATCTCAAAGAATATGTAAATGTGTAGTTTAAATCTCAAAGAATATGTAAATGTGAAGTTTAAATCTCAAAGAATATGTAAATGTGCAGTTTAAATCTCAAATAATATGTAAATTTATAGTTTAAATCTGAAATCATATATATAAATGTTTAGTTTAAATCTCAAAGAATATGTAAATATGTAGTTTAAATCTCAAAGAATATGTAAATGTGTGGTTTAAACCTCAAAGAATATGTAAATGTGTAGTTTAAATCTCAAACAATATGCAAATATGTAGTTTAAATCTCAAAGAATATGTAAATATATAGCTTAAATCTCAAAGAATATATAAATGTGTAGTTTAAATCTCAAAGAATATGTAAATGTGTAGATTACATCTGAAGGAATATAAAAATATGTAGTTTAAATCTTAAAGACTATATAAATGTGTGGTTTAAATCTTAAAGAATATAAAAATGTGTAGTTTAAATCTCAAAGAATATGTAAATTTGTAGTTTAAATTTAAAAGAATATGTAAATGTGTTGTTTAAATCTCAAAGAATATGTAAATATGTAGTCTAAATCTCAAAGAATATGTAAATGTGTAGTTTAAATCTCCAAGAATATGTAAATGTGTGGTTTAAATCTCAAAGAATATGTAAATATGTAGATTACATCTGAAAGAATAAAAAATATGTAGTTTAAATCTGAAAGAATATGTAAATGTGTAGTTTAAATCTGAAAGAATATGTAAATGTGTAGTTTAAATCTGAAAGAATATGTAAATGTGTAGTTTCAATCTGAAAGAATATAAAAATATGTAGTTTAAATCTCAAAGAATATGAAATGTGTAGTTTAAATCTCAAAGAATATGCCAATGTGTAGATTACATCTGAAAGAATATAGAAATATGTAGTTTAAATCTATACGAATATGTAAATGTGTAGTTTAAATCTCAAAGAATATGTAAATGTGTGGTTTAAATCTCAAAGAATATGTAAATGTGTAATTTAAACCTCAAAGAATATGTAAATGTGTAGTTTAAATCTCAAACAATATGCAAATATGTAGTTTAAATCTGAAAGAATATGTAAATATATAGCTTAAATCTCAAAGAATATGTAAATGTGTAGTTTAAATCTCAAAGAATATGTAAATGTGTAGATTACATCTGAAAGAATATAGAAATATGTAGTTTAAATCTATACGAATATGTAAATGTGTAGTTTAAATCTCAAAGAATATGTAAATGTGTGGTTTAAATCTTAAAGAATATGTAAATGTGTAGTTTAAATTTCAAAGAATATGTAAATGTGTAGATTAAATTTAAAAGAATATAAAAATATGTAGTTTAAATCTCAAAGAATATGAAATGTGTAGTTTAAATCTTAAAGAATAAAAAATATGTAGTTTAAATCTGAAAGAATATGTAAATGTGTATTTTAAATCTGAAAGAATATGTAAATGTGTAGTTTCAATCTGAAAGAATATAAAAGTATGTAGTTTAAATCTCAAAGAATATGAAATGTGTAGTTTAAATCTCAAAGAATATGCCAATGCGTAGATTACATCTGAAAGAATATAGAAATATGTAGTTTAAATCTCAAAGAATATGTAAATGTGTAGTTTAAATTTCAAAGAATATGTAAATGTGTAGATTAAATTTAAAAGAATATAAAAATGTGTAGTTTAAATCTCAAAGAATATGTAAATGTGTAGTTTAAATCTTAAAGAATATAAAAATATGTAGTCTAAATCTCAAAGAATATGTAAATGTGTAGTTTAAATCTTAAAGAATATGTAAATATGTAGTTTAAATCTCAAAGAATATGAAATGTGTAGTTTAAATCTCAAAGAATATGCCAATGCGTAGATTACATCTGAAAGAATATATAAATATGTAGTTTAAATCTAAAAGAATATGTAAATGTGTAGTTTAAATCTCAAAGAATATGTAAATGTGTAGTTTAAATCTCAAAGAATATGTAAATGTGTAGATTACATCTGAAAGAATATAAAAATATGTAGTTTAAATCTCAAAGAATATGTAAATGTGTAGTTTAAATCTTAAAGAATATAAAAATATGTAGTCTAAATCTCAAAGAATATGTAAATGTGTAGTTTAAATCTTAAAGAATATGTAAATATGTAGTTTAAATCTCAAAGAATATGCAAATGCGTAGATTACATCTGAAGGAATATTAAAATATGTAGTTTAAATCTAAAAGAATATGTAAATGTGTAGTTTAAATCTCAAAGAATATGTAACTGTGTAGTTTAAATCTCAAAGAATATGTAAATGTGTAGATAGCATCTGAAAGAATATAAAAATATGTAGTTTAAATCTCAAAGAATATGTAAATGTGTAGTTTAAATCTTAAAGAATATAAAAATATGTAGTTTGAATCTCAAAGAATGTGTAAATGTGTAGTTTAAATCTTAAAGAATATAAAAATATGTAGTCTAAATCTCAAAGAATATGTTAATGTGTAGTTTAAATCTTAAAGAATATGTAAATATGTAGTTTAAATCTCAAAGAATATGTAAATGTGTAGTTTAAATCTTAAAGAATATGTAAATGTGTAGTTTAAATCTTAAAGAATATAAAAAATATAGTTTAAATCTCAAAGATTATGTAAATGTGTAGTTTAAATCTCAAAGAATATGTAAATGCGTAGATTACATCTGAAAGAATATAAGAATATGTAGTTAAAATCTCAAATAATGTGTACTTATGTAGATAAATCGCAAAGAATACGTACATGTGTAGCGCAAATCAATATAAAATATGTAATTTTGTAGCTTAATTATAATAGAATACGTAAATGTATAGTTTCAGATCTAGAATAATATGTGCATAATTATGTGATTTAAATCTTAAAGAATATGAAAATATATAGTTTAAATATCAAGGAATATGTAAATATGTATTTTAAGTCTCAAATAATTTGTTAATATGAAATTTACATGTTTGCCAATGTATTTCTTATTTGCAATGAAATCTGAGTAATTAGCTTACAAGCGTATATCATGAGTAATGAATGTGATTGACTCTATGAACGCTCAATCTTTACATGGCGTGCATGCAATCGTGCTACTCCTTAAAGCAGTCAAAGTGCTACCAGAACTGAAGGTGTGTAATTCTTTTTCTGAGTCTCTTGTTTTAGTTAAAATAAAACTTGTTATACGGCCATCTCCGCCACACCCAAATCCCCGAACGATAATATAGATTAAAATAACACAATTCGAACAGAAAATTTAAAAAATGAACATAGCATGATATATTTATATATTATACAACATTTTCATAAATTTCTCATTTGTACTGCATTTTTTTTGTGCTATTTTTAATAACTACCAATAAGATGAACACAACAACAAAGGTATGAAATTATTACATTATATCACCTTCCAAGACGTGATAATGTCGAATGTATTTATTTTAATAATTACAGAGGCATTTGGAGATACAACTTAACCACCAATTACCGAATGTCTCCAATTATTTTTATAAACTATCATGCTCAGGCGAAGAATTTCCAGCAAACATTACAACAGATACTGTGTCGTGTGATCTTCCCTCCCTTTCGAACTATTCAAGCCTTTTTGATGAAGGAACGGGTAGAACGTCTTTAACACATTGCTTTTCACATATACATTTGTATTTCTCTAGAATTTAGTTTTTCTCCTTTTCCATTATGTTAAAGAAAAAGAAAAGACTAGAGAAGAAAGATTTTAATTACTAGATGATATCTTTAATAATACGTTGCCCTTAATATTCGATTCAAATTTGTAATTTTTACTTTCGGGATATTGAACAGTATCATTTATTTTTCATTGTAATTTATTTGAATTAATTTCACCGGAATCAATTTATTAGGTGAGACTAATTTAACTAATTGCTTCAAAGGTGAATGATGTTTAAACGATGAATGATCGAAATAATATCTAGCTGGACCGATGGATAGATTGACCAATAAAATAATTCATTAAGAGATTCATTTGCTGTTTACATTTTTTTAATAACAATGCATTTTATTTATTTGATTGACAATGCCTTTTTTATTTGACTGACTGTACCTTTTATTATCTTTTTAACTGACAGTGCCTTTCATTCTTTTTTACTGACAATGCCTTTTATTTATTTGATTGACAATATCTTTTTTATTTGATTGACAGTGTCTTTGGTTTATTTGACTGACAGTGCCTTTTATTTGTTTTTTGGTTTTCTATCACTGACAATGCCTTTCATTTTTTTTGATTGACAATGCCTTAGATTGATTTGATTGACAATGTCTTGTATTTATTTGTATAGTAATGCTTTTTATGTTTGATTGACAATGCCTTCCATTTTATTATTGATAATGCATTATATTTATTTCATTGACAATGCATTGTAATTATTTGATTGACAATGCATTGTATTAATTTGACTGACAATGTCTTTATTTATTTGATTGAAAGTGCCTTTGATTTATTTGACCGAAAGTGCATTATATTTATTTGATTGACAATGCATTTTATTAACTTGACTGACAATGTCTTTATTTATTTGATTGACAGTGCCTTTGATTTATTTGACTGACAGTGCATTATATTTATTTGATTGACAATGCATTTTATCTATTGAAAGGATTGATTTTGGTGAATGTAAGCATTTTCTCCAACTGGTCTGCTGATCCGGTAGTATCTGGTATGCTGACGGTGTATGACTGCAGTCACGTAACAAGGTATTTTCATTTTATATGTGCTTTGTTTTAACAGGATATGGAATCATGTATTGAAATCATAACGGTTGTGTTTGTAGTATCGTAGTATCAATATAATTTAGCTACATCTGAAACACATGCTTATCATTCTCAATAGACATAGAGAGTGAGACACAGATTTATTTACATACCTACAGACAGAAACTCGTCTATTTTAGATATATACAACGCGCACAAAAAGAAGTCAACCTAAGCTTATTTACATTGTTCTAAGCAAAGTCGGTTTTCGTAAGATATCTCTGAATTATCAATAGAATGCGTAGTTGTAATTCTCTCTCCATTTCTATATAGTCATTCGAAATCTTGGGGCATATAGAAAAATCACAAACTCCAAAGCGAAGAAATTGTATCCTTCTCCAAGTTCAATAATATTCTAAATATTAATGTGTTTGAACTGAGATATGATTGTTATAGTTGCAAAAACTCAACAGACTTCCTCTTCTTAGGATGCTACAAATAATAGCCAAACAAAAACGATTTGTCTTCATGCTTCCTATTTCAGATAGTAAAATGAAGATATCGATTAGTCATCTGTAAACATGGTTTTCTATCACTAACGTGGTTTTCTATCACTAACATGGTTTTCTATCACTAACGTGGTTTTCTATCACTAACATGGTTTTCTATCACTAACATGGTTTTCTATCACTAGCGTGTTACTTCTCTGTAGACAGGTTATTTATACTAAATACAACATTATATAGCTTTATTTATAATTGATAACTTGTCTAGACTAAAGTAATTAAGGGAAAACGATTTTAATGAATTTTCATTGATTAATTTTTGTTGCATTGTTTTAGTTCACCAATATACTGTTCTTATTAACTTTCATTGTTTTCTACACATCACTCTGTTTCATATCGTATTCAATTAATTCGTTAACGTATATTTATTGTTTGTGAATATAATATATCGTGCTCCTATAATTTGTTAAAATATGTTTATTGTTTGTGAATATAATATATCGTGTTCAATTAATTCGTTGAAATATATTTATTGTTTGGGAATATAATATATCGTGTTGCTATAATTCGTTAAAATATATTTATTGTTTGTGAATATAATATATCGTGTTCAATTAATTCGTTGAAATATATTTATTGCTTGGGAATATAAAATATAGTGTTCCTATAATTCGTTAAAATATATTTATTGTTTGGGAATATAATATATCGTGTTCAATTAATTCGTTGAAATATATTTATTGCTTGGGAATATAAAAAATAGTGTTCCTATAATTCGTTTAAATATATTTATTGTTTGGGAATATAATATATCGTGTTCCTATAATTCCTTCAAATATATTTATTGTTTGGGAATATAATATATCGTGTTCCAATAATATATATTTATTGTTCGGGAATGAAATCTATTGTGTTCTTTAGTTCGTTAAAAATATATTCGATACCATAGTGTTAGGGAAAGAATCCTTCATAGGTTGAAATAAATATGGTCTGATCTATCAGGCATTTTATTTTAGCTTAAAGCAGTCAAAGTGTTCAAAGAAAGCATATACTAGCGCCATGACAAATTGTTCCTTGCGGAAAAACCTAATAACGGGACTAAAATGTGCATAAATCAATTTTAGTACCCGTAAAATAAATATGTATGTATGTATGTATTTCGCTATGTATGTATGTATGTACGTACGTACGTACGTACGTGTACGTACGTACGTATGTATGTATGTATGTATGTATGTATGTATGTATGTATGTATGTATGTATGTATGTATGTATGTATGTATGTATGTATGTATGTATGTATGTATGTATGTATGTATGTATGTGCGTGTGTGTGTTATTAATGTTTGCATGTATGCATGCGTATATATATATATATATATATATATATATATATATATATATATATATATATATTATATATATATATGTATGTATGTGTGTGTGTGTGTGTTTGTGTGGTTATTTTCTTTTGATCTTATTTGTTATTTATATTAAAATCTTGTTTACATTTAGATTTATAAAACATGTAGACAAAGGAAAATAATCAAAAAATCTTGTATTAATAACATACTTCCTTTTCATAGATGCACGCTGTGTACGAGGACTGATTTTTCATGCGCATGGTGTATTACGAGAAACAAGTGTATCAATGACTATGAACTTTGCAGTGACGGACACAAAATGGTAACAACAACAACTCAGCACTCATTAACACAAAAATGAAAGTATCAACGATGGAAAACAAATATTTATTGCTGTGTTTGTTTTACATCAAAACACAAATAATACAGAGCTAATACTTTTCCTTTGAGTGTGGATTAACTTTTAGGATCACAATCAATAAAAACAAACCTATTTATTGGTTCTAGGTCTTGGACATTGGTATTCCCCATAAATGTTGCCTAGCCTAGCTGATGTTTGCCAGATCCCTATTATACTTTAGTAATAAAATTTATATTCTTAATAACGCGTGGAATGTTCTAGAATAGAAAATTGCATTATTGCATTTTATTTCTAGAAAATGCTAATTGTCACCTGGTCTTGTAGAGGGTTATAATATCTTGTTTATAGAAATTACTTATTCTTGCTTTAAGACCTTGAAAGCGGAATCATTTTCATTTGTTTTGTTTAGTAACTGATCTATCTGGGTGAAATTATACATTCAAATATTTTACACGGGAAATACAATGTTCTCTTTCATAATATACTTGGACGAAAACATTAATTTGGAATTATAGCGAATTCAGACATGGACATCCTGGATTACATTATTGTGATTAATCGGAAAACTGAGTTTATCATCACAGTTCAGACTGTTTGCATATTAATACAGTGAGTACTATAGGCACATCAAATTCTTCAGCGCAGGATCTTATTTCGAAAACCGTTAGAATTAAGTTAGAACCTTTCCTTAAGAAACGTGATACAACATTTTGGACATTTTGGAATTTAATTAGCAATATTATTGGTTCGTTTTAAAATTTTCTCTGTTTAATCTAGAGAAATAAATTATTTGTAGAATTTTACAACACTTAGTTTAATACGAAAGAGTCGTTATATATATATATATATATATATATATGTTGATCAGGTAAAGAATGCCGATGAATGTCCAATCATAAATGTTAACAAAACTGGAGTGATCAGTGTGCCCAGTAGAATACCAGACGTTTTGCGATATATCCACGGAGTAAACTTCCCAGACGTATGTTGTTTATTCTTTCTTTTCATTGTTTCGTTTTGATTTTGGGGTAGGTTTGAGTATTTATTTGTATATGTTAATCTGTTTGAATGAATGCTATTTTAAATATTTGAGACCCAGACAACATAAGTAGTGGAATTATTGATGATAAATAGCCACTAACCTACGACTGTTTTTAAGTCATCAATACGTACCTTCATCTACTGGATTTGTTTATAACGAGACCATATACTCGAAAATACACGATTATATCATTAGAAAGTGTCTAGTAATCATCAAGAATACTACTATAAAATATCTGTGATATTGCGGCTATTGTAAATTCAGTTTTATCACAGCTTGATTGACTCGACTGAAGACAAGGAGTAGTTCAGATGACACTGTCTTCCTCGACACGAGCAAGCATGCCATCAAATAATTGCTGAACATAACAATGAATTTCTCTGAACAAGCACATGTAGCCATGATCTTTGAGAATCACCAAAGGCTATGAAAGGCTTTTGTCAAATCGATAATTGTTGCGTACAGGTTGGAGTTCTGTTTCTGAAATGTTTGCAGGAGATGACGAATATTTAACACCATATCTGTGTCTCCTCATTCTTCCGTAACGCCATATGAACTCGAGGGTAGAATCCTTTGATCAAGGTGATGCACAATGCGACTCAGCAGAATACTGAAGAGAATGTTATCGTCTACTGACAGCAGGAGGATGCTCCGATGATTATCGCAGGATTGCCTGTTGCAGTTCTATCTGTTCAAGTAGACAATGGATGCATCTTGAGAATCTCCGTGTGCAGTTTTTTGAGGTTGTCACACAATTTGGTGAAAATTTAATTTTTTTTCTAATTGAATTACAAACTAATTTCACCATCTTTTTTGTTTCGTCGTACATGCGTTACCTGGGGTGAATAAGTGGTTTTCTCCAAGGTAATCGGCGTGTAACGATTTGCATGTGCCCGACTTCGAATTACATGAAGTCCGGAACATTAGATTCACGGGGTGCACGGTAATTTTGCCGTGAATTCTGCTCACCTATTTGAGGGTATATAAGGCAGAATATTACTGATAAATATTACGGGACCAAAAGTATCGTATCACAGGAAAGATAGCTCGTCATTCAATCTCCAGCCAAAGGGGTGAGTGTTCAATTTATATTTCGTTTTATTGTGAATTTTTATTCAGTTTATCATTTCATATAATGATGCCTTTGTTACAATGCAGATTTTGAACGTGGAATATTTGGAATTACTAGTCACTATTAGACTTTAAATGCAATAGCGTAATCTAAGGTTTAGATTATTTTTTGAGACAACTATTATTAGTCTGGTTTCTTTATTGTAGCTGATAACGTCTGATAACATCTCTGAGATCATCTCTGATAACGTCTCTGATATCGTAGCTGATTTGTTGCGGAACATCTCTGATAACATCTCTGATAACATCTCTGAGATCATCTCTGATAACGTCTGATAACATCGTTGATAACGTCTCTGATAACATCTCTGATAACGTCTTCGAAATCGTAGCTGAAATTGTAGATGATTTGTTGCGGAACATCTCTGATAACATCTCTGATAACATCTGATATCGTAGCTGAAATTGTAGCTGATATTGTAGCGGAGCATCTCTGTTTGTCGGATTGTCTGTCCGTCTACATCTGTCGTGACGTGTAAATATCCGGAAATCTAGAAGTCCGAGTGTCGGAGCTGTCTAGAGTTGTAAACATCCGGGGTGGCATCTAGGGTATTGAGGAACGTTAGTTCTAGTAGATGTTGTATGCTGTCTGTACGTATAACTGTGGTGGATCCGTGAAGGGCAAGTGACCGATAAAAGTATTGGTCAACCCTAGGTATTCGGGGAAACTGGGCGGCGATACAGGGTCAGGACACCTGTGTGTGTTGCAATTGTAGTACAATTGAATACATTGTTGTATTTACATGGTTACTTCAAATCACAATAGTATTTCAAGGGATTGCATGAATCTCAATAAAAGTTAGCAACTTGATTAAATACATGTATATGTTCGTGCTAGTTGTCGCAATCCATACGTGCGATAGTATAGTTTGATGTTTGTGTTTATTATCGTAATTTATACTTGCGTTAATATAACTTTTGTAAAGGTTCCTTGGATCTGTGCATAGTCCAAGAGATTCCTTTGTATCTGTGTTTTATTTTGTATTAATATTTCATTTATTCATGTATTTTGAATGGTTGTGAGTGTAATTGTGGGTTGAACGCATGAGTCATTGTGTTGATACATCAATATTTTTCATTAATAATTTATTTCATAAATTTATATTTTCTTTCACATATTGTGTTTGTGTTGTTCATTTAATCCACCATCCACTCGGTAACAATTCTGTTACAGAGGTCACATTCATTAAAAGATTTTAATCAGTTTTTGTACCATGTTCGAGTCTCTGGCTTTGTAGAATGTCTTTTGTATATCACCTATATATTTTCATTTCACAACACAACAATTGTTTTTTTTTTTCTCAGTTTCAGTCATCTTTGTGAATCATACAATGTTGATCTCAACCTGGAGGAAGGTGATTAACTGTCTCCTTACCAATATATGATTGCTGATGGAGGATGCTGTTGAAGTGTTCCGCCCATCTTTGTGTCATATTTTCTTTGTCAATGAGCAGTGTCAACACTCAGAATTTCGGAATGTTACTGATAGAATATTGTATGTGCTTCATAGAGGTTCTTTATACCATTCCTGCCTGCATAGAGAAAAATATTTTATGCTTTGTACCTCCGAGATACGTCTTGCAATTCTCAGTATGCACTGGATAGCCCTTTTAATGCCGTTGAAGGCTGCTGTCTTAAAATTTTAAGTTCTGTCTTAAACAGTTATACAAAACTAGTATTGGTAAACGCCAGATAAATGGCATATAATGTATTGTTAAAACTATAAAAATACTACTACTACTACTCCTACTACTACTACTGCTACTACTACTATTACTACTATTACTACTACTACTACTACTACTACTAATACTAATACTACTACTACTACTACTACTACTAATAATAATAGTAATGATGATGATGATAATGATTTAGTACAATGTATAATGTTTAGAAGCACTAAGCTTTACAATTCCAAATACATCGTAAAATAAATACAAGGATAAGATTACAAAAACAAACATCATGGAATTACAAAACAAAACATGCGTACAATCATATTAAATCCTTAACTATGTTCTTTAGGCAAGACATATAATGAGATCAGTGTCCTGGTGTATATGATTTATGGGCAATTCGTTACAGGAATCTGTCAGCTCAGATTTTTCTGTATTTTCAAGGGTATTGGTTATGTTAATAAGTAACACCCCACCCCCAAACCACCCCACCCCACCCCCCGTAGATACAAATGAGTGTGTCTTCGTTACAAAGTCGCCCGCAGTAGATTCAAAATGGATACGGAAATAGAAAGTATTCCTTTTTAGATACAAATGGATATTAACTTTGTTTCAAGGTATCCTGCAGTAGATACCAATGTGAATGGGCTTCATTACAAAGTAGTCCCCATTAGATATAACTGGGTACGGGCTTCATTACAAAATAGTCTTCAGTAGATATCACTGGGTACGGGCTTCATTACAAAATTGTTTTCAGTATATACTAATGGGTCGGGGTAAATTGTCCAAAATGGGTGGTTGGCAGATGATTACTAACTTTTACAATACTCACTTTGAAAAGAAACGTTTTTATTATATTTGTAATGAGAATTTAATGTGGTAGAAAAAATTCTACACACACACACACACACACACACACACACACACACACAGAACGCTGTCTGACACAATCTGCTAGTTACGTATCACCTTTGTCTTTTTCGAATTACACAGACGTTATTTCAGAGTTTCATCTTTGCAGGGCACCTACAAATGTATACTTAATCTTGGTGATGAATATGGAGTCGGAGAGAGATTAAATAGCACGATGGTCCGTTGTAAATTTGATATAAATACTACACTGGTGAGTTACAATAATAACTCTTATTGACCTTCTCCAGAGTTATACGATGTACTAACTTTTATTTAACGTGTATTTTCATTTTGTGTTCACAGCATAACAGGAATATATTTATTCTATTGAAAAGGACATATTTTTTTATTCTAGTCCAAATTAATTGTATTTATTATATACGTATTGACTGTAGTGTTTAACACGATAGTGTTGAAACCACTCACGTGTATTGCACATGAAGGCCATTATTTAATATGAACATAATAATAATGAAAGGCAGAGCACGCATCATCACATCACCAGACTGGTGAAATTAAATTGTTAATATGCTAAAATGGTACCGTTTTTATTTAGGAAATTATATATATATATATATATATATATATATATATATATATATATATATAGAGAGAGAGAGAGAGAGAGAGAGAGAGAGAGAGAGAGAGAGAGAGAGAGTAAATCAAACGTATTTGAAAAGTAGAACTCGTTCTGAGTAAGAAACGAACACATGCCATGAGTGTGCGCCTTGTACTGATTCTTAAATATGGTACCGGTGTCATTACACACACCAATAATGACATTTTATTTCAGATCGATTCCAAAGGTGTCATTCATGTATCTATGAAGCTAATTCTAGTACCCAACATTTCAATTGAGATCAATAATACCAGCGAAATAAAAGGTAAATTATATTCTTACCTAAGGAATTTGACACTGCTTGAAAGGTAAATATCTATCTTATTGATTGAAACTATTTGAAAGGTAAATATTACTACTGACTGACAATATTCAATAGGTAACTAATATTATCTGTGGAATTTGACACTATTTGTAAGGTTAATAGTATTCTTATCAATCAAAATTGTTGCTATTTTAAAGACGAACATGGATCTTATCAATTCAAATGGATACAATTTAAAAGGTGAATAATGATATTATTTTGGAAACTTGACACTATTTGAAAGGTAAATAATAATAGTACCTAAGGAAATAGGCACTGTTAGAAAGGTAAATGATAATTCTATGTACATTGACGTAAATAATAATCGAATCTATGGAAATGGACGTCAATATTAATCTAATCAATGGAAATATATTGAAATTATTATCTAAGTTTTGAAGATTAATACAATTTTAATGTATCATGTTTTCAAGATTTTGTACAGTGTCATCTTATGCTAAGACTGATTACAATATTTAGACCAAACCACTGTTTTCCTCTTTTATTGAGCAGTGAAGATGTTTTCACGCCGTTTCCTGTCTTAGACATTTGAATAAATTAATGTCACGTTTTGTTCCGCTGTGTTTAATATGTATTGTAACACAACTTAAATTCTGCGCCATTTCTTTTCCCAATGCTACTCAACAGTAATCCTTTCATTGTCGTTACAACTCCATTAATTTTCAATTGCAAAGCTGAATTAGTCGCTGCGTATGCTAATTGTTTAATTATTTATACGACAAGAATGCCTACTAAATGTCATAAAGTTTCATTTCCGTCATTGGTTGTATACGCGGCTGACGTAAGTCATACAATTAACAGCTGTGTTATTAACAATCCATTAAATGTTAGCATGTTAAGTCACATCTAACATAATCCATTTCCACTACTCTGTTCGCTACAGTTATTATATATCAGTGTGAATACCTTGCTGGAGATGACTGTAGCTTATGTAAGAGCTATACCACCGTGTATGAATGTCGATGGTGTGGGAACACGTGCCAATATAGAAACAAGACATCATGTACAGAAAATGATTGTCCTTCGCCTTCCATTACAAAGGTACGGGTTTTTCTCTCGCACATTTGATGTTCAGGAATAACGACATTGTATTTTATTTATAGAGCTTATATTATTGATTTTGCGGTCGAGTTTAGAGCTTAACCGTGTCGAGCTGTTACCACAACAGTCGTCTTCTCATTTATCTCATTTGTATCTAGTGCGTGAGTGTATTATGTGATTTATTGTGTAACTTGATGGGGCGAGAGTACTGGGTGATTTATAGTGCAACTTTGTGATTTGTAGTGTAACTAGATGGCATGAGTGTACTATGTGTTTTATAGTGCAACTTGATGGCGCAAGAGTACTGGGAGATTTATAGTATAACTTTGTGATTTGTATTGTAACTAGATGGCATGAGTGTAATATGTGATATTTAGTGCAATTCGCTGTTTGTAGAGGTCATTCTGATGATTAATATTTCTGAAATAAGCAAACATTTCCATATAACACAAATGCAACATCTGAAATTAGCAATTATTAGGTCCATATATCACAAATGCAATGTATGAAATTAGCACCGATTAGGTCCATATAACACAAATGCAATGTATGAAATTAGCACCGATTAGGTCCATATAACACAAATGCAATGTCTGAAATTAGCAAAGATTAGGTCCATATAACACAAATGCAATGTATGAAATTAGCACCGATTAGGTCTATACAACACAAATGCAATGTCTAATCGGTGCTAATTTAAGACATTGCATTTGTGTTATATGGACCTAATCGGTGCTAATGCACCGATTAGGTCCATATAACACAAATGCAATGTCTTAAATTAGCACCGATTAGGTCCATATAGCACAAATGCAATGTCTGAAATTAGCAAATATTAGGTCCACATAACACAAATGCAATGTCTGAAATTTAGCAAAGATTAGGTCCACATAACACAAATGCAATGTCTGAAATTAGCAAATATTAGGTCCACATAACACAAATGCAATGTATAAAATTAGCAAATATTAGGTCCACATAACACGAACGCAATGTATGAAATCAACACAATATATGTTCATATGAAATAAGCAAATATTGGGTCAATATTACGCACATCCAAGGACTGAAAATAGTAACAATTAAGTCCATATTACACAAATGAAATGTCTGCAATAAGCAAACATTTTTTCCAGAAAATAGAAGCAACGTCTGAAAGAAACAAGCATTTGTTTCATATACCACAAATGCAACGTCTGAAATAAGCAAAATGTAGGTCCATATGACATAAGTAAATATTAGGTCCATATTATACAAATGCAACGTCATAATAGACAAATATTAGGTCCACATCAATGCTAATTCGGATTAGGCAAACATTAGGTCCTTGATACACAAATGCTAATTCGGATTAGGCAAACATTAGGTCCTTGATACACAAATGCTAATTCGGATTAGGCAAACATTAGGTCCTTGATAAACAAATGCTAATTCGGATTAGGCAAACATTAGGTCCTTGATACACAAATGCTAATTCGGATTAGGCAAACATTAGGTCCTTGATACACAAATGCTAATTCGGATTAGGCAAACATTAGGTCCTTGATATACAAATGCTAATTCGGATTAGGCAAACATTAGGTCCTTGATACACAAATGCTAATTCGGATTAGGCAAACATTAGGTCCTTTTTACACAAATGCTAATTCGGATTAGGCAAACATTAGGTCCTTGACACACAAATGCTAAGTCTGAATAAGCAAACATTAGGGCCTTGATACACAAATGCTAAGTCAGATTAGGCAAACATTAAGTCTTTGATACACAAATGCTCAGTCTGAATAAGCAAACATTAAGTCTTTGATACACAAATGATCAGTCTTAGAAAAAGCAAATATCAGGTCGATATTACACTCCGTTTAATATATTAACGACTTCCTTTTTTAAAAACAGATTTCTGTCGTTATTTGTGTTTCACAGCCACCAAACGATGTTTTCTAGATTTATTGAAATTTGGAAATGTGCTATGATATATTAATTGACAATTTAGTTAATATTGCCAGCCTTAGCAATGGTTCTACGGTTGGTATCTTGAAAGCAATAAAGTCTTCGAATAATGAGAGAGAGAGAGAGAGAGAGAGAGAGAGAGAGAGAGAGAGAGAGAGAGACGTATGTACAAACAATTGTTTTTTTTTAATAACGTCTGTCTTTATAGGCTCTCAGCTTTGTTGAAGACGTAGTTGTAAGTTAAAATTGAACTAAAACGATGTACAATACAAACAGTAAGAATTTAATTGTGAGGGCTGTTGTTTCATTCTTGCAATCGTTTGTTCTTTATTTCCTATCTTCAAGACACACGATTGATGTATTTATGTTTGCTTCGAGTAGGTGACACCCTTGACTGCTCACTTCAATGCCAGTACCGTTATTACCATCGAGGGCAAAAATCTAGGCATCAAGTTTGTGGATGTGAGCAATTCAGTTACAGTTGGAGGAAAACGATGTTCACCGATTGAGAAAGAATATCTACCATCTAAACGGTAACGCAAAATCGCGACAAATGAATGTCCCTAGCACAAAATATTAATTACCATTAGTATTTAAATTTGCCAGTTTGAATGAAAACATTTACCAATTTAAATGAACATATTTTACTAGATTGAATGAAATATATTTTCAGCATGGAATAATTGAAATTTAACAAAGAATTCATATGTGATTTATCTAGGTTGCGGCAGAGAGGGTGAACATATCTTTTGCTGAAACGTCATAAAAGCTTCCTACGAAAATAAAAAGAATTACAAAAATAACTCCAAACCAAAGCCTCTATCTTACCGAGAGATTGTTTTATCAAGAGTCTCTCTTGGTGGTTAGTTGTTTTTGTTGCGGTATAAGTCGTTAGTGTCTTAAAAAGAATTCCAAGGTATTTTTTGTTTACCCATCCGGACATTTCATTGAAGTCGCACCCTCCCTGCTGCTGTAAATTATTTTATCATTCTCTTAACCAAAGATTTTATCAATTCCAACACGATACCTTGATTTGGGGTAATGTAAATTTATTGTTATAAATCTGTGTGGGGTAGCTTGCGCTTTTGAAAATAAATTTGTAAATTTAATTATATGCATATCTCCGCTACACCGTGTTTGATGAATATTTCTAAGTGTATTTGTTTTAACTCCGTTAAATACAGCTAAAATATTTCAGTTGTGTCTAATTACTTTCGGAATTTGTGTGTATCGTTGAGTAAAATAAATAATATCTGTAGTTTTATCACTGCCTCTAGAAAATATTCTTGCTGGATTTGATTGTTTGTACAGCATCACATCACCATATCGTTCAAGATTATTAATAAATCCATCAAGTTCATCAATACTAAGCGCTTCATCAATATCAGTTAAAAAATCAAAGATATCATTACCTTCTTCATTTAAAAATTTAGCATTTTCGTTAAAAATTTTAAGAACATCTTATCATCTCTGATCATCTACAATGGTGCAACTAAATACAACCTGTCCCACCTGAGCGAGCTCATGATAATGAGCTCGCTCAGGTGGGACAGGTTGTATTTAGTTGCACCATTTGATAAAATTAAATAGTAATTGTGTCTTTCCACTTTTAGACGGACCTATTATTATCATTCTGACATACTTGGGTAGTGCTGGATGATGTTTTACTGTTTCTTGCAAAAAAAAAAGAAAACATTGCAAGCTTCCTAATAAAATTCGCGATGAATTGTAAAGTAGCATTAGGGGCTGGTAAATAATGAACCGGTTATTATTATACAATGGAACCGATTTAGGTAGAGCAGCAATTAATAAACCTGCTGATGCAACAGGTGCTAAACGTTCTGTTGCTGCAGAGTGGTTAGCACGACATTCAATATGGCAAATTTATCCACCACCACCTAGATTATCTCCGCACGAACATTTTGATGTCAGTTCACCTAATTAATTTAATCAAGCATATGTTTTATTTTTACATGAAACTATCAAAATTGGTAGACGTCAAATAACGTACACATTCGCATTGACTGTCGTTGACGTTGCAAGAAGATATAAATAAGTAGATCTGTTATCAGCAAGGACAGCAACAGACTTTGTAATAGCTTTTGAACGAATTTATCAACGAGGACCCTTGCAATGGTTACTACTATTATAGGTCGATCCTGGCAAGGAATTTCTTGGTGTAGTATCATATCTGATGAAAAATATAATGTCAAAATCAGTCGAGGACATACTGGAATACACCGTGATCGAAAAATCGTTGAACGATTTAATTGAACTCTTGCTCAGCGGTTATTTCAATATCATTACTCAAAAGAAA
This sequence comes from Unio pictorum, assembly GCA_030141615.1. Lineage (NCBI taxonomy): Eukaryota > Metazoa > Mollusca > Bivalvia > Unionida > Unionidae > Unio > Unio pictorum. The sequence goes on from JARLTB010000060.1 coordinate 9,428,354, forward strand.
TAATCCTAGATACGAGATCTCGAGAATGGGTTGCAAGATTACCAAGTGTGATAAATGCATAAAATAATGAAATTACTCGAACAACTTTTATGAAACCTATTGATGCAACTACAAAATATATATATCAATACAACGAAGTGAATTTTCAAAACAGTCATTATTATGAAATGTGACTGAAAGGTATTTATATGAACCTGGTAAATTTGAAGGTTTTAAAGAAAAGAGTGATTGATCCTATATGGAGTGTTACTACGCATAAAATGTCCAGCGTGGTAAGATCTACGGGTAGACCTGCAACAGAGGCGTAGCTATGGGGGGAGGCAGGAGGGTACATATGTCCCCGGGCGCCAAGGTACAGGGGCGCCAAAATGAGGCTTACAACGTTACATTATAATAAGTAAACAAAGGTAATAAATCGGTCACAAGATCGCTGGGGCGCCAATTTTATAGTTCGTCCCCGGGCGCAAAATATCATCACTACGCCTCTGACCTGCAATCTATTAATTAGATTCAACTGCTCTTCAACGTGGATTTGTACTTGAACCAATATACACAATTACCACCTCGATCACTTAACTAGCACCTCTACGTCTATTTCGTTCAAGACAGGTCAGCATTAAATTGTCTCGTGTATGGAATAGAGTGATATCTTTTCTTTCTTCGGTAAATTGTCTTGGATCATTATTGAATACGGCCATAACATTATGTGTTACAATTCACACAATGGTTATTCTGTTGTTGTTTCAGCACGTTGATAAATGCAGCATCAATATCAAAGTCGCGAGTATTATTTTTTGTGACTTTGTTTATAATAACGAGTTTTTTTCTTATTATATCACCACTAACAAATTTCGTGGTTGGTGTCAGTAAAATTTACAATACCCCTCTGCAGCTGAGTTATTTTTATATTCGTGACACAGAGTGATATACTAAATTTGACCACACATGGTGGTCATCAGTCATCAATAATCCAAACAACTGTATCACAAATAGTTAATCATTGAGTTGAGTGGATTGTCATTGCATATCCTAGCGTCCATGAAGTTTTGTCTTTTAACACATCTTCAACAACACTGACAGGAACTAGAACGCTTATCATATTAACACAAGCGCTTTGATCATCAGTTATTTCTTCGTAATAATCTACAAAATCATTCAGCCAATCATGAGGAGAAAATCAAACAAATGGTGGTGGCTGACCGTGGTTGCCACACATTATCACCGCGGTATTCTTTAACTATAACCAGTCAAGAAACAATTTTAACGAATCTAATGACATGGTGCATATTTCATCCGAAATTATTATTTTAGATATTTATTTCTTGCCCATTCGTTCAGGAGTCCATATATTACCCATGTACCTAAAGAAGCTGTGATAAGTACATGATCGCACTCCTCATTGTTTAAATTCTCTTGCAAGTCTGTATGTAGCTGTTAAAACAGCCATATCATCCGAACTCTGTCTAAATAATTCAAAAACACGAGTTGTTTTACCGCAACGCCCAGGTCCAATTAGATAGACATTCTTATGTCTGGATACTGGATCGGATATAGATGGCCCAGACTGATGCTTTGATAACTTTTTTTTTGGGGGGGGGGGGAAGGGGCTTGATTTTATCAGGTAAGTATCATTGATTTCATCATCTGCGGTTTCATAATATTTATATAACATTTCTTGTTTTATTCTCTACGAACCCAACGTTACATCAATTCTTGAAAAACTCATTTTGTATATTTGTTTCGATATAAAATGAATCCATTGCAACTCTGACTGCAGTGGTAGGGAATCTATTTATCATCGATATCAAGCTTATAGAAACATAAACGAGCATAGACAATCTTAGATGTTTTTATTGAGGCGATATATAATCGATATAGCCAACAATTATGCCTAACTGTAATCCGTTGGAGAAGTAAGCATTTCGCGACTCACAAATATATCTGTCTTTGTTGTATCTGCGATTATAAAATCATGTTCAGCATCATCAAAATTAGACGTGTAAAATGTCGCTTGTGATCATATGCCCCACTTGGAATACATGTAACCAGTATTCTTCTACCGAGATCGTTTGCCGCTTTATCATCATCTAGTGGTAACCAAACTTCAGTCTGCTTCCGATATGATACAGTTGCCTCACCTACAGTCAGCGATATCCATATGTTACAATCAATCATATATCGTAATCAAACTATTGGTGCCCAACGTTTTTCTGAAAAGTGCCTACCAAACCAAATACAACAAATTGGATGGTTCTCCTTAGCAAACTAATGATACAATACGAGCGAATCCGGTTCAATCACAACCGGGTAGTGGTCCATTTATCGATAGTCTAGCCATTTAGTTTGTGAGGTGTATAATCGTTTAAAATATCCAGAACATTCACAGTATTCAAGAACACTTCCCGAATCAAACGTTACCATATCCACAGAAATAATGACGTTGTATTTATACATGGTATTCCACAATCCACCGTGCCAGTATTCACATCAACTGCATTGTAGATCTTCAAGAAGTTCAAATCGTGTAGGCATCCATGAATTTTTCTCACGCTCAAAGTGAGCTGCAACTATAAAAAATGATTTTAGTAATTGTTCAATATTCTCTGTTGCAAATGTCTTGGTAAGTCTTTTAATTTCTTCATGGAGAGATTCTTTACTATTTTTCTCGCCATTAGGTCTTACAAATTGATCAAACTTGCTTTTTTCTGTGATACACATACTTCCATCCGGTATACCAAGCTCATCGCTGTTTTCAGAACTCTGAAATAGCCATACTGAAACAATATCGTTCTTACTTATTTCGTGAATCAAATCAAGCATATTTCTTCCAGAGCCTTTCCCGGGTAAAATCTTACGGTTCATTCTCGTGGAAATATTGTCACTGCATTTGGCCACGCGTGAGCATTATGATCAATAATTTAAATCGAAGCTCCTTTTGATTTATACTTTTATTTATACAAAATCTCTCCGGTTATCGTTAGTACTAATATTGGGAATGTTAGAGTTTTTCTTAGCTCAGGCATGTCTTTGATAGATGCCCCGATGTCTTGAACTTTTTCTCCCCACTCGTTTCATATTCTACGTCTTTTGTCCGTTAGATCGTTCCACGTATCGCATTTGTACAATGTTCAAAATTTCCTCGGTTTCAGATTATCAACACTGGGTTTTTCATTTATCGGATAAATTCCATAAATAACCGGGGTTACAGGATACGCTACTTTATGATACGATTTGTCAGTACCAGTTAACATTCTTGTTTTGATTTTTTTTTTACTTAGTATGACAATTTCTTCGTTCTGAAGAACAGGATCATATTTGTCACGAATAATCCAATTATTTGCTTCTGCTAGTCCAATAAATTTTACTCTGAAAAACATATTTTTGATAATCGACCAAATTGATGGTATTTGCCGCTCGGCCGTCGTAGCATCAACATCATCAGTGATTTTGAGAATTGATCAAACATGAGATGCGACATCTTTGCTAAATTCCTTCTTGGCATCGTGAATTTTATTAATCAAATTTATATTCTTCGGATCAACCAGAGTTTTTAATGTTAAGTAAGGAAATATTCTATCAAGATTAAATTTATCTTTTGAAGGCTTGATTTTGGATAATCTCTCAAACTCCTATATATTATATTTTAAAAAAATATTTAAATGAAGAATATTGTATATACAAAGACTCAAACAAAGAATCAGTGCAGATAGTTGATGATTGGATTTTTAACATCTTGTAATAAATCTTGTATAAATGATTTCCGCGGATATCATTTGCAAAGTGTATGGCGAGGATGTTTAGGACCTAAACCATGTTTACGATGTTGCTGGAGTTAGAGGAAAAAAATTATACTTGTAATGTGGCGGTAAAAGATACAGAGAGGTCAAACAGTAATATGATAAAAGAAATATAGACAGAGACAAGGCTATACAAAAGTGTATAAGAGTAATTGTCTATATTCGTAAAGTAATTATTTAGACAAATAATGATTTAAACAAATAATGCTCTTATTTAAATGCGCCAAGGGTTTGTAACACATCCCACCATCAATAATTATGAAGTATCTCATGATGGTATCATCAGACAGTGTCGAATAAAAAGACCAGTTGGTCGTGTTAATAATCATAGTTTTTTTTAATAAATAATGCCATGGAAAATCAAACATATCTATGTCATAGTTTCATATTCGAGTGTTTAAATGTATTGATCAAAGCAAATCTTGTGATCGCTCATATCAACGGTATAAAAAGCGATAATAATAGATAAAATTTACGAGCCATCACGCAAAGCCAGAATTATGCATGTGGTGGTACTGGCAAATATTCAAAACTTGACATATCAGTTCTATCTACAGTTGTAGGTATTCGTGAAGCATTAATATTTCAAACGATGACCGCAGCTGGTATATATTTTAATATTATTAACCCGTGTGTGCTACGATATGTAGCAGAAAATATAACCAAATTTGCTTTCTCTAAAAGATATAAACAGAAAATTATTTTTCATTATTGTTAGAGCTATGCTAAAGGTAGAGTAATTAAGTAGTTACCTCAATGATATCTAATAACAATTTATTGTTTTGTCATCAGTCAGCAATTAATTATGACATAACTGTTGCTATGAGATCATAACCATAATCCCATGTTCATATACTACTCTTTCCTTAAAGTTAATGACTTAAAGGATAGTAGGTAACTCTGTAACATATCTTTCTCCGTAGATCTTAATTATTTTTATCATCATAATTAATTAACCGTCTGTGTTACAATTAATATCAGTAAAGTAACATAATTGCATTAGTAGAAGGATATTTTATGTTTCTAACTTGCAAATGAAATCAAGACAGAAGAACACACGTACATTTAGTTATTTTTCTATCTGTAAACGTAATATAAGAAAATGTTTCACTTACCTCCTTTCACTTCCAAAAAAAATTTCCAGAATGATTGAGAGAAAGCTATTCACTGTCATGTATAGTCAAACCATTTTGAAAATCCCAGAAGTTTAGACAACTTTCTAAATGAGCTTCCCAGATTGGTGTTCCAAAATGACTGAATCAGATAGGATTCCCAGGCAGGTTTTTTTTCTCCAAAATAACTGAATCATATGATAATATAGAAAGTTCTCGAAACTTGTAGGTGTTTCCAACATAACTGAACCAGAAGAGATTCCAAGAAATGTCTTCCAAAATAACTGAATCAAATGGGATTCCCAGACGGGTGTTTTCAAAATAGCTGAATCACATGATTAAATAGAAAGTTCTCGAATTTCATGGGTTTCTCCAAAATAACTGACTATAATAGGAACCAGAATTTTTTATCCTCAGTCGGACTGGAAATTTGGATTTTGAAGTGGACAGGAGGTGAGGAAACATGTATTTAGTAGTCTAGAGGTAGTGTTGAGAATTATATAATAATTTTGAAAATGTTAATGATATAATTAATACCATAAGAAAATTAAAAAGATTGTATAAACATTCATCTTGATCCTGATTTTGAATCGATACAAAATCGTACATTTCAGGGTGGATATAATAATAATAATAATAATAATAATAATAATAATAATAATAATAATAATAATAATAATAAAATCAATGAGGACTTTGTATAGCGCCTAATCTATAATGATATGACCACACAACATAAAAACAAATAACAAAAACCACGAAATTGGAAAACATTAAAACATGCTGAAAACATATGAGATACGAACCATTATTACGTTTCTAAATTTGTTCTTGCAGTCGAAAAAGGTGAGTTTAAGATCACTCTTAAAAGAGACCACTGTGTCTTTGTGTCCAATTTCAATGGACATTTCGTTCCGCATCGCTATGCCCTGGTATACAAACAAAACGTTGTCCATATGACGTGGTTTTCATAGTGGGAATAATGAGTATACGATTGTCAGAAGAGGAGCGTAAGTATCTTGCTGGTGTATACACATTATAAACATGGGTGAGGCCGGATAGGTATGTCTGTCAGTGAAACATAACACAAAGAACAAATGTTGTGTTTGATTCTGTATCGAATGGATAGCCCGTGTAGGGTTCAGAGTAGTGGTGAGGTGTGCTCTGATCGAGGTACTCTAAAAATGATCCGAGCAGCTGTGCTTTGAACTTTTTGAAGTTTCTGGAGTAGATATTGTGATGAACCAGACAGAATTGAGTTACAATAGTCCAGTCTTGAAAGTACTAATGAACACACAAGTGCTTTAGTGGCATCAACTGAAAGATATTTACGAATGGAACTGATGCGTCTCAGTTCAAGATATGTAGCCTTGCATATGTTCATGACATGTTAGTGCAATGCGAGAGTACTGTCTAGATTAACATCTAAGTTTCGTACTGACTGTGAGAATTTAATGTTGGTATTGCTGATATTTATTGTCTGAGGTAAAGGATGTGAATGAGAAAGTCTTTTGTTGTGATTAGAACAGCCTCAGTTTTACCATCATTCATCTGCAGCTTGTTACATGTCATCCATTATTTCACATCAGAAATACACCTCTCTACTCCATGGATGGTAGCATCAACTTCAGTTGGGTGGCTAGATTTGTATATTTGGGTGCCATCATCGTACAACTGGTGGGACACTGGGTGATGATCTATGACACTTGAGAAAGGCTGAGTGTATATAATGAAGCTTCGATTTATCATTAAGCAGATCAGCGATGTTATGCAATTAGGGTTAAAGGGGTCTGGAGCAACCATAAGAGTTACATGAGCTCAAAATTGTATATCAACGACAGTTTGTTTTGCTAAATCAATATGTTCCAACGAAAAGTAATACATCGGATTATACGTTGTAAAATCAAGTTTTTACATTACCGGTGTCTTCATTCTGATCACGTCCCATAAATGTCATCAAACGATGATATACACGTGCTAATTGCTTTTGTCCAAAATTAAGTAAAATATCTTCAGATGGTTCTTGTTGGCTTTTAATTCTTAGCGAAACCTCACGAACACAATGCTGATCAAATATCATATGGCTGCGTGTTTGCGAATTAAATCGTGTATAATCTTGTAGTGCAGCAAATATATGTCGTGGCGCAGAAACACCTTGTTGTGATGCTATATGCTTTGTCAATATACCGTTAATATTATTCTGAATACTATCCAGGGTTGTAGTTAGCCATGATAGTAATGATTTACCATACATGATAGTAATTTGTTTTCGTTAATGATCAATGGTGTCATTAATGGCATCCACAATGAGAGATTTGATACAACTATTTTAACAGCATCACATCCACGTCGCCATATAGCATCATTATTATCATTTGTTCGCACGGTTACAATTGTATGCTTGGCTCCGAAAATGACCTTTCTAACAGTTCTATACAAACCGAAAAGTGATATAGTGAATTGCACATGACAATCTTTAGTTATCATCTTTTAACATAAATGTACGTGTTTTTAATCCTAACTTTTACTACCAATTAACATTAATAATCACATCTTCCACATTATTATCAGCAGCAGGAGGAGCAGGGTCTTTTGGCGTTCTCACTCAATGGTGACTGTCATCAGGATAATTGGAGCCATCTTTAGCAAACATCATTGATGCACCAGATGATCTTATATAATCATCAGAAAATCTAGATAGTCATATTATCGTTGTAGCAACATCAACATCGTTTTAAGTCGATTCAATGTTTATTCCATCAATCATATATGTAGCGGAATCAAACAGTGCCATAATCTCGTTGTTAACAAAACTGACTTTTATATCATCTGTTTTTATAATTTCACATTCTGCGTCGATAATTGCTTCAGCGGGAAAAAATATGTACTTGTATCCTGAACTTATAGTTCAATTCTGCCTCGTTTATTTGCCTGTTTTTCGTATAAGAATAAAATTGATAATCGCGTATAGATTCATCATTGAAAACCGGTGAGTCTATGTCGAATAAAGATACACCTTTAAACATTTTATTACATATTTCTCTATCTAAAGCAACGTCGCCTACGAAGTCTACCTCCGGTAAAGCTAGTATTTATACTTTGCTCTGCTTCTTGATTCATCAAGGCCGCTAGTATTTAATCCGCTGCTTGGTTTATTATTTTACTAACATTCGCAGGCATAATTTCAATAGATGATAGTTTTACTGACGGTGGTTTTCGTCGTATTAATTGTGCTAGTCTATCCTTGGCTACTACTTTCTAGTAATAAAACCAATAGCATCAGTAGCTTCTTCACTAAAAGCACAAGTAGCTTTCATTGATAATTGTTTTTGCGATTGGAGCTATTTTGGGAACCATTCATGCAAACAACCCTTGAATAACACCACAACCATAACCGTAAGTTGCTTTATGGACTGGTAATCGCGAATTTGTTACTCTGGCCATTACAGGTCAACGGTGTCGTTGATGTATGATTATCTCATTTGTTATCTATATATCTAACCAGATAACTAGTCAGTGTGATAGTTATCATGGAGATCATCAATAAGTTTCAAGTAAATGCTAACATCCACGATACCACCTTGAAATAATCGTCGACAAATATGAGCGGCTTCATTAATTTTTTCCAGTGAGTTATTTCCAGCTTGTTTTTCCTTTGAGAATTTCTAATCGTGTTATGTCGGAACGAACATTATTAGGGCAGGTAGCAAGACCTTCAGTAACTTTTGTGACATGTCTATATAATTGTTTTGAACCTTTTGCAAATTCAACTTTAGATTCTTGACGTTCTTGTAACTTTTGTCTCGCAAAATCACAGTTGAAATTTCTTAATTACTTCTATTCCCTCTCGAGCTATTCTAGGATACGATTCTTATACCATATTATTGATATAAAATAATGATATAATTTATAGCAGCAGAGAGGGTGTGACCTTGATAAGGTGTCAACGGGTAAACATCGCACGTATAATAATCAACAACCCTACGATAACAAAAACAATAACACAATTAATTAATCCCAACAGTGACTCTATCGGTTAGTTAGTCTTCGGTTTATTGTTATTGACGTAATACGTAATTGTGCTTTGTTTTTGTAAGAAGCCTTAGTTTAGCTAATAGGACCATATAGAATCGAAGTATGTTCACCCTCTCTGCTGCTTTGTTACATGCACACAGACCCCAGTATCGATTGGTATGTTCTTAAAAAGTCATTGTAGCATGAATGACGAAATATACTAGCGTATATAATCCTTGATATTAATTACTGCATCAAGGCTTTTGGTATGGAAATCTAAACAATCAATATGTTTTTTGTTATACTAGAACTTTATTTAGATATGGAAAATGCCCATCTGAGAAGTTTCATTTATTCCATTTCACTTTTTTACCAAACAGGATAGTCTGTGGCTTAGAGCCGTTTGGAAATCTGACCAGAGTCAATGTTACGGTGAGCATTCCAGGCAAAGAAAATGTGAACTTCTCAGAGCAATATTCGTTTCAAGTAAGCTATTTATTTCTCCTTATCCTTTTTTAAAATTATTTTGCTTTGTCATTTATTCCAAGAATTGCACAATATAATGTAGGATTTACTCCTGTGACTATGACGGCACAAAATAACGAGTTTTTTTCTAAAAATGTTCAGTTATATTTCATTTAAATTACATGGATGATTATCGTTTGGAAACACATTATCCAAACTGTTAGATGAGTGTTGCTTTTAAAGGTATACATTAATGCACGTGTTTTCTCATTCTCCTTGATGTTAAGGATATCAAAATTGTTTCAATACTTTTGGAACTGATTTGCAAATATTACTAAGTGATAGAATAAACCAGAAATCAAGAAGATACGTAAACCTAGTAATATACATTGATAGTCAGAATGTATCTCTCCTCAAGCAGTTAGCTGAGTATATTTTTAATAATGCATTATGTTATATTATATTATATTATATTATATTATATTATATTATATTATATTATATTATATTATATTATATTATATTATATTATATTATATTATATTATATTATATTATATTATATTATATTATATTATATTATATTATATTATATCATATCATATCATATCATATCAAATCATATCATATCATATCATATCATATCATATCATATCATATCATATTATATTATATTATATTATATTATATTATTTGACACAGAAACCTATCATAACAAAGATTTCTCCAAATATCGGACCAAAATCTGGCGGTTCCCTTGTAACAATTACTGGCGAGTCGTTAGACACGGGAAATAACGTATCGGTCGCTATTGGAGACAAGATCTGCGGGGACTTTAGGTTCGCTTGATTGTATATTATATATTATATAACGATTATATATTCTTCCTGTATGAACACATATATTCTTATATACCATTGCTTTTGTTTGTATAATGCGTAATAAAAAACGGATTTCTTATAATTTAATCAATTATTGAGTACTGATTACCAAAATTAAAGTTGTACTCGATTATAGTAAGAATCGTTAATAAATCTAGCTTATTCGAAATTTCTATTTGTAAACTACTCGTCCAATTTCGCAAATTCATCTCTGGTATATTTCAGACACGAAACTTCTTCAAGCGTCACCTGTGTCACAGAAGCAAACGGAGGAAATGTATTAGTGTCCATGAATTTCAGTGATGTTCGTGAGATCGGAGAAAACGTAACATTTGAGTACAAAGATGACCCCACTATATGGAATATTGCCCCACTCAAAAGCTTTAATGGGTAATCCTAGTTTAAATAAAGTGAAGGAAAATTACTCCGTCATTAGTAAGAAATAGTTATAATTGTCAAGAAAGAACTTTACGGACCATTTTAAAATCCTGAAAAACAGGAATGAAATGAGATTTTAATTTGAATTTTTCATCTAATAATTAGGAATTGTATAAGATTAATCGTCCATATATTAGGTTCATTTCCTGTGAATATGGCTGTGCCAAATACGGATACAAATATATTTGTCTTTCTCCATACAAAACGTTTTGCTCATCAATGATGTCATCACGCATATATATATATATATATATATATATATATATATATATATATATATATATATATATATATATATCTATATATATATATATATATATATATATATATATATATATATATATATATATATAGATATATATATATATATATATATATATATATATATATATATATATATATATATATATATATATATATATATACGGCATGAAAGTAAAAATATTCATATGTAATATTATTTTCATCAGAACGATTTGCGCTACTGGTGGAGACAAAATTATCTTTAGTTGTTTTAGTACTATGAACGAATTGCCTATTGAAATGGTACTTCCAACATAAGACTTAACCTATTACGTGGTTGGCCTTCTAAGAAAATGGTTCTGAACAGACTTCCTTCTCAAAAAATGTGTTATTGCTATCCATCTTAACCAGACAAAGAGGTATCGCTAAAATATTTCTTATCATACGTAGTTGAGCTCTCTTTAACATTACGAAGCTTTATTAAAAAAAAATAAGTGACCTTCCGACCATCTTAAGAATATTTGTATCGCTCCTTCTCTGGAATAGATGACACTGATATTGGATTACCCTGAAACAGATGGTATGATTTGTTCGAAATTAATTGTTTATATCTGACATAGGAAAATAGCTACAACTGCGACGATCTCAATTTCTTGTATTGTTTCTCCACCTTTAAAGGCAGCAACTTGGGGTCTATACACGAATTGCGGCATAAAATTAAAATGACCCTAATATGACCAATGGTCGTCTTTAAGATCTTAAAGGCTCTTTGTCCTCTACTGATTGTCTCTCTTTCCAAATTCTGATTGCTTCATGTAATTGGTCTAATATTAAACTGCCGTTGATCTACCTTCTAAAATGGCGGATGCCTTGATGGCCATCTTGAACATCTTTGTATGTCTTCATCTCCTGAAATGATGGTTCCATTGATAAGTTGTTTTTACTAAAACCTCTATCGCAGTATGGGGCTGTATTTAATAAAATTTGTGCTGGTCAATCTTCAGACGTGTCAAATGCAGTGGTCACTGCATACATCATATTGTTTTCACTGTTCTTCAGCTAATAGAAACAGTCATATTGGACTGTTTACATAAACATCTTGTGCAATATATAAGTTAATTCGGAATCAACCACCAGCTTGTCTGAACACCAGACCTTCTTGATATTAGACCTGATGAAATAGTCATTGCTTGAATTTTGCATTTTCTTTGCACTTATGAACATTGTGGCTTGTACATATATAAATTAATATGTACACCGTGACTTATACTTATATAAACGAAAATAATAAAAACAAATGGATCACTGTGTCTTCTTTGTGTCCAATTTAAATGGGCAGATCATTTCACGTTTCTTTGCCCTGGTATATAAAAGAACGTTGTCTATCTGACTTCGTTTTCATAGTGGGAGCAATGAGTATACGATTGTCAGAAGAGAAGCGTAAGTATCGTGCTGGTGTGTACACATTAGTAAGGTTAGATAAGTATGTTAGACTGGACTCCGTCAGTGAAAAGTAGCATAAAGAACACTTTTTGTGTTTGATTCTAGATCGAATGAATAGCCAGCGTAGGTACTAAACAGCAGGGTGGTGTGCTCTGATTGTGGTACTCTAAAGATGATCCGAGCAGCTGCGTTTTGAACCTTTTGAAGTTTCTGGAGTAGATATTGAGACAAACCAGATATAATTGAGTTACAATAGTCCAGTCTTGAAAGTACTAATGAACACACAATTGCTTTAGTGGCATCAACTGAAAGATATCTGCGAATTGAGCTGATGCATCTCAGCTTAAGATATGCAGCCTTGCATATGTTCATGACATGTTGGTGCATTGTGAGAGTACTGTCAAGAGTAACACCTAGGTTTCATTCTGACTGAATGAATGTAATGTTGGTGTTGCTGATATTTATTGTTTGAGGTAAATGATGCGAATGCGAAAGTCGTTGGGTTGTGCTCATAATGGCCTCAGTTTTATCATCATTCATTTGCAGCTTGTTAAATGTCATCGATGATTTCATATCAAAATGCACCTATTTACTCCTTGGATGATAGCATCAACTTCAGTTGGCTGGCTAGACCTTTTATATTTAGGTGTCATCAGCGTACAATTGGTGAGATACTGGGTAAAATCTATGACACTTTAGAGCGGCTTAGTGTATAAAATGAAGACAAAAGGTCCAAAAACAGTCCCCTGTTGAACGCCACAACATAGATCAACTTTGCTGGAGTGTATTCCATTTGCAGATACAATTTGTGTCCTGTTTACTAAGTAGGACTTGAACCACAGTAAGGCTGTATTGTGAATGCTGAATATATGCTGGAGACAGTAAAGAAATATATGATTCTCTATTGTGTCAATGAAAATGAGTACTGTAATCTTTCCGGTATGCAAAGCAGAGTGGGTGTCATTAACTACTTTAAGAAGAGAAGTTTCAGTACTGAGGCAAGGGCGATATACCGACTGTACATTGCTAAAAAGACTTTGAATTCAAATGAGATACAAGTCGGGTTAGAAGTACTTTTTCTTAGATTGTTTTTATGAACGGGATATTAGAAACTGGGCGATAGATCTTTAAATAGGTATGGTCTTGTGTTGGTTTCTTCAGCTTTAGCTTCTACAAAGGCAGTTTGAAAAATGAAGGAAAGTCCCCGGATGAGAGAGAGGTATTAATTTCATCAGTTAGTTAAGGCAATGTTGGGTCTAAGCATTCAGGCAGCAGTGATAATGGAATTGGATCAAGTTCACATGACTTTGGTACACTCTTCATTACAATTATCCGTACTAACTACATAAATACAAGTTCAAATGCTCCTAATGGTTGTCTGTCAATTGAAATTGTGTTGTCAAGCGTATCTGTACTGGTTTTTAATTTGTCAAGCACGAAAATGGATGCTATAAACTAAGTACATGGATATTTACTGACATGATATCAGGGGTAAAGGTCACATGTTATAATATGTTTTTAGTCTTGAATTTGACTTATAAACGTATGAATAAAGCATGCCAACATATAAAAGAAAATATTTTTTATTATGATAAAGCTTCTTAGACATATCTGAAATTGTTAAATACTCCATGTTTTAAGGCCTTAAAGGACAGACAAAATAAACTTCACGCAAATTCCGTTCTATCATGTTGTACATCAATACTTTAGATGGACTTATTATGCTTACACAAAACTTTTTACTCAATCTTGTATTCTTAGACGTCTTTCTGGTGGAATACATCTGGATCAACTTATGATAAAGGATTTTAAAACTATATTAAATAATTCAAAATAATAATAATAATAATAATAATAATAATAATAATAATAATAATAATAACAATAATAATAATAACAATACTAATAAAATGATGATAATAAATTTAATAATTAATTAGTAATCAATCAATGCTTACAATATACTTTTCTTTTTCGACAGCGGTGGCCGAAAGATTATTATTACTGGTGGAGAATTATACATTATTCAGCAGCCAAAGATATATCTTGTCTACAACAATGGGACGGAAACGCCTCCAAGAGTAAGTAATACCATTCTCTATCTGAATGTAAACTGTATCAGAAACGAAGGCAAAGCAACACGAAGTCTATATTCTCCGTGATAAAAGTATTAATTCATCAGAATATTTGTACAGATATTAATATAATGCATAACGTTTCTGCTTGTGTTGCATTGTAGGAATTTGTAAACTTTAAAAGAATATATTAAAATAATATTTAGAAATATTTCTAAATATACAAAAAGTGTCATTTACAAATTTCAAAAATGATACTCTATATGATTAAAATTAATAAATGTTTCATTATATTCGAGATACTGTTCAAAACCAAGTGTTAATTTCAGGACAGAAAACGAATGTGAATTTCTTTACGTGCCTTCTATATTTTAAAATCTTCAATAAAATATTTATTAGAAGTCGACATCACTTTTCATAGATAGGACTTAAAAGTGCTATAGCTACGTAACATATTTAAATCACACACACACACACACACACACACACACACACACACACACGTTTTTATTTAATAGTGCAAATCTATGGACAAAAAAAAAGTCAATAAATAATCTCGAAAAAGACAGATCAATTGCTGCAGTTTATCTTTTATCTTTATTACTCAAAGCCTAAGTATATTTTACTGCGTAATAAAAGTATGAAAATTACACCATGCATGGATGGATGTATCTAGCAATTTGATTCTCAAAATTACACCATGCATGGATGGATGTATTTAACAATTTGATTCTCAAAATTACACCATGAGTAATGGATGTATCTAGCAATTTGATTCTCAAAATTACACCATGAGTAATGGATGTATCTAGCAATTTGATTCTCAAAATTACACCATGAGTAATGGATGTATTTAACAATTTGATTCTCATTAACCTAGAGCCACTTATCTGACCCAGCTCCATTCAATTTAGAGAACGAGCGTTTGGTTTAGTGGATTAGAGCTCTCGTGCACGAGAGTATGGCGAATCCTTCTTATAACGATATTAAACTCTCAAATATGTTTAATTGTATCTGTTTCAATACGCATATGTACACATTCTTTTTTATGACATTCAAGGTTTGTGCAAATGTCAACTCCACTGCTATTGTATGTCCAAGCCCGAGAAACATATACAAGAGCGCAGAAGACACTAAACCTCGGGTCGCTTTCAAAATGGACAAGGTGCAGTCTGTCACCAATGTAACTAAACATTTTCCCAACGTATCTTCAGTGATAACATATTTAGATGACCCCAGCATTACACCATTTGAAACACCTGTGACGAATAAAGAAATTCTCATCATAAAGGTGATTATAGGCACAAAGTTGTCACATACATAAATAATAAATTTGATGAAAAGACTAGAGATACACACACACGCACACACAGATATATATATATATATATATATATATATATATATATATATATGTATGTATGTATGTATGTATGTATGTATGTATGTATGTATGTTAAAAATTCGTTTCACGTACTTCAACCGAATATCTTGATGTATAATACATTATTTACTAATCGTTACAACAATTTACATTAATTAACTGGTACATTCTTTGTGATGCGGATGGAATTTATGAAATTAAATTATGTCTGTACTCGGTTCTGTTATTACGTTTACAGTATATGAGTTTATTAGTATCAAGTTATAATTGAAAACATCAGTTTTATGATTTAATTTTGCATGCCAGTATCAGTGTATCAGACATGTTTCCATTTTGTATTATTGAAAATTAAGAACAAAACGCTGTATGATTCTACTCTACATTTAGATTAACGTAATAGGTTGTTTTAGCATAATGAATCTCCTTTTAGCCAAAAGAAAACCTTACTGCAATTTTAGGAAAAAGTATCAATATATGTACCTCATAGCAAATATTAATATTTTTGGTTAATAATCTAACGGATGTGCAAAAAGAGAATATTTGTATGATTCCATTCAGTAGTTTCCATTTTGATCCATTTTCTAAAACCAAATACCATGGCGCATTTAAGACCATCCGCATATACAAAGACGAAAACAAATAGGTCACAAATTGAGGTCGAGATCATGTGCAGTTTGCCGTGTCTGGATTTGGAGCAAGTGCAGATGTAAACAGTATTTGATATTAATCGCATTAGGTCTTTGGGAGACAGACGAGCGCTATTGTTCAGTAAAGTAGACATTAAATGTCTTAACAAACATGAACAATTTTTAAAAAAATGCATTGCGTTAGACTTGCTTCATTTTGCTGTTTTTGTTCGTCCAAGGTAATATTCTTGAGGATAGTATATTTTATCCATATTTACCTATATTTGTTTTGACATGTTTCATTCTCTGATACTTTAAAATAACTCAGTAGAGGACATGAGTGGGATTTACTCTAAAGTTTTCATCTCATTCCTATCAAAAATACTATATACCTATGTTTATAAAAAGTTACTGAAAAGCATACAAGCAAATATGTGCTACCTACAAAACACATGCATTAACTACTTGGAAGCAAACTAAATAGCGCGATGGACAGAATGAACAGATCGGATATATATTACCATCAAAATCAGAGAGGAAATAATGCACTAAAATATTCGTGGGTCTCAAAGCAGAGGTATTAATTATGACCCAAGTCCACCTAGCTTTCATGGCTTTTTTTGATCTCAGCAATTAAAACTAGGAACGACAACTCCTCTGACACGCTTAATTGTGAAATAGGTAAATATTATTTATTAGCAGAGCAATTGAAAAAACGGTTCCTAATATATGGAAAAGTACTAACAAAGTAACATAAAGATATGAAGTCCTAAGAAATTCAAATGCAATAAGGCCTGCCCAACTATTGTAATCAGGTAAACATATGTGTTGTTTTCTTATTTTTTAAGGTTTTGTACGTCAGATTTTGAATTAAAACACCATTGACCTAAATTCTAGGGAAGCAACCTCACGAATGCCGCTGATAAGGGTGATATTAGTGTATTGGTTGGAAATGGAACCTGCAACGTAACAGCATTAAATAATGACGAAATATTATGTAGACCGCCATCGGACAGACCTGAAGGTGCTGGTTGTGACAACTCTACCGAAGACCAGCAGAAATCAATGTCCGTCTATGATATGAAAATTATCGTATGTATATACCCCATATTTGATATTCTCATTTAAAATAAACGAGGCAGTTGCGTCACTAGTGGTGACACCATCAGACTGGGTCTCACCAAAATAACTGTCTATAAAACTTTTAAATTTTTTGTGCAGAAATTAGTTTCGTGGGGTGACACCATGAGTTACTGCACTGGGTCACAACCACCCTAGTTAAGCCAGTGAAACCAAGCCAGGGTAGGCAAATATAGCGATAATCCTTATTGGCATTCTCATCTCCAATAAACTTGGCCATGGCAGGCGTTATATCGATGCTTCTATTAACATACAAGAAAATGAAGAACAGCAAGACCAGTACTGGAAAACTCGGACATTCGAAGTTATGACAATATTTAAATAGTAAATCCTAAAGCCGAGAGTGAGTAATGATATATGTTCACTTAATTTACGTCTACGAGCAATTAGGGCCAATGAGACTGGCTAAGCCTTCTAGTGTTACATTTTTAATGTAGTTACTTGATTTACAACGGTATGTTAAGAACAACCTGTTGCAGGTACAAAATAATGTTTCAGTGCATGGTCTGCATGCATGTTAATGAGAACTAAAGTCAAATGAGATAAAATGACAACTAAGTAGTTGACAATGTTAAACAAATTAATTACAATCTGAAATGCATTATGTCTTTATATATGTTTGTTCACTTAACACTTGCACAACATATCCGTATATGTTGACAAAACAATAGATTCACACAAAATATTTATTTACCATCACAGGTCAAAATTGGCTACATAAGTTTCAACGCTGGATGTCTCCGTTACGGTTCTGAGTCAGACGAACAATCGAATCTTTTTATAATAGTCACCGCAGTAGCTGCTGTCTTCCTAGTGGTGGTTTTGTCGATAGTTTGTGGATGTGTCGTGATTAAACGAAAAACAACGAAGCAGAAAAAGGACTTCATGCTCCAGATGGATCGGATTGAAGGCGAAGTTAGAAATCAATGCAGAGAAGGTAGATTTCAGAAACACGTTGAAAATGTTCATGGAGCAGTGTGCGCACAGAGCTCGTATATATAATGCAGCTTGTCTGCGCACTGTATCGTTACCTGATAGTTTCATGACGACATTTTTGGGGGGTTATTGGATCTAAGCACCATAATGCAGAGATTGTATTATAATGTTATGCCGTATAATTGATACGCCACAAGAATGATACATTTTTGCTTACAAGAAAACGATTCTAGCTGAGTGGTAAGTGTTAGGTGAAAGATACTTCGTGTGTTCTACATGTATATTTTATTTATATAATATGATGCTACATTATAGAAAACTCCAATGGTGTTATAGTTTCTACGAATTCAATGGAACACGTATTCATACCATTTATAAATGGTGTTATAGTTTCTACGAATTCAATGGAACACGTATTCATACCATTATAAATGGTGTTATTTTTGCAAGAATTCCATTGAAAGTGAATTCCTACCATTATAATAAATTGCATTCCAGAGCATTGATTGGTTTAAGTACAATGTTTTCACCCAGGTCAAATATTTTTTTTCTTTCACTCCATAGTACTCATGTGCTTTTCATTCCTTTTCCTTTCTTTTTTTACTTACGACAACAGCGAAATAATCAAAATCAAAATAATTTTGCATCAAATTGAACAAAGAGTTAATTCATTTAGAAAATGTAAAACGTAGATTAAATAGAAAACATTGTAAGTTGTCTAGTTAGCGTCAATAATCAAAACAAAACCATTAATGTTTTCTCTGAATTGTTCCTATTTTGTTCTAGCAGATCAAGAATGTGACTTGCTTTATATAAATTATAGCAAACTCTCTGACAACAGATATCATATTTGTTTAAGTCAACCTCCTGGGTGGTCTTTGTATAGAATGTAAAGACAGGCATCTGCGATAAGGCCGCTTTGGGAAAGGAAGCGGACATTAAATTCCATTAATTTTATATGTATGCATTATTGTTAGAATAAGCAGCATAACTTAATTGCATTGTATATGTTGTGTCAAGGTTGATGCTAAACATGCGTGATATAGTATTGGTTCATCTGAACTAGTAACTAATGCACTCTGTGTCATATATTTTGTAGACAAAATAATTAAGGGTCTTAATTATCGTAGCAATATTATGAATAGCATTAAACAAACAATTTATGTTGTATAAAACATCACTTAACATCATGCATCCTAGAATTATTGATATGCATGTTTTGCATATAAGTTAAATAGGTACATAAACGTAAAATGTATCAGATTTAGATAAGCTGTCTTTCTTGCAAATACAGCTATTGTACCACGAATTTATTACATGGATGCATAACTCGGAATTTGTTTCAAATTTCATTTAAATAATTTGTTTGTTTGTGTGCTTTCTTGGGTGTATTGCCCAAGTGTTAATAGGACACGTGCGTGTCGTTTAGATGCCATGTTAAATTTGTGTGATAAGTGTGTCGTCATTAGTCTGTGTTTGAAACCATTCTAAACTCAGATATGTATTGACCGTATTCTATGGAAAGAAGATAGATTTGTCCTTTCACAACGACACTGGCAGCAAATATAGGACATATGCTACTGGTGTGATTATTTCGGGCGAATATTCCAACGTTTGGGTTCTGGAATTTTTGGATTTTCAGACCGCACTCAACAGTTTTAACATCTTCTTGAAATTGGAACTAAAGATACGATTATACTTATTGCTTTAAGTAAATTATTAAAGATATGTGAACATTATGCATTTGAAAATAATATGATCCATATTACAAAGATAATCAGCATGCATGGTCTTTTAGACTACTTCTTTCAAGTTACCATCGCCTCCCCTGTACATCTTCGCCAATGCGCATGTCAACAGTTATACGTATTTGGGTCAAATTGTGAAATCCAGTCAGTCAGATGTTGAAGATATGATGAGACGTTACCGAATTTTGTGTTCTCGAACAAATATGTTCTAAGTAAATTTAAGAATCCAAAATTAGATTAATCCAATCTTATAGCTGCGCTATGTATTGTGCTTATCTTGTGGACAAACTTTAGTGAATGTTTAAAAAGAAAACTAATTATTCGTTATGATAACAGTCTTAGTTCTCTTTGAGGTCTTTCGAGATGGAACAGTGCCATCCAACATTTATGGAAAATATAATGTATTTACTCTTTAAGTAATGAGAAAGTATGTATTCTCAATGATGACAAGAATATCTATAGTAAGAACTGTATATTGAAATCTCTTTGGTACTATGATGTTCATGTAAATTCTCTTCTTATTAGCAGATGGAACAAATTACTCTTTAAATGTGCCACCTAATTTCATTCTTAACAATTCATGATAATAAATGATAATATTTTTCTTTGTATTGTAGCATTTGCTGAACTGCAAACTGCCATGACGGACTTGAAGAATGAGTTAGAAGGAGGCAATGTCCTGGTTAGAGATTATGACAACTTCACCTACAACCTTCTTTTTTCTGGACGCAAAGATCACCCAGTTTTGCAGCAGACTATTTTAGAGGCAGGTTTTGTGTTGGGTCCATTAAGCATGAATTATGTTCCGCAGAAACTATGACATATTGAAAATAAAAACACATTAGCAATTAGCATATCTCCTTAATTCAAAACGTGCCATAGACATGAGGGCAAATCCCAGTTTTCCAATAAAATCTGAATACTCGGGAATTCTCGAGTTTCGCTTTTTAAATAATGTATAATTTATTTTACAAATTGATTACTTAAAACAAATGTTTAATCTGTTATTTTGTTTGGTAATAACGAATGTCTTTTGTACGATCCAGTATTTCACCCGCCGTAAAAAAACCTCATTGGCTCAAAACCTCTCAAACAAACTTGATACATACATTTTCTACATAATGATTAAAATTCTATTGGGCAACCTTTTTTTCAGCTTAAATCCTGTCATCGAGGGTTAGAGATATTTAAACATCTGCTACGAAATAAGCATTTTCTCCTGACCTTCATCAACACACTTGAAGCCGAAGGTGCAGATATTAAAGTGAAGTAAGTAATAATTTCTTGTTATGAAAGTGGTAGATATTGGCACAGTGGTTATAACTGGTGTGCAGCAGAACAATAATTAATACGTCCTGTTGATACACATGCACTGTTTTGTACAATATTGACAATTAATTTTGAAGATACCTTAAACAAGCGAGTCCTACTCAGCGAGCAGCAGAGAGGGTGAATCGGACTTCTCTAATTGGGTCAGATTTTAAGCAAACTATTTTAAGCCTCCTTTTGCCAAATGAAGCCTTAACGATTTTAGAGCTCTATTTGTCAAATTAGGGGTTTCTCAAAACCAAAAAGAAATGTAAGAAGAGGATAAATCGGAGAAACCATTACAGGCGGCTTTTTTGGTAATCCAAAGCTTTCTTATAAATGCTTAATAGAAGCGTCCACGGGCAAACAGAATCGACGCCATAGTCGTTGTCACCACCCCGTTGCTGCTAACGGGTTAACCGAATTAGCTATATATACAATAGTGAATTAGCGATATATTTTTTATATAAATGACAAACATCGGAGAAGCACAAATAACTAGATTAACTCGAGAACGATTAGCTGCAATTAAGAAATTTCTCCCGGTGAGAGATACTTTCAGAGATAATTTACAAGCGCGTCAACAAGCAAAGTTAGATTTTACCGCCGATACTGAACAGTTATTTAAGCCTATAACCACGGCAACTGGGGAAGTTGTAACCGCGATAAAAGAATCACAACCTGCCGTTGCACCTGTGGTTAAACCTCCTAAAAAGTCCGATAATGATAAAGTTCAAGAACTCAGAAATAAATTTAATGAGGATGTTTTGAGTTTTATCGATAAAGCTGATATGGATAAATTAGTAGAATTTGTTGTGTCAGGATATTATAGCAGGGAAAAAGTTTTAAAACCTACATATAAAGGTTGATTTTTCTAAAGTGGTTTATAAAAGTAAATATCAACTACCAAGAATTGATAATGATGATACTAATTATCAGACGTATATATACTTGCTGTTGACAAAAAAATATTACGAAGATCAACGAGATAAAGATAGGGCAAAATCTGAACAACAACGACTAAAAATCGAACAACAACGAATAAGACAAGAACGAGCAGAAGAACGAAAACGTATACAAACAAGATCACAAGGACGAGGACGAGGACGAGGAACACGAAGACAAGAAGACCCTGTTGTGGAAGATCTTCAACCCCAAGAAGAACTTGAAGAAGAATCTCATGAAGAATTTTCTAGTAGTGGTTATCGCGGGGGTGGAATTTCTCGAAATTTAATACCCTGTTCAAGAAGTGTCCTCGATGATATATCACGGTTAGAAGTTCTCATTGGAGGAAAACGAGCTGGAAATAATTCTCCGGAGATAATTAACGAAGCTATTGAAATCTGTCAACGGTTATTTCAAGGTCGTGTAATGGATATTGGATTATATCGTAGTTTCATCGATGAACTTACTGATGATTATTATAGTGATTAATCACCATGATTGAAATTGCAACGCAATGGAAATTGGAAGAATTTTACGATTAGATATATAGCATTTAAATAAAATGATGATACATCGTAGTATGAACAGACAAACTCAGATATGGAAATGGACTCGGTGATATTGTGCCTTTATTATTTACTAGAATTGCTCCAAAGTTGTTACCGGTTGGTAAAGAAATAGCGTCAAAAGCTAATGGGGTTCTTAGTGACAAAGTTGGTACAACAGCTGGTAATAAAGCATTTAATATGTTGGGTGATGCAAAAGAAAAACTTATGTTGTTGGGGAAAGGAAGAAAACCAAAGAATTTTCAATTACAGTCTACGGAACAAATGCCACCTAAAATAGGCAGCGCAATTAATAAAATAGCAAAAGCAAGATTGAGATTAATTGCTGGCTCCGGTTTGAAACGTTTAAACATTTAGATCGACTACGTTAATATAAAATGTTTAAACAAAAAGTCGATGATGCTTTTGATGTAGATGCTCCTGTAGGAAAAAATGAATCTATACGCGATTATCAGTATTTTTCGTATCACGCACAGAATCCAAATTTAAGGTCACGAATTGAACTTAGATTTGATGATACATCTAAATACTTCTTGCCGTGTGAAGCATACATCGAAGTAAATGGACGACTAGGAAAACATGATAATACTGAATTTACTGCTGCTGATAATCTTAAAAATATCCCGATCAATAACGGTATAATGGCGTTATTTGACAACGCTCAGTATATAATTAATTCTACTAGAATTGAATGCATCGATAACAATGTTGATGTTGCAACTACAATTGTAGGTTTAGCTAGATATTCTGATGATTTTATTAAATCTGCGGGTCATTCAATGATGTTTGCAAAGGATACTACCAATCACGCTGATCTTAATCCATATATAGTTAGACGACCGAAAAAGGTTTCAGCGGCTAATGATGATGCTGATGTTGAAGCTGTTGTTTTCGGTAATGATCCCGACTACAACGCGGGATTTGCAGCACGAAAAAGAAACATCGATGAAAATGGTAGATTTTCATGTACGATTCCGTTGTCGCATATATTTGGATTTTGTAGAGATGTTAGAAGAGTTATCTTTGGTGCTAGTCATACTGTAGTACTTACACGAAGACCAAATGATAAGTATGCTCTTTGGCACGGTCCTGATCCTGTACGAGATGGTATTGTAGAATTGGCACACTTAATACTATGGATGCCAATTATGACTCCATCGTTGACCGTTGAGACTCGGCTGCTATATTTTATGGATCAAGGGAGAAAATCATTAATGAATTGGTGTGATGTTACAACAGCTACTATAACTAGCAATGTTACTGGAGTTTTTACTTGGCAGCTTGCGTTGACGAAAAATGTTTCCGCGCCAAGACATGTCTTTGTTGCGTTACAAAATGCGAATATAACCCAAGAAATAGCTGGGGTTGCAAATGATAGTCTACAATTGCGGTCTCATATGATATTTGATCGTTGTGGCGTCAGGGAGGTATCATTGCGAATAAGCAATCAACAAGAACCCGCGGAACAACTTATTCTCGATTACGAAAACAATCAAATAGGACGAGTTTATCATCGATTGTGGTCGTTTATGGGTCGTGATCAAAACATCGATACTGGACTCCAAATATCACAGTTGGATTTTAAGGAATTGTACCCGATTTACTACTTTTCACTACAACATCTTGATCTATCTAAACACTCGACCGTTGATGTAAAATTTCAGGCTCGTATCGGTGATGCACTTGGAGGATTTAGAGCTATTGCTGTTATTCTCAGCGATAAATCTATGATACTTGAAGGTGGAGGTGGAAAAATGAGAGTCATTGACGCACCCGTGGAAAACATGTAATGGGACAATTAGATGATCACTATCTAAATAAAATGTTTTACAATCATGTTAATGTCACCCTGACACCTGGTCAGGTAAAGAAACTTCAATCGAAAAATTCTACTGCGTGTGGTACAACGATAACGCTTAAAAAAGAACAGATGACAGGTGGATCAAATAAATTATTGTTGACGAAAACTCAGATTAATCATTTCAATAAAGCATCAAAGGGTAAAACAGGAGTTAAATTGACTTTTTCACAAGCTGCTGTCAGCGACATGATTAAAACCGGAGGTATATTCCCGCTGTTAGCTGCCATTCCAGCGTTGATTGCAGCAGCGGCTCCTGCGGTTGCTAAAGCGGCGGCGCTAGGAGCTATTGGTACAGCGGCAGGGCTTGCAGTAAAGAAAGCAGCCAGTGGATCAGTTAGAACTAAAAAAAAGGGAAAAGGATTCAGACTATCAGGAAGTCGATTCACAAGACATTATCCCAGTTAATGGAAAAATCCGTAGGATTTTCACCAATGTCAAATTTTGATTTACTCGACGCAGTAAAAAAAACTCCCAATAAAACATTTCAGAGGTGTATTCATGAAAGATCAATTACCAGCACAATCACAAATACCAGAAACTGGTATAATTAATCTCGATGATAACACTGGACCTGGAACTCATTAGGCTTGTTACGCAATATATCCAACATCGATTATTTATTTTGACTCATATGGATTACCACCTCCGAACGAATTTGTCAAATATGTGTCTCTGTTGTTTACAACTCAAACTAAAATCCCAATTTGGTATTAAACGTTACCCACGCAGACATTAACAGATCCTCCTATTTGTGGAAGAGAGGTTTTTAACGCGCTAACAGCTATCTCGACGAGTTCTAAATTATCTCACAAAGCCATCCACGAGTATACGATGATGAATCACTTAAAGAAAAACGTGTAATATATAACATGACAGATATATTTGGAAGAACAGTATCACGTCCTTCCGAAACAGTTACTATCGGACAAGTAAAAAAAATCAACAAAGCTATTTCATCGATAGCAAACTTAGATGAATTAAAAAATTATATGATCAAATAAATGCTATAACAGGATTACAAAAAACCTTCGATGACGTTAAAGTCACTGCTGGTGACTCCGCCAATGATATGAAAAAACTACGTGACGATTATAACGATCATATAACCAAATTTAATCAGCTCCAACAGGATATCATTGAAGCCATTGAAACTCCAATCAATAACTTCTTTGGTGGTCCGCGTATGACTGCACCGAATCTCACAACGATAAAAGATTCTATGTTGGAACTAGCAACACTTCAATCCAAATATGAAGAACATGTAAAACAGTTTTCAGTGTTTCGTAGAAACATCGTTGATAAATTTCTCGGGTCCCCACTTAATAAACTCGATATGAAACTTCCTGATATTAAAAAATATATCGATGATCTTAAAATGGCTACTAATAACATCGTAGCGGATGCAACAAGGATAATAGCAATAGTTGAAAAAATAAAAATTCCTCATGATAGAACTATCAACGTAGTATACACGATTCAACATGGATCATATACGTGGACACCTACAAATAATATTTTACACGTTATTGCAACCGTAAAGGGAATTTATTGATTAACACTAGTAACTCCAACGTTGTTTAATATATCATCATCGAGTTCATCTGGAGTCAATAATACAATATCGACGATCATCGACAAGGATACGATTGAACAATTCACGATTACATCCACTGATAATAATCTAGCTAGGGTTTCAATGTCATGGTATGTGGAATTCGTAGCTGATTTAAGTAAACAACTAAACTAAAATCCATAGGATTTTCAAAGTTTCAACTAAAATTGTAAATTGTTTACTGTGTTAATAGATAAAAATGTCATCAACACTAATGACGAAGTCATTGTCAACGGTACCTTCAGGATATCAATATCGCTATGATACCATCAAAGAATTTCAAACTAGTCTAGGAATACTCACTGAACAATATCGTGTAAAAGTAAAAAAAATATCAACGGAAAGTTAATATAATTGATGTAACCGTGTATTCGGTGTCTGGTGTAATTGCCAGCGCTGGAATAATACTATCTTCGGTGACTATGATAGCTCCAGTTGATGTTCCGATTTGTATATCCGCAGCGACAACAATCGCTGAGGTATTTACCGGAATAACAAAAAAAATATCATCGTGTTCTCAGCAAAAATTACACGACTACGTTGTTAAAGTCGCTATGGTATCCAACGCGTACTCGCAATTGTCAATGTTGATCTCAACATCCATCGATGACGAATTTATATCCGACGAGGAATTCTCGAAGATGGTCCGGTTGTATGATTCAACAATGTCGAAATTGGAGCGTGAAAATAATTTTAACGTTGACAATAACAATTACAATAACAATGTCACAAGAACTGCTTCAACAAACAGCAACAAATACTACCACGACAAAAACAAAGTTAATCTCGGTGGTAACGAAAACACCAGGATTCAGCGTTGAATTTAATCCTCCGCTGGCAGTATTTGCAATAGCGCTAACACAATTAAGATGTTATTACAGTTGGCCTAATGTAAGATCATCACCATTCAATGATAAACCCCCCAACAACAGTTTTACTTTTTCGTATAGAAAAACTAACCCAGATGGTACTAAAGGTGAACCAGAAACACATACAATACATCTATCAACGGGCGCATATGACATCGAAGATATCAATGACGCAATCATAGAATCCATCCAAGCAACCACAGGACCAAATAAAATCGACGTCAAAGATGAACCTGATCAATACCCCATTGAGATAAAGGGACATGAGCCACTGTTGTCAACGGTCATCGAGGTGAATTCACCTGATTACGCCGTGGATATATACAACAGCTCAATTAGAACCTTATTGGGGTATCCTGAATTTATTCCAGGCACCGTCGATATAAAAGATCTGCCACGCGAGCCATTGAAATCAGATTTTATTTCCACGAAAGAAGATTATCATATGTTTAATGTTGATAATGTTGGTAGTATACCTAAATTAACATATACTTTAGAACCAGTGGAACTTATTTTTGGAGTCCCGAAACTATTGAGAATGTTTTTAGATCAATGAATGTTGATTTTAATCAATTTCAAGGTTATTTGATAACTGCAATAAGTGAAATTCCTCCACGCCGGGATAATGTCATCGAGTACATGGAAGTGTGTAATAAGTTTATCTCTGACAAGGAAAAGTATAATCGAGAAATTATTCAAAGTATTCTTGATAGTAAAAGTCCTTCATCGAAACCATCATTTGCAGCGCATTATAAAATCCGTGTTGAAGATATTCCAACGTTTAGGCTTCCAGGATATAACGTACCATGAATGCGAGGAAAACTCAACGACACCATCGACGAATTCTTCCCACGGATTCACAAAACATGGCTAGATAGTCTTCCTGCGTTTCACCCAAGATTACCAGAACCTAAACGCGTTGACTTCATCGATGATAAATTACCTAGCGTTTCACAACTAGATTACTCCGATAATGGTTTTCTTCGTACGATATCAGCGGCAGATACAACAAAACATTATCGTGTAATAACAAACGACCAGAGTTCCGAGTATGTCAGAGATGGTCCTGTAACCTGGACATGTACATCACAGTCTACAAGAAAAATTTTCACCGTAACGTATAATAGTTTATCTGCGAGATTCAACAATATGAAAAAATTATATCAAACTCATTTACAGCAACTTCGAAATCTTATTCAAGGATCTCTCGGAAACTATTTGAATTTTACAAGTGTAACAATTACACGTGATTCAATCAAGCAACAACAACAACAACTTAATCAAATTATCGCTGATATGAATTTACTAAATAAGACATTACTTGATGTGATAATGAACGATGATGATAAAAGTATTGGAAGTGCTAGCACTTCAAAACAAGATTTTCGAAGAGTGATTTCGCTGACAGATAAAACTCTACCTGATTGGAAATTTCCAGAGTATGATGTACCAGCGATGAAAGCATCAATTAATAAACTCATCAATGAATTCTTCGCACAGATTCACGCGTAATAGTTAAAATTGATTCCTCCAGTTATTGCAATACACGTTATTTGTGATGCAATCCTAGGGAGTTTCTCAATTGACGTTTCAAGATCAAACAATGCCGATCAAGGATACATCCTATATACGTTTTCTCCGGATGTTTCTCCAGGAAGTCTCATAGTGAAAAATACACCTCATTTAACCTATTTGGAAACCATTAAGCAGTTCATAATCAGGATGAATTTTAGAATAACAGATCAGGATTTCAACTTAATTGATCTTCGTAGGGAAACATTACAGATGACGTTAGATGTAAAGTCATAGACTTTCATCGTAAAAATCCTAGAAAATCTTAAAATGATTTTTCAAAGGATTTTCAATTAGAAATCTATAAGTGAAAATCTATAATTGAAAAGCTAGCTTTAAAATTATATAGTAATTTCAATAATGTATCAACATGTTTTAGTATTAGTTCACGACAAAGATCTTATTGAACACGCTATCAGGGAAATCCTCGGTAGGAAAACACAAGGTGAGTTCTACGTGGATATAGTCATAGATAACATAGGCACGGAGAAGTTTTTATTGACTGATTATCAACTGTTACAGCTTCAACTAAATGCTATAACCGCAGTGAGATTAACCCGTGATCAAATAATGCAATACGCTCATTCATGCCTGTCCGTGGAAAATCTTATAAAGACTTTATATGGAAATCCTTGAAAAATCCTTTCAGGATTTTTACGATTTCAGAGCTGAAAATGAAAAAGTCTATTTGAAAATCCTACGGATTTTTCATTTTCAACAACGGATTTCCAATGAAAAAAAAGAAATCACTAAAAACTAACCCCACCCACACTTCATAAACTATTATACTTCCGCGTGTAGTTAACCTACCAACAGGTATTATACATGTCATACAATTTTACTTTCTAGTCGTATACCTGTAAAAAAAATTTGTTCTGGTTGAGTAATCGCGCTTCAACAGGTAGTATTATACATGTCATACATAGTGAGAATTTTTACCTTATGCGGCGTTATTTATAACTCCTCTGAGGTAACAATTGGGGTATTTTCTGATGCGCAAATAATCTTTTTAATATTTCGAATGTTTGAATTAATTTCACGCTTGATCTCATATTGAAGACCTAAATCCTTTCTAATTTTTTCCACAATATTAAATAATGGGACAAACTTATCTACGTCATTTTCTTTGAACGAATCATAAATCGCCTGTTGGACGCATTTTATAAATGAATATTACTTAGGTAATATATACCGGTTTTGTCGCATATTTTCTTGTATATATTCGTACTTGGAAATAATCTGATCACAATCTAACCTTTCTGATAGTTTAATCCCAATATTTTTTAATTTTGTTATTTCATATATAATCTTATTAATATTTTGATGATTCATTTTTGAAAAATATATTTTTTATATATAATTATATACTTTTAATTGAAACGTCAAAAATGAACTCTGGCCGTGATAAGATGTTGGTCAACTTAGCACGTCCAGAGATATTTGTGCGTTATGGACCCCGTTCGTGGTAATATGTTGTATCATTTTACTCACGCATAGGGATTATTATACGATTATATGCGATTATATATGATGATCCCCATATGCGCCTCTTCATATCGGAGACGCATAGAGGTTATAACAATACAGGTTCCACTAAACATAATCTCCTATGAAGATTTCTAACTTGCCAAACAACGGGTTAGAAATCTAAGAAGGTACGCTTAGGGAATGACATCACAATTACATATATACATATATACATATTTACATATATAAATTAGACTAAATTGAATGGTATATACAATGAATGACGTCAATGGCGTGATTGTACAAGTCTTATGGCGAATTATATTCAATGAAAATGATAATGGATGAATGATAATGGATGAATGAATGATAATGGATGGATATATACAATGACGGGGGCGGGTCTACATTCATACGTGATCATTACAACCTAGACTAAATCCTAGGTTGTATGAATACCAAAAGAGTACCCATACACCGGGAAAGTGTATAGGTTGTAATGATCACATGTATGATTTTCGAACGCGAACACCCCCAAAAGTATAGGAGACGATATGGTATGTAAGCTGTTTATACATGAAAACAGCACATAGCGGTATGGTGATTTTATTCTTTGTTGTGTTTAATAGTGATCATTGACAACGTTGAAGTAAGACAGAATACTTGAAAGACACTAAAAAAACGAATCAAATACGAAGTGTTTACAAAACAGTTGTATTAGTTTTCTGCAAAAAGAGAAAATTGATTATATCCTGTTGAGATTCATGATAGCGCAACCATCCAATCAGATACTACCATCGAAATTAGGTGACAGTGTTTAAGATCCGTACTTGTGTTAGGCCGTAATATACCTAAAGGAGTTATTCCCCTTTGATGCTATATAGAATAATGTAAAATTGAATTCAGACGTATAAAAACTGTATTTTTTGTCTATTTTTTCTGGAAATCGCCGTCTTGGTTATTCCCTCTGCAACGAGTCGTACTGAGGGTTCGCAAATACCAAAATATCTACCGACTTCAGTCATTGATTGAAATATTTTCTCTTCTTTAGTTGCCGTATTAAATGATTTTACAGGTCTCTTCCCAATTGATTTATAAGTACCAATTTTCCCAGATGCAGTATTGTCACTTTGTGTAACAGCTCGTAAATTATTCCAAAAATTATCAGTCTTAATCCCATTTATGTGATCAATAACAAGACCATCCTTGATCAATCCATTAAACACCTCGAAGACGAATCGGTGATTATGATAAGTTTTCTTTCCGGCACCAAACACCAAATATCCCTGATTAGTCATAGCACCAACTGACTTCTTCAGTCTGCGATATCTGACAATACCATCACGAGACGCTTCATAGTTTACGATCACTGGATGCGGTTGAAATTCTTGGTTCATTTATATACATAGTACTTCATTCATTAATTCATTATTTGGTTGAGATATAGTATTTGAAAATCTCTGAACGTAATCCTGTGGAGTTCTTATGATCCTGTCGTTGACGCTGTCAGATTCATTGATGGAATCTTTGATTGAAAATCCTATGGATTTTCCGTTTTTAGTGGAATCTTTGATTGAAAATCCTATGGATTTTCCGTTTTTAACTCGTTTATCGTAATAGCGCTTCAACTCTCTGTATCGTTTACCACCACAACCGAGACATAACTGTGATATTCCTCTAACCCCTACCCCACATTGTATGCAAGGTAGCGGGCCATTACTTCCCCGACGAAAACTTTGCATATGATACCCACAGAACTCATTTCTGCATGATTTGTTACACGGGGTTACTGATCCAATCATGAACCATTTGCAATGATTCATTATATAAAAATCTTTTATTTAAATACTTGTTTTAATTATAATATGAAGGAATTCGAGAGATTATCGAAAATTACGCCTTGGAAAAATGCTAGATTTAATCTCGATAGAGTCTCTGATATACCAACAAGTCTAATAGACGATAGAACCGTATTGGGTAAAATCAGCGACTGTTTTAATGAATTCAAACGCGATGGAGCGTCTCATACGTGGTCGACATTTCGAATTATACATGATGATGTCAATGTACCCACAATCGATGCTACCATGAACGACAAAAGAGCAGCTAACATAATCTCACATCTTGGGGAAAAAAAGTATTTTTTAGAATGAAATTCATTATTCGTTCAGACACTGGAGATTGGATTATCAGAGATAAATTTGAACCAATTCTCAAAGATAAAAAACTGTCATTGTGAGTCGAGATTCTAAACCAGGAATTCTAACTGGAATTGACAAACCATTGACAAACCATACTACTAGAGATCTTATCCTGTAACAGCAGTTGTTTATGGAATATATCCGCTAAACGATAAGCCAAGTATTGAAAAACTAGCACCTATGTAAACGCCGTCAGTGGCTTTGCCACTCAATTGTGTAGCAGAACGAGTAATGGAACACTTCACGAATGCATCCCGGGGGAATAAATTAACTGAACAACGACGTAAAAAAATAACCAAATGGGGATTGACAGTGAAGGAGCATGGGGCAACAATTCAATATATAACCAAATTAGAAACGTCATTAAGATTTCCAATATCGGTAGCGACGATAACCGGAGAAGTATTACACGAATCAAAATATAAATCAAAAGGAGCTCCAATTGAAATTATTGATCATAACGAACACGCGTGGACACCTGCAGTAAAAGTATTTCCACGAGATAGAACCGTAAGATATATCCCTGAGGAGTTTTGTAAGGATGTGTTCCACGAAGAGAAGTTATTCGATGCTATTCATGCGTTGTGTAAAGATGATCCTGTGTCAGTGTGGCTACTTCGCAGCGCTGAAGATTCCGAATCAGGATTTGATCAATTTGTAAGACCTAATGGTGAATTATATAGCACTGAAGCGTTACACTCGAGGATGAAAAATACCGCTGTAAAATACTCATGTGAAAACTCGAATAATTTCCATGAAAAACTACTCACGGATAGTTTTACGATTCAATCAGTGGTAGCTCATTTTGCACGAGAAAAGAACTCATGGCGTCCAACACGAAGTGATTATTTATTGGATGTTAAATCAAGCTTTCTTGAATTTGGCCATGAAGGACTGTGGAATACAGAATACCACCGCGAGGGTATGATTTCAATTGATATATCTGCGTGTTATCCAGGGAGTTTTCTAGGATATGGAGAATGTGCTAAATATTTTAAACGATTTGGACACCCCACACATGAAATGACTCGTGTTTTGGTTAATGGTCTATTGCCTGATTTTGATTTAACTGGATTCGCTCGTGTGGTATCATTTGAATTAGCTACAGGATTACATCCATGTAGTTATGTTTGGATTGGTAGACATATGTCTGAAAAACACTGGATGCCAATTGTGTTATTGAGATACATGATTGATTGTGGTATGCTCATATCGCTGATTATTTCCGAAGCAATTGTGTGTTATCGAGCTCAGAAAGAAGTTTGGCTACCACAACCAGATCTAGATAGTATAATTAGCGAACAACGAAAACAATTTCCTGATGGAAATTCTTCGAATGGAAAATCGGAGATTTTCAATGAACAACAAATCATGGATTGGTCTAGGCAGTTATTTGAAATTGAAAATAGACTAGCAAAAGAGTTTGGACGAAGAATACTCGGTAAATTTACTCAAGGTGGAAGATATGACAATGCAAAATATTCCTCGTGGTTGATCATAGACACCGCTGAATACGATTTTATCATAGCAGATTTAACGAAACATGGAAAACTGATGATAAATAGATTTCCTAATACCGCGGTTAGAGTAGCCACTGATTAGATGTATATACACAACAAATACAGATCATCAGTGGCTGAATTCACATCCCCGGAGGAAGCGTGGGGATGTTGGAGATTTAAAAAGGAGACGCTACACGAATATTGTAAATCTGCTGATGTTACGATGGACGATAAATATTTGAAAAGCAACCAATTATCAGAATTTTCTAATGCACCACCGATATCTGATCCCGTATGTAGATATAAAACCATTTATTTGAACGGCTGTGGTGGACCAGGAAAGACAACTAGTGTGATTGAATTATTTCATAGAAACGATGTTTCCAAATCAAATATGATTGTGCTAACACCAACTCATAGACCTGCAAGAGAGATGATACAACGTGGGGTAAATGCTTGTACTTATCACAGCTTCTTTCGATGGAAAGGTGATGCGTGGACTCCTGATCGAATGGGTGAGAAATTTATCCCTGTTGTCATTATATGGGATGAAATATGCACTGTATCGTTGAAAATATTACAAATATTCCTTGAATGGTTATCAACGAAAACAACAAAAATTATTATGTGCGGCGATCATGGTCAACCACCACCATTTATTGGTTTATCCCCACATAATTGGTTAAAATCACACGTAGACTATTACAAAGAGATTAATACCGACCATAGATCACTCGATGAACAATTACGCGAGTTTAAACAATTAATCAGATTACAACCGGATAGAATCCAATGTGAAATAGCTCGTGAAATAATTTGAGAAACTCCCATGAATGATTTTTGGGAGGTGTGGAGACCAAACGATTTGATAGTAGCAAGTAGAAAAATAGTCAGAGACACACTTCAGATGAAATTATTTGAATTGCATAAATGTAAATTTGCAACACTTCCAGTACCATTCTGTTATAGACCTTCGGATACACGAAAGCAGAATATCGAAGTTGATATTCCTGGACAACGGGAAAAGCAGATTCTCGTATTAAATGATATTGTGCTGGTTGATATCAGCGTCGTCGAAGATGCATTGCGTGCTGATAAATCCCCGTGGACGTTAGGTTACGCAGCGACAATACACTCTTCACAGGGATTATTTATCACAGACACAATTGTTTGGATAGTAGATAATCGCATTGAGTGGTCAAATTTAATTTATCTTGCAGTGTCTAGAGTGAGGAGAATAAATCAACTTCGAAGAGTTGTCCTGACAGAGTCAGAAGATGATAATGACACTACAATCAGCGCTGACAACGTAAAGGATATAATTAGAAAAAAACTCTCTGGTTATAAACAACATGATAAAAAAAATAATAGAGAATTTGACATTGATGCTGAATTAACAATTACGCTGAAGCAACAACAGAATAATCACTGCGCGAGTTGCAATTGTATAATGCGTTGGAGTTGGTCGGATAAAGATCCTCACCAATTTACCGTAGACAGAAAGAATAGCAGCATTGGTCATATCAGAGATAACGTTATGCTGACTTGTCTTGAGTGCAACAGACGAAGAGGTGCTAGTTAAGACCATGCGGTGGTAACTGATGATCCTCGGGAATTACCTGTAGTTGTTGTCGAGTAAATCCTCGCTGAGGAGCAGTTGAATCCAGTTTATAGATTGCTGGTCTACCCGTAGATCGTGTTATACTAGATATTTTATGTACGGTGACACTCCAAATAGGATCAGTAGCTCTTTTTTTACCACCTTCAAGCTCTCCTGGTTCGTATAAATACCTTACAGTGACATTACCAAGAATGTGTTCTTTGAAATCTTGTTGTGGTTGTACGGGTATATACTTCTTTTTAATAGCGTTGTTAGGTTTCATGTTGATTGTTCTAGTAATCTCATTATTCAGCGCGGTAACTACACCTGGTAATTTCTTAACCCATTCACGGGATCGTTTATCCTGGATGAATTCTTTCGCGTATTGATATCCAAATAACCGCTCAGCAAGTGTCCGATTAAATCTTTCAACAATTGCCAGATTGCGATGTAGTGCAGTATGTCCTCGTCGTATGGTGACATTATGATGTTTCATTGTTGATAACACTACACCCTGAAATTCCTTGCCAGGATCAACTTGTAATAGATTTGGCCAGCGCAGAGGACCCCATCGATAAATCCTTTCAAATGCAGAAGCCACTTCAGTGGATGATTTTGTCCTTAGCGGCTCTGCTTGTTTGTATCGACTCGCAATATCAACTACGGTTAACGCGTATTTATAACCGTCATCATGTGGCAGAAATAGTAGATCAGCTTGATGAACTTCATTAGGAACTGTAACATCAAAATGCGAGTAGTTAATTTGTTTAGGCCGCGGTAGATAAATTTGCCATATTGCCTGTTTGGATAACCAATCCGCCGCTGTAGTATTTTTTACTTTTGCAGCGCTAGCGAGTTTACTGATTGCTGCCTTACCTCTCCAGTATCCTCTCGGAAAATAATAAATAGATTCCATGTTATTAATTACTCGCACCTAATATTAATTTACCTTTCATAGCGGATTTTATCAACCACGAAGCTAATTTTTCTTTGAATGATTTATCAGGAATGGCATCCAACGCATGAATTAATTTTACATCTGCGAGATGACGCTGTTGTAAATCACCGCTCCGGTACGCTATATCGTGTACACGACACGCTTCATCGATAGCGTTTATCGGCGATTCTCCAGGATTTGGAAGATTTTGACTATTAAGTCTTATATCTAATCGTGTTCCTTGTCCACAATAACTATACCCGGGAAGATGTTTTTCACCTGGATACTTTGCCCACGGTGTTCCTGGAAGTTTAGTTAGCTTGGCGGCGATATCTCCTCCGATTTTTTTTTTGAAATCTAAATTGTTTTGTACCGCATTGTACACAATTCCCAGAAAGTGCACTTCGATTATTTTTCATAGTAATTACAGCTTGATTATTTGTATTAGTAAGCGCCTTACATTTCACACAATATAGATCCATAATTATATTTATGTTATATCAACAAATGGAAGTGATCGATTTCTCAGAGCTAAAGAAAAAACAACAAGTAAAACATCATCAGATGTTACCAAACTCTATCAGAATGATTATCATTGGACCTTCCGGAAGTGGTAAAACTCAATTGTTATTAACGATGATAATGAAATATCTCAACTGGGACAAATTATACTTAGTTGCCCCAAGTGTAGATGATCAGCATTGCCATCAAGTGTTAAAGGATTACAACGAAAATGCTTCAGAAATTGCCGGTGAAAATGTTGTTGAATTTATCACAGATATTGACGAAGCGCCATCCGTTGAAGACCTGGATGGAAGAATTAACAATCTTGTTGTGTACGACGATGTGATGTTGGAACGACAAAAAAAACCAGCCATGATATTTTCCCGAGGACGTCACAAAAACACGGACGTGATATATGTAACTCAAAAATACGCACAGATTCCAAGTATAATCAGAGAAAACTGTAATTTAGTATGTGTATTTAACGGAACTGGAAAATACACACTGCAAAATATTTATCAATACTGGTATGACGGTGATACGGATTTTAATAAATTTAGAAATTTCTTTAGTGGTGCTCAGGCTACTCCGCACGGATTTATAACTATAAATTTATCAGATCCTCAGACACGATATCGTGTCGGATTAGACCGTATCTATAGCTAATTCGGTTAACCCGTTAGCAGCAACGGGGTGGTGACAACGACTATGGCGTCGATTCTGTTTGCCCGTGGACGCTTCTATTAAGCATTTATAAGAAATCTTTGGATTACCAAAAAAAGCCGCCTGTAATGGTTTGTCCGATTTATCCTCTTCTTACATTTCTTTTTGGTTTTGACAAACCCCTAATTTGACAAATAGAGCTCTAAAATCGTTAAGGCTCCATTTGGCAAAAGGAGGCTTAAAATATTTTGCTTAAAATCTGACCCAATTAGAGAAGTCCGATTCACCTTCTCTGCTGCTCAGCGGCTAATCAAATTTTAATCATATAAACTGCTATAATTTTAAACTGTCAGCACGAAAACAAAACACTTCATCAACTGCAAATATCAGAGCAAAAATGTGAGAGAAGTTCATATTCGCGTATACGTTTACAGAGATATTTCTTCAAAGCAAAACTTAAATTAATATTTCGTTTCAGACATTTATTATACACGTGCCATTTTTACTTTTATTTTCAGGTCTGAGATAGCATCGTTGTTGATGGTTGTTAATCAGGACAATATGCAATACATTACAGAGTAAGCATTACAAATGTCGGTATTGTTAGATGAGAAATTATTTCGCTAAAAATAAATAACAAAATATACCTGTCGGATGAAAGCTATCAATGATTATCTCTCTACACTCCGTTATATCAACGTTTATATCTAATCACTAATGGATGAAAATATTTATTAATAAGCTGTTCACTCAATGTAATGAGATATCAAACAAATATTTAATCTGTCAACCTAAGATTATGACATAGTCACTTAGCTAACTAGGAAAATTATAACTTTCAACTTCGTTTTGTTTTAATAATATTTTGAAATTGTATTAGATGTGTTTGCTATGCATATTTTTTTTGCATTTTTATCTAGCTTTTGTATAATTTGTTATTTCATTATATGCTATTGTAATGTGAGACTGTATGCTAGAATTAATCATGTTCAAAATCAAATTTATTTTATACTTGACCTGAATTATTAACTTTTGTTAATTAGGTATACAATTATTATCCGTGTGTATGGGATTAATATCAGGATCATTACTAATAAAAGCAAATATTTTTATTTGGGTCTGGGTCGATATTATTGGAATTCCGCTTCAATTTACTCGGCGTATCTAACATTGTTCAGGTATTATTTGTTTCATTTTACTTTCTAATACTAACTAGCATTTTATTTGATAAACATTACGAACTTTCAAGAATAGTATTTTCCATTGTGTAGAGCTCTTTTTTATACAAAATGTTAATTGTGACCTGTAGTCAAGAATATAACTATATTGGTTTTTTTTTTTACCGGCAAGATTATTTATCCGTGCTTAAGCTCTAGCAACTAAATTTTAGTATTGGTGTTGTCCAGTAGTTAATTTGGGCTGGAGTTTATTTCTTCAAATTGCTCATTTCAATTGATTTTTCTCTTAAATACAAGGTGCTCATAAAAATAATATTCTCGTTTCGTGATATTCGCTGAAATTTGAAATGAATTGAAGCCTGGAAATACAACCGTCTGGTACAACATTACAATACAGGCCGTCCCAGGCATACCAACACCTTCAGTGTTAGACCTATTTTGGATTCTTCTAAAGTTTATTCAGAACTTTTAACTATTAGTACTGTAATTCTAAGATTTTTAATAATTTAATTCGCAATACTGTAAGTCATTCTCTTTTATAATTTTCGCTTTAAGACATTTGCTTCATTTTTATAAATACTACTGCTTTTTACTCTTTTCTATAACTGATCTAAAAGTATATACTCATAACAATTGCTAAATTAAAAACAACTATTCCAGAGTTTATTGCGGTATTTTTATATGACACTCTAACATACTTAAGATGTATGTCCCAAAAAAAACATATTTGAAGTTTCCATCCCACCCGTTTACCTCCGTCTACTTGTTTTCATCCTGCTTCTTCATTTTCTTCTTCTGCCAATCTTCCGTTAGGTCATTTTCTCCCATGTGCTCTTTTCCTCTTTATATGTTTATGTGATCTATCTTCAAGTTAATACGTAGAATTTTTCTACTCCAGTGTTATGAAAACATTGTTGGAAGAGCTTATTGACCACGCTGTGGCTTCGCGAACTGAAAAGATTTTATTAAGAAGGTATTGCATTAAATATTTAAATTTTAAACCTTTTGAAGTAACATGAATTGGTACGGAATAGAATTAGAAATATATAGCTTATACTACGTTTAATACAACTATCAAGAAATCTACAATACCATTAAAGTTGAATTGAGTCAATGAAATTAAATATGGTTACTGCTGGATTCATGATAATTTCTGTACCTCCAGTCATTTTGTGAACTAAGAGCGCCACATGGAGCCAAACAGTGAGATTTGAGAGAAAAAATATATACGTGTTTGTGTGTGTGTGTGTGTGTGTGTGTGTGTGTGTGTGTGTGTGTGATTCCACAAATTGAAAAATCGCCATAATACGTAAATGAACTATTAATACTACTAGAGTCCCTGCAGTTGGCATACTATTAAATGTAAAGTGTATAAGTAACCATCAGCTCTAATAATTTAAGCACGACTATATTAATATGTCAACATTTATCTATGAGAAAATATCTACAAGTACGCATATTCTACTCTGCTAGGTCCGAATGTGTTGTAGAAAAACTATTGTCACAATGGTTGTCCTTGTGTCTCTACGACTACTTGAAGGTGAGTTAATTTGCAAACAAAAGCATAATACATAAATGTGTACATGTATATTCCTTATTTAGAGACGTAGAACAGTGTATATTTTGATTATCCGGTTTGATGACGATATTTTCAAATTGTACTGTGTGACAACAATATCTCATGTTTCTCATATTCTTCATTGTTTTTACTTCTGTTGAATAGAGTATCTATTCCTTATACGGACAAAAAAAAGTTAATGGTTCATGTAATTAATGATTTCTTTGGTGATATTCATCTTTATAAACCTCATCGAAGTTTGTTTATTAATGTTAAATGTTATGTAAATATTGGCCTTTGTGGCGAGTACTTTTAAATATGTGAGAGGTTGTCATTGATATGAATGCGTTGATCAGTAACATACTGGTGTGCTTTAGGCTTATTTTGGATTAATTATGTTATTATTTTTCAATTTTTATTCTAGATAAATTAATTGCTTGATGAAGTTTATAAAACGTGCTGGTTTTCGCTTTTATATCTGTTTCATAATTTTTGATCTTATAATCGTAACGCTAACTATATCGATCCAAGTCAGTACCATTATACCTAAAGAAATAATACATGCATAATTCCCCTAAATATATATTTTGATGATGTATTTTGTTTTGTGTGTTTTCGCTAACTTTACTGAAAGTTGACATCCTTTTTAGCACTCAACAAATCTCACTGGTTTTTCATTTCTTTCAGCACTCGACAGGTTCTGCGTTATTCTACTTGTACAAAGCAATCCGATTTCAAGTAGAAAAAGGACCGGTGGACTACATCACAGGGTGTGCTAAATACACCCTTTCGGAAGAGAAAATATTCACTGGGCGAGATCATGAGATTCAACCGAGATCGTTGGTAAGTATAATGTTCGTCAGATTTTCAAGACGATTTTACCACATTTTTGGCTGTATCATGTCGGAACATAGGGATTTCCCCATTGTCATATTAATGCACGGCTGGGCTGAGCGAGTGTAAAAATGTGGTCCAACACTCTATCAAATGATCTCATTTCAGGGCAACCACATTTGTGGCTGAAATGGGAACATATGGATCTGCAGAGCAAGTCTAAATAAAACTTCGGTGGTTTAAGAGGCGTGAACAACGTAGTTTGGCTCCAATTTCTGATATTTATGCTAGAGATGATCACATGCATTGAAAACAAAAAAAAGCGTTGATATGATTCTTATGGCATCGTTGCTTTGACCAAAGAGGCGACCCATAGCCAATAGCATAATAGAGGGAATACACTTTAGTATGCAGATTTAACTTTTGACATAAACATTACTAAAATTAAGTGTTACAAAAAGTTCAAATCATTGACACATCTCTCCTTATATACCCCCAAAAGTATTTAAGCTTAAATTAGAAACAAATCAATACCAACGTGAAGAACTAAACTGGACCCTAGTATAGTTTTAGTTTTGTCCTGTAGCATTTATTTCATTTTTGTTGGTTTCGCTTCATTATGTTACTTAGTGTAAAACCATATATTCGTAACACTAGCTAGGAAACGATATTGAACTATATCAACTATAAAGCAAGTGTGAAAGTTGAAAGTTAATTTTTACTTCGTTGTTTTACAGTATTATTACATAAGATAAAACAATAATGTAGAAAGTAATCACCTTAACCGAAGAAAATATCTCAACAGGGTGGACTATAATTGTAGTCGTTGTCATTGATTTCTATGTCTATCTGCAGTTAATGAGAAATATGTGCTATCAATGGAACCGTACGCAATACAGAGCTTTATTTTGAGGTGCATCGTTGGTATACGTACAATATAAAAATATTATAGTACCTTTTCATCGATATGTTGAAAGACTAAAAAAGTGTACGTGATTTTTCTCTGCCTGTGCTCTGAATAAAAAGATACTCGCCCAAAGTGTACGTGCCGATTCTCCACCTGAAGAAAGACACTTTAATGTGAACAGTGACTTCAAATTTTTATCCGTTTACTCATCAAAAATTGTTCCACTTACTGAGGATAAACATTGTTTAATGTAACCAATTCCTCGGTATAATATAGTCAAGGATGTGCTAGACAAAGTGCCGTTAAAACCAAACTGAGAAACCAAAGTCATATCATACGCTTTTAATTACAATGCTAATGTGCGAGTTAGGGTAAATTATTGTATCCGTCGTTGACAGAAAAATATGGTGTACATATTTTATAGTAATTCTAGTTAAGATATGGACTTCTGTCAGCACAGTTCTAAACATATGGAGCGTGAAAATAATATACATACACGATGGAAAAATTTGGAAACGCTATGAAGAAATCAAACACACAATTCTTCAATTTATTTTCTCGTGTATCTTTGATTACTTCCAGAATATGACAGTAAAACACCGGATGCGAACTGACGACGTGGAAAAGGAAATATCATGTACCGTCCTGGACTGTGACACGATTTCACAAGTGAAGATGAAGATGCTTGATACGTTTTATAGAAATATTCCATACTCACAGCGGCCATCTGTACACACAACCGTTCTTGGTATGCACATTCAATTAATTTAATATTTTCTACAACATTATATCTGCATAAGATTTGTAACTGTGTATATTTTACTCCCTGTAGCCTTTAATTTCTTTGTCGAGCACGGGTTCACTTACTGTTTACCCTCAGTAGGTTTATATGGCTCCCAGGTATATCTCAATCGACTGATGTCCGATTGATTACCTTAAGGCAGGGCACTTAGAAACACTGTTGTCAGTTTTAACGCTTGTATCTAGAAGATAAAACTGACAAATCCACGTGGTTTTATTATGGTCCGTTCCACTACTCAAAAGAAGACGTTTGTTTTTTAAGAACTTGATTGCGTGCTCTCAACATAGCTTTTATAATTATTCCTGATTAGAATCATTAAAAATATAACAGGCACTTCGTTGACATTTGTGTTGTATAAATAAAGTGTTATGATGTATTTCAAAATATTTTATACCTTTGACAAACATTTGCTAATTAAATAGTGACTATGTTTTAATTTAAGACAAATATATGCAATATTGCTCGTTTAAATAAATAATGATAAAATAAAATGTTGATTTTGATCACCTTTATTACTGAAAACAAGTACTAACAGTTGCATTCGTATATTAATTAATTCATACATTTCGTCGACTGTACACAGTAAACAATTGACATTCTGGTGTGCCATATACAAGTTAGATAATCTATTTTAATGACATATCAAGACGACTGTGCACTATTTAATGGCAATTAAAGAAAACTGGGCTACATTAAAGGAGAAATATTCACGACTGTGCAACTACGATGCCTA
Organism: Unio pictorum; assembly: GCA_030141615.1. NCBI lineage: Eukaryota > Metazoa > Mollusca > Bivalvia > Unionida > Unionidae > Unio > Unio pictorum. The sequence continues at coordinate 9,472,274 of JARLTB010000060.1, forward strand.
AATAATATGTTTGTAAGAAACTAGATTTGCCATTTTTGTTATTTGTCATGTAAATGTCAAATTTCAATCGAGCTTACATAGCACTGATAACGAGATAGAATCGTGCTGTTTATGTATCGTTTAGAATCATTTAGCTTGTCTCCATTGTTTCAGAGCAAATTGATGGAGAGAATTATCTCCCTCTACTAGACGAGGACGATACCAATATGAAGGATGGAATGTGGAAATGTTTAAACACGCTACGGCATTACAGGATTCCTAATGGAGCAGTAATGCGATTGTCAATCAACAATCAAATTCGTTCTTCTGGTATTGTGTTGGAAGATGGTAATATTTAGCATATTTCTAACCAGACAAATTACTTGCTTAATGTTTTTCATTTTATTTATAACAAATGATATTTGCCAGGTGAAATTAGATTGGCAAGAATACGTTATATTCTAAAGAACATAACACTATATTATATACACCGGTGGAGGTAGAATTGTGGCAAAAGAAACTGAAAGATAACATCCAGTAACAAATTAAGTATCTTTCTTCCACATCCTGGTGTTAGCATGCTATCCATGTTATATACTACTATCGTGCTGATTAATTCAGTGCAGACGGGTTTTTTTCTTTCTTCAGACTACATGATTTTTCAATTAGCATTTCGATTAAGTCGGTGCGGACCCCTTTGTTACTCAGATTATATCGCTTTTAGCTTTCAGATGAATAATTGAAGTAAAATCATCATTTTCTGTACAGTTTCAGCCGATACAATTATCTTCTGTACTATCACAAACTATTTTTAAATAGAGATTGGCAGATCTAGTTCTAATATATTTTGGATTGGCCTGGCATTGGCAATTTTGTGAATTCCAAATATTGATGACACCGTTAAAGTCTCAGCATCATATCTTGTTTCAAGCTTTAGGATTACATTTCTTGAATTTCATTCTCCACAATGTTTAAAAATAATGGTTATAAGTAATCAATTGTTTGTGAAACCAGAGTCATTGCGTGTCTAAAGTATGTCTTTGAAAAGTATCATACAATTACATTATTTGCATTCTTGTTCATGTAGTGGAACCGGAGTTAATTTTCACTTCAACCATCAAAAGACAGAAGACGATAGTGAGAACGATCAGTGGTTCCCATTTTTGGCATTTGGTATGTATGTTTTCCATTCAAAAAGAAAAGGAAGAAAACAGTATATTTTACAATGTATCTCACGTTTGTGTCTGAAGACAAGCATATTTTGTTCGCTATATATTTTAATTATAGCAAATTTGTACAAAATTGTGGGTCTGAAGACACTTAAAGAAGAGAAAATATGTTAATTCATATCATGAAAAGGTCCGAATAAGTGTGTGAGAGGCCGAAAAGAACCGTAAATAGAGTGTGGTGACAGAAAATACAGAGCTCCGAAACGATATTATCATTCAAAACAATGTTGACCCTGCTAGTTGCTTTCAGACTGCTAGCAGTAGACCGGATACTAGTAATAGACCGGATGCTAGTAATAGACCGGATACTAGCAATACTCTGGGTCCAACAAAGGACGTAATATAGTTTCTAAGTAATCAGATCACTCTTGATCTATTGCAAAGCAATAATTTGTCCTATTGACTTAAAATTACACTTTAGATATATGATATATACCGTACAAATAGCGCAAATAAACAAGGTCGAAAAATTCAGATGTCATCCCATCATTACGAATTACGAGATCGCTCGTGCTGGTGTGATTAGGAACTGTGGGTTATGAAGACCCGTTGGTAAGGCCGGTTATCTCATATCCATTGTTGTAAAAAAAATATATTACTCGTTCAGATTGATTTATGAGTGCTTTAACGGCTTGATCAATGGCGGTCTTACTGATTATCATATGTACGTCGTTAGACTTGATAATCTTTCAAGAAATCATCAGGCTATTACTCAGAGCGAGAATGTTAAGAAATGTGAAACAGGAGTGATGAAGTATCCACGATTGGTTAGATCTGTAAATCTCCAGACAGGTGAAAAAGATTATATCAATCAATATGTGCATTTGGAAAATATTTTAATATTCACCCAAATTCCGTACTGTTAGTCGCAGATGGTAAACCAACTCAATGTTATCTCAGCAGTATAATCAGTGAGTAAGATTTCGATATCTTACGTAAATCGTCGCGATTCACTGTAAACCGACTTGCTAGCCAAGTATGATAATAGATAAAATACTTTTTGTGCAGACAAAATATTGAAAGATAACAATGGTATTAGAGAACCACAGATCAGATCGCTAGCGATACACAGTTAGAAAAACAATTTCCTCCAGTGGCAACTACTAATAAAATATAAAGGTAAGTATCTCGCTTCATAAATCGAAATGTGTATCAGACTGGTTTTTTTCAAGGAAGATAACTCCGCTAAGACTAAACAATCGAAGGCGATTAGCACCAAGGCACGCCGCCAATTCCAGAATATCGATGAGAAATAAGTCGGGATTACTTGCAATCAAGCGTGTTCTGATATAGTCTGACTGTGTTACACCGTTATACAAAATCATATTAGTTCCTTCATGGCTTGTGCTTGCACATAATTTGAATAACGCCTGATTCTACTGGTTACACCAAGAAAGGACCTGGTGTTTGGCCCATTGCTAGCGATTTACATTTCGACGTTCCGTAACAAATTACGAACTACAAAGGAGAATTTTGTTTCATTGATTTTATTATAGTAATAAGTCGCGTTAAAGACATGAAATAGCCTATGTTTCGGTAAGAAAAGAAGCCACATTGTTATATATTCGGTAAAAATGATGCGTAATAAAAATGATATATGATGTTGAGACTAAGAACGTCATACAATGGTAGAGTGGCGGATAATCAGTGCACCTTCGAATCACAATAACTACGAAAATACACTCTCTATGACTAAGGAGACGGCTGGACTTTGGTGACATGTTGTGAGGTACAATTTGAAATCTAACATTGGTAAGATACTGATTGGTATCAATTATCCCGGGGGAAGATAGGTCGCTTTTATCGCCCCCTAATCTTGTTAGCATATCGTTTGACTATCTAGGGGTTCAGAAGATAGTAGTGTCTAACCATAAATAAATGCTGATCAGTATTGAAAATTGTTGGAGGTAAATAACATACGAGCAACAACGGGAGAAGAATGCTTAACATCCGTGAAATACTGCCAATGGACATTACCCAAGGCTGGGCATCTCCTGTGCTAATACGTCAATCATTTGTTTTAAAGAAATATTTTCATTATATAAGGAATTACAAAATATTAATGCGATTATTTCTGCGATTGAAAAATTACATATTACTGGTATATAACTTACTGAAAAACTAAATGCTGAAACAAAATATATGATTTTGGAACATTACAAGAACAAAAATGAGAAGGATGATACGCACTCCCATCCGAGTACAGGTTTATCAAATTACTTCAGTGGGCAATGATAATGTCTTTTGCTAGTGTCACGGATGATACAAAAATTCAGCAATTAGGCTCTCTCTCCACGGCGATAGAAAAATTCGATTGGCTTTGTCTGGCGAATATGAGACAAAGCTGATTGTGGGAATGCGTATAAGACAGCAAAACAAAATATTCTTTTTTTAAACTATGTGAAACACTAAATGGTGAATTGTTGGGCGGTCCGGACTCTAAGAAAGTATCTTTCTTTTACTCACGAAATTATAACATCGTAAATAAACGGGTACTTATATAATCAAAAGGCCAGGGGGACCTCAGGAGTAAACATATAAAGAATAATTCCTGTTGCGCCTGCTTCGATTTTTCAAAGATCTGCCTGATTACTCTCATTCACGGCATCACAAACTAAGTTCATAAGTACCGTCGAGGTGATATTGACGATATTCGGTGCTATATGTCGTCCGGAATCATCAACGCCATTGTTTTGTTTGAGTATAACTGCTGAAAGATACTAGTCGATGATGCCTCTGAGTGTTTTTTCTCTCATCCTCGATGTCAAACCCTGGTAGCTTAACGGCGATATTACCTAGGCGTTCATGATTTCATAGTGAATGCGAAACGACCCTAAGTACGACAATCCTTGTTGACTCAGATGAATAAAAAATTCCACAAAACTTCACGATAGGGCTCCCAGCTTTAACCCTTACTTTGTTTTGATGTTCTATTATTGCAAAGACCAGCAGGTGCAAATATTCGGTGCAGTATTCATTGACGTAGCTGGACCATAGTTGACGTAAGACGCCGACAACGTATATAACCACACCATTAGCCCTACTGAAAATTCCTTTGACACGTTTACTATCGTAAATTCCGAAGAACAGCCTCCGACCTTATGATATATTCTAGTTATCGTATCCCTTTCAAATAACCTCTCCCACACATCTGGAAAACCGCTATATTCTTGTTCTTTCATGTATGCTTGCGTGTCCGTGGTAAAGTCGGATTTCTGTGGCTGTGGTTTTGGTGGTGGTTGTGGTTGATCAATCAACGCTATCCAAGCACGGTTTTGATGGCGTAATATGGCGTTGAATGTTTATGGCGTCTGATAACGTTGGCTTGTGTACCGTTATTATAATGTCTTTCTCGCCAAGTTATATATTTAATTCTGAGTTGAAATTCGTCATTGTTTTGTTCGATTTGATAGCACAAGGTCCAGTCGGGCATTTCGTCTGGTTTACTGTTGTAAGCGAATATCAGTGAGTTATTGACAGAAAATAACCCAGTTGATTTTGATCTATTATTTGGCCAAGTATTACAGACTTGCAGTTGTGCAAGCGCAATTTCAAGAGACCGACCATTTAGTATTTTTATCGGTGTTGCGAAGACAAGATCAAATTCTTCTTGTTCCACTGTTATCGCCGATATCATTGTGGTTGTTGATGGTGTTGTATTAGCTGCCATTTTGTCTAATAGTTTGTCAGCGAACTGTGCTTTCGTTTATTGATCTTTCATTGTCATTTACAGGAACTCCAATCAAGTGCTAGCGCTCCGTGGAACACCAAGTGTTTCAACATTCCGATTGTTAACACCCAAAATGCTAGCACTCTGTGTTTGTATTCGAGCTACGTGTTACACTCGTCATGATAAATATTATCATCGACTTACATTCTTAATCTTCGTGGTAGCGTCATCGTCTAATTCTGGTTCTCTCAAATTAGCAATCTATTTCCGCTTACGTTGAGTTCACCAGTTATTGTATAGCTGGTTTTAGCAACACATTTAAAGATTTTTTATATAGTTCCACGACTTGATACGCTTGAGTCTTATATTATACTGCCATCAGTAAATGCGACGATGATATCGTTCATTCCACCTGAAACCCGCAGAATAATATCGATCCACTTGATATTGCTCGTCTTTAGACGCGCATGCATATCCTGAAAAACAACTTCATACTTGTCAATTTCAGAGAGGTTCATTAGATTTGATAAACTCCTCTTTATTTCCGTACCGTGACAAATCAACATCACCGAGATCCTATTGCTTAACCCTATCGCTGGAGATAGAATATATTCTGTAAACATTAACCATTATAAACTACTAACCTGTTTGAAACGACTGGTAGTGTTCTCATGCACGACTTCATGTTGTGGTGGGCCATTACTGGTCCATGACCTTGATAGAACATATATAATCTCTAGCGATTCCCGACCGCATATATAGGTGAATCTCTTAATGTATGTGTTGACAATGTTGAATACCAGACCAGTGGAGTGCTTTGCACTCTGCTAGTATATCCGATGATATATTCAAAACATTCCTTTGGTGGTGCCAATCCATGTGAATCAAAAAAAAAAAAAAACAACACTACGTGGATCAACAACATCTGCATTTCAGTGAGTACCGGAATAGCAATCGAGATTAATGATACCAGCTTTGATACGATTTGGTTGTTTTGTTAATTGATCCTCTAACGTTTTTGATATTTATTCGATAAGCACCAAAAAGCAAATAAAAATTAGACATGGGACGTTTTAGTGTCATCGTTAACAATGGATTCCTGATAGATATAGACTTAAGTGGCAAGCTGCTCGACGATACCACAAATGAGAGGTTCCTTGCAGTGTTAGACCTCTTGCCCGCTTTTTTATTATGTGGTCAGACCCTGTCCTGTCGCTTTCTTCAATGCGATCCAGGCATTAGAAACAACAGCGCCAAGTCAGGCTGACGTTTCAACAACCTTTGCTGCAGCGGAAATAGGCCTAGTATAGCTGCAAGTAGTGGAAATATACCACCTGTTTTTTTTAAAAGTCTTTATTGGCACCAGCAGAAAAATTAAGTCGCACGCCATTCTTTGATTTCATGGAGTCGTTGTAGTGTTTGACTTGACGTTGAGTTAGTGGTCATTTATTTGAACCTTCCAGCACCGTTGATTTCAGCGTTACTTTTACTCAAGAATTCTTTGCTGCTGCTGATCGTAGCTTTTTGATCTGACAAGGTGGCAAATTTATATTCACGTGATAATGATATGACATTAAAATATAATTAACGATTTAATTACAGATCGCTTGGATGAACACACGTGATCTATTTACATGTTGCAAACTGGAGTATAAATGACTCAGCGATACATTCGTTGATGGCATCCACAGTGGAAGCTTTGTTAATATTACTTTACGAGCATCTGCGGCGTTTTCTCGCCAGATTGAATCGTTGTTGGTGGCTTTGCGACCAATTAAAACTGTACGTTTCACACCGATATTTTTTCTGCACGTTACACCAGAATCCAAATATATATGATAGTGGAATTGTACATGAAAATTCTTTACCACCGTCTAACATCGAATAATGTGTTGAGAATGCTTGGTTAAAATTTTCTTTCATAGATGCAGCTTCCGTTCCATCATCGTTCGTTGCTATGTTACTCTTCTGGAGGTGATCCATGGTGACTTGTTAGTTTGTCAGTGGCACGCCAGTTAATTCCTTAAACGTTCACTTGCAGCTTGATTTATTATTATGCTGACACTTGCTGACATCTCTTAGGTGTTTGGAAGTGAAACTTCCTGCAGTTTTACTGGCCGCGACTGACCGCTATCAATCTGCGTATTAATCATACAAGTTTTTGTTTGATTGCTGGGAATGCTTTACCAGCAACATCACCAACGGTGCCAATAACCTTGTCACGAACAACGTCAGTGACTATCAAATCCTATTTGCTTTGCAATCGGGATCGTTATGGGAGCTACCGTTCTGAATAGACCTTGAACAACATCATCGAGTCCATCCCCATAGATAAATGTATATGTTGGCAATCGTGAATTGCTACCCTGACCATCTCAGGTCGACGTTGAGCATTGTGTATAATCATTATTTTCTCGTAACTGATCTTATTGCATACTTGACCGTTGTTGAGCTTAGTCGCTGTTTTAATAATCGGTATTTCAACATTAATATCCATGGTACCACCAATTACCGCTGACAGATTTCATCAGCTTCATTGATGATTTGTCGGGTATTATTTTCAGCTCGTCGCCCATTAATCAGAATTTCTAATCGATCAACGTTGGCAAGGACGAGGTTTATCTGGACACTCATGTATTTGTTTTTAAGAAGTTGAGATAACCCAAGAGTGGCAAGACCACTTCTTGTTCTTTTTTCTACCTCAATACCAGGTGGTATTAACTGCGATTTTCATGTTGTAATATATCTCCTAGTAATGGCGCTCTTTTAACTTTTTTGATTTGTTTCGCAAGATTCATTATTCTGCTCACCGACGATTCCTGTTTTACCTCAGAACTTTCAAATTTTTATTTTGTAATTTATCACGATCGGAATACTCGAATGCTTCAGCCGCTATAGTTTTCTCTCCCCACTGCTGAACTTATCGGAAATCCCTCTCTTTCCTCCTGACGTTATTGCAGTTGCTGTTTGACAGAATCATGGACCGAGAGATAGTTATCAATCGCCTCTAGTCGTGGCCGACCTAATTTAGCCGTACGAGCCGTACGAGATGGTTAGAGCATAATCACTATATTATTACAACGTCGGTCTAATTACAGACATGTAGCCACCGCAGCGACTATTATTTTGTTCGTGATGCGGCACCGGACTGTAAATATCGAAGCAGAAAATCAACGACGATATACTACCTCTCGTTCCACGATCATCTGCATCAACAGGGAGGGACAGCGCGCGTGAATACGGTCAAGCCTCCCTATCCTATGCATTAGACGCCTCAATTTATCACTCGTTACCTTTTATGTCCATTTTTGACTCGTTCTCTATGGGCTCTCTAATTCGTATACCTAATGGTCTGTCCAGTCTTCCTGTGGTTTGCTTTCTCTTAAGATTCTGCAACTTTGAATATATATATGTGTGTGTGTGTGTGTGTGTGTGTGTGTGTGTGTGTGTTAGACTTAATTCGCAATTTGTTGCTTTATAGGGTTTAACGCCATTTTTCAGCACACGATAGGCTGGTTATATATGGCGGTCAGTATTATTGGTGGAAGAAGAACCCGGGAAAAACTCAGGAAAGAACTACCGACTCACGAGAAGCTACTGGCAAGCTTTCTCTGTTGTTTGCTTTCTCTTAAGATTCTGCAACTTTGAATATATATGTGTGTGTGTGTGTGTGTGTGTGTGTGTGTGTGTGTGTGTTAGACTTAATTCGCAATTTGTTGCTTTATAGGGTTTAACGCCATTTTTCAGCACACGATAGGCTGGTTATACATGGCGGCCAGTATTATTGGTGGAAGAAGAACCCGGGAAAAACTCAGGAAAGAACCACCGACCCACGAGAAGCTACTGGCAAGCTTTCTCACATAACTACATTAGCCGAATCTTAGACTCGAACCCAAAAAGACAGAGGTGAGACGGAAGTGATCCGTAACGGACAGGACTTTAGACCACTCGGCCACTCGGGGCCCCATTCGCAATTTGTATTCCACTTATAAAACAGTTTTGTTTAACTTTCTTTTCATTGTTTCAAAAATCTTGATTATTATATGTATATAACTTAAAACTACCATGAAAGTTGAATTGGATCCTTCGTTGTAGGCCCTTTATTACAGAGCAAATTGTATTACTTGATGACAATCCGCCACAGTAACGATTCTTACTTATTAGAAGTCCGCCACAAAAAGGATGCATTCTACAACGGCAATTATTCTTTCAAACATTCTTGAATTTTATGGAAGAACTACTAACCCGTTCATCGCCTATATTCGAGTCAACATATTTAAAAATACCATCTAATTTAGATCATTTGTCATTCCAAGGAACGATTAATAATTGTTGGGAAGGCTTGGTGTAAAATGAAATGTATTCTTGCAACACAAACTAAAACTCAATGGACATGGTTCAAACTGTATTGTTAGCATTAAAGATAGTACCAAAATCAATCGAATAGCATACATGACACAGGTTTTTACTCTGCAGACCAAGCAGCACGTCGAAACAGGGGGAATGAAATTGTCAAGTGATTTCTTTCTGCCAACACTTTTGAACACAAAGGTATCTATAGTTTTGTATGTTAGTTTATTTTAAGAAAACCAATGAACTTGAAAATGTTTTGTATAGTTTTTATTATTTCAAAAGTTCTTTACTCTACATTTTAGAGGATATAAGAAGTAAATTTCTTGGAAACATTTTCCTTTTTGTTAAAGTTTGGTCAAATGAATGACAAGCACTCCATATCGAATGAGAAAGATATATTTATCTGCTAATCAATCCATAATTGTACGATGATCAATTGTTTCAATGTATCCTCGGTCAGTTAATTTGGTCAACATGATTTATCATCATTCGAACGTGCATGGTTTCTAAGGGCATTATTTTAGTAAAATATTGGCTATCAATGGGAGCCAAGTGCCCTTTCGACCGGATCTCCCCTGGATTATGAGTTTACATTTTGCTCTAACCAACTGAGCTACAGTCTCTGCCCAGATAGTATTAAATATTAATACCTTTTATATCTATAGGGATTACTGCAGGAATATATTGATGACTTTTTCAAAAAAATGCTGACCGCTGATGACCAGGTTCCAATGGCAATTAAGTACTTATTTGACTTCTTTGAGTCTTGTGCAAAAAAACATAGCATTACCGATCCTGATGTTCTTCACACCTGGAAATGTAACAGGTAAGTAAACATGAGCTTTAGATGCTCAAAGTGTTTTTATAGAGAACAGTTCATTCTATTTTCTGGTATTAAAATGTACATCTTCTTAGCACGGACACATTATATGCCGGGTGTTTCCTTGTAGAATAGATTGTTAGTCGTTGAAATGAAAATTGTAAACGTTATTCAGATGTTTTAGTTACCTAAATAGCACTACTTAATTATTTTAGTCTTTAAAACAAAATAGATAATGGTGCTTACTATAGCCATTGTACGTTGTTAATGTCTCTATAATTAAGTTGCACAGTAACAGATGTAAAACGTTTAATAAGTTGATATGTTCGTAAAATAAAGAAGTGATCCCTTCGAGGTTTGATCGATGCATTTTTTAATGATTAATGTAGTAATTTGTGCAGAATCATGAATTAAAAAAGTCATCACAGAACTGTCAGTTTCTCAGAAATTCCATATCTAAAATCTGTCTGTTTTTTAAAAAATGTTTTCATATTGGCCTTTTCATGAATGTACTGGGTGATATTATATTTGTGTGCCAACATTCTTTTCAACACTACTAGCTATTTCACAATATGCAATGTTTGGTTAACTTGCACTTTAGTTTCTGATGTAAGAAAGGAATGTTGTAAGAAATACTCGTAAAAATGTTCGTTTAGCAATTACGTATTATGATGCAGGTGGGATTGGAGACAATGGTACCTTTAAAAGGATATATATGTATATATGTATATATATATACATACATACATACATACATACATACATACATACATACATGGGGGGATTGCACAGAATGTTGCGAGGGAAAAAGTTATCTTGATAGAAAACTGGAAAATAGGTGAAGGATATAAAAATATTACTTGAAAAAGCTAGTATTGATTTTGGCCAAATATTGTGGTCAGTATTCACACACTGCAGCTGAACTTCAGTGAATAAAATAAAGAATGCTAAACATCATGCAGCAAAGTGTACCGTATAAGCAATAAAACCGACTTAGTTAGGACTAGTTTTATTAAGTCTATACTAAAACACTAGCTAGGAAAGACATTTCTCAATGACATAGGCAAACGTTCAATTTCGTAATGTATTTATAATCGTTAATATTGAAATAAAGGAACTTAACATTTATCGTCCATTCCATAATAATCAAGCGCTACAGCTCTGATTCCTGAAGCGTATATAGTACTAGCAGACACTACTGGTAACTTGACTGACAGTACAAAATCGCATGACATGTGTAGTAATATTTTCGTTTCTTCTTTTTTGAAGTTTGTTATTGCGTTTCTGGGTAAATATCATCAAAAACCCTGAATTTGTCTTCGACATCCATAAGTCAAGCATAGTTAATTCCTGCCTCAGTGTCATCGCACAGACGTTAATGGATAGTTGTTCTACAACAGAACTGGTTCTAGGCAAGGTGCGTAAAATATGAATGAGTTCATTATTTAATAAAGAATTAGACAGTTTACTCAATAAGTCTGTGAGATATAACGAGTGATTGATAGAGACAGTCGAACTGATTACATTTTTACTCCTCTGAAGATGGCATACTCTTATACACCATGTTTGTCCTATTTTGTTCACTCTTGTTTTTGGAATGCCTGGTTTATTTAGAACAAATGGTGCATATCCTTTCCTAAACACGTATGACCATATTTACAATTTTCGAAAGAATGTTTGTTGTTGACTTCTTGACATATTTTTCATGAGCCACTGCATGGCAAGCGAACCATTCCTTTTATTTTGAGAGGAAGCTTCGATTTGTTTTGTGTTACATTTCTTGAAGACAGTTATTTTCCTTCGTTACTTGATCCTTTCCTGTAATAAGTATACATATGCTATGTAAAGAATTGTATATTATTTAACAAATCATGTTTCGAACATATCAATCCTGATTGCTGTCCTAACATTCCTCTTTCTGTTTACAGCACTCACCATCCAATAAGCTTCTATTTGCCAGGGACATACCACAATACAAAAACATGGTTCGAGCATATTTCCAAAGTGTAAAACAGAAACCTTCCGTCAGTGATCAAGATATGAATTCATTCCTGAATGATCTTTCGAAGGTAATGGATACCTTTTTAACAGCTAAACCTATTCGGAAAATATATTTACCAAGGAATATAGCATTATTTTATTCAATTTTTTTAAAAATACACCAGCATGTAAAACTCACAATTTGTCACAAACTGGGGTACATACTTAACACATAGAGAGAATAATATGAAACCTTGAACTCACCTTGACCTAGTTACTTTTAGTACCTCCTCTGATGTCAAAAAATATTTTTAGATACTTACTTACCTAGTGATGTTGACCGCTCCAGTGGTACTAACAGCTGCTTCGCTAGGCACTCAGCATTATATATCTGGTGTCAGGATAATGTGACTGGGTGGGACATGTTTAGTGTGACTGGGTGGGACATGTTGCTATATGTCTACAGCAAGATGTCCAAGTGCTTGACATCACTATAAACTACCACACTGCAGACATGGTTGCAGTATGTCTCAAAAATTGTTAAAGCGTCGTTCCAAATCCAACACACACACACACACACACACATACACACACACACACACACACACACGCCTAGTGATATTATTTACTTACTGGTATATTTATTCTTACTATATTACTTACTAAATAATTGTAAATATTTGACTTCAAGATCTATTTAAGTATTTCCTTTCATTTTGCAAAGTTTCAAATGTCCGAAACCAATATCATATTTCAAAATGTATAGAAAACCTATGCGACAAATGCACGAACTATGGAAAGCTTATGCTTGGTTTCAAAACGCATAGAATAATTATGTTGCACAGTGTATGGAATCTTTATCCTTTCTTTTCCAGAATGTATCCGACAAACTATATCCAGCGTCAGCGTTACTTGAATTGTACAAGTACGCCTACAGTATCAAACAACCTGTAAGTCTTCGAACAATTATTTTTTTTAATCGTACACGCTTCATCTGGCATTTGATACAATTATTCAATCTGTATTTCTGTCACACGCCCAGATTTGAACTACTCAGGTGTCCTCTTTGACATCCGCGCTAATGTATTTAGCTGCAGTTAATATAACGTTTATAAACCATAATGCATTTCGAACTTCATTCATTCATTAATTCATTAATTCATTCATGCAACCTAAATTTATTATGAAAGCTTAAAAGTTGGGTTAGATAATTAATACAAAACTGCATTCATGCTTTGTTCCTGGTGGGGTGGGAGTAGAGATGACTAGTTTAATATCGCATGTGAATACATCACTGCTAACGACCTCGACATAGTCGTTGCTATTGTTCTTTTTGCTGACTCGGAACAAAACAGATATACAGGATTTTATATATGTAATATAGATACGAATCTGAGTCTTAAAAATACATAGCTTGCAAATGTAACACAAATGAGTTATACAATATTTCTCTAGCTATTATCTATATCAAATAATGAATACAAATGCTCTGAATAATTTACCTTATCTAAAATATAAGCAATGTACCTCTTCTTCGATATCATTAATTTATTTATAACCGACGTTTTATTATTTTTGGAAAGGATTTGATGAGTAAATTACATCAAGGTGACATATTTATTTTATTATTGAATGCAAAATGTCGAATTTAAAATAATTTCAAACTGAAGAGTATACAGATGTCTCAAATGTGCAATTCACACGCACGAACGAATTTCGTTCATGCACAATTTCGTAACAGTTCGAATTAAATTCGTGATTAGGCTCTTCAAGGAATCATTGAAATCTCATTTTTGTAAGACATAATTTGAATATATCATTAAGTCCATCATTGCCTTAGTATGTGATCATATGCAGCTATATTTGAACTATTTACCCAACAATTAATTGCAGATGATGGCCGCCCTTGAAGAATCAGACGAAAATCCATGTTCATTATCAACGAATGAGCTTCTTAAAAGATTACAACAGGTGTACGATGGTGTTGGACCACAGCTCCCAGCTCGTGGTTAGCACGATTCGTCACCATTGTAAGGGAACACAACTTTGTACTGGCTATTTAGGACACACGGTACTAATGATATGGAAAAAATGGGAACCAGTCTGGAAATGCATGAACATAAACTAGACTATATATGGGTTTGGCTGGCAAGGATTGGTTAATAATGTGTGTTATGTTTTAGGACAAAATAGTTTAGAGCATATTCTAGCTGTAAGTGAAACAAATAGAGACATTGTTTTATTGATGGACTGTCGGTCCTTTAATAATCTTGAGTTTGGAAAAACACTCGTTACTAAAATTAGCGAGTGACTCTTAGGTGCGGTATTGAAAGCACATATTTCAAACACATGCAAGTCCAGAAAATGTCGCGGCTAATAGCTTTTCTTCTACACAGAAGCTGACATCCACGTTTCATATATGCTGATAAATATAGGTCTGATAATGAGCACTCACATCTTTTAAGTTATTTAATTTTTAATATTATGGTGTTTGCATAGGTTTGCTATAGGAACTGAATTAGTTCTGTGATTCCTTATGGTTTACAATAATGGTTGAGCTTTGTTTTAGGAACTGAACAAACCATTTACGATGGAGCAGTTATAATCACATTTCTTTAGAAGGATGGTGATATATATTTATTTGCCATTATGTGGGTCTAAAGACGCTTGTCTTGAATTACTTCAGATTTAGCCAACGTATTGGTCAGCGACTGCCTTTGATATCAAATAACACATTGGTTTTATAAGTGTCATATATGTCTTGTATCGCTAATGTATATTGCTCATAGGAACCTACGCCGATATTAAAGATGTTTTGACCGTATTTGCTGTAGCACTGTCCATATTATGACGGGAGTTCAAATTTTCAGATTAAAATATCAAGTTATTTGTCCGCACCTAACTATGGTCGATTGTGAAACATTAGTGCATTTACCATGTTGAAAAGTTTGTATTTTTACATTGCCACGGTAGATCCAAAATCATTTCAAACTATACGCAGATCGCTATGCATTTTTGTGCGCTATGTTTAGTTGAAAAAATACGCCCAAGTAATGGTTACTACAAAAGGATAATTTGAATTAATCGAAGATTGCAGACTCCTATTGTCAAATACACAAAATATTAGTGAACGATTTCTTTCTCAGTATGATACTGTTGTTGTGTTATTTGATATCACATTGGTTTCAGCAACAGAATGCATGTGCCACCGATTAGCTAAATATTTGCAAAGGTTTCGTGTAATGTTTGTTTAACTTTACTTCCATTGTTGTTACAGTTGTTCAAATTGCACAAAAATATTGAACTTTCTTCCACATGGGTGGTATTCCAGTAATAATTTTTATAAGAATAAATTGACTGGAAAATGTATTTGGCTTGGAAACATTTTAAACTGGGTGATTTCTGGCAACTGTCTTTGAGCATGTTAATGCTTTTTTCAAAAGAATTCACTATTATAAGAATTCACTATTAAAAGAATTCACTATTGAGGTTAGAAGAATTCACTATGAGACCAGCTCACTATTGATATTAGAAGAATTCGCTAATGAAGTTAGAAAAATTCACTATTAGAAGAATTTGCTATTGAGGTTAGTAACGTTAACTGCTCATTTTAGACGAATTCACTATTAGAAGATTTTGCTATTGAGATTAGTAACATTAACTACTTAGGTTCGAATAATTCACTATTAGAAGATTTTGCTATTGAGGTTAGAATAATTCACTACTGAGGTTAGAATAATTCACTATTAAACGAATTCACTATTGAGATTAGAGGAATTAAATATTGGTGTAAGAAACACTCACTACTGAGTTTAGAAGAGATGACTATTATAATAACTCGCTATTGAGGTTAGAAATAGTCACTACTGGGTTTATAATAATTCACCTTTTATAAACTTTCCTATTGAGGTTAGAAGAACTCAGAATTGAGGTTAGAAGAATTCACTATTAGAAAAACTTGCTGTTGATGTTAGAAACATTCAGAAAATTCACTATTGAGGTTAGCAGTATTCACTACTGAGAATAGATAAATTCACTATTATAATAATTAGCTATTATGGCTAGAAATATCAACTACTGAAGTTACGAGAATTCACTATAATTCGCTAGTTAGGTTAGGAGCATTCACTACTGAGGTTAGAAGAATTTACTATCAGAAGAATTCGCTATTAACGTTAGAAGAATTCACTATAAGAAGAACTCGCTATTGAGGTTAGAAGAATTCACTACTGAGATCAGAAGAATTCACCATTAGATGAATTCACTATGGAGGTTACACAATTTACTACTGAGGTTAGAAGCATTCACTACTGAGGTTAGAAGAATTCATTATTGAGATTACAATAATTCACTATGTTTACATGTACTATCTGTAAAGACGTAAATAAATTCAGCAGCTGCACAAAATTAATTGTTAATATTGTTTCTCACCAGCCTCTAATATTCCTAAAATATATCACATATTTGTTTCCAAAGATATGGAAAGTTTCAATCAATTGCTTGCTGACATTTTTTTATCGTCAACTTTTGTGTCTATTATTCCTAAATATGTCATTTAAGTTCAAATTGCTATTAATATATGAACAACAGCTTGTTACATTTCTCCACTGTAGTGCTATGGAATGTGAAGAATGCGTCCATGCATGCACATTTCAGCAATGTCGTTTGTCATTATAAACCAATTTGAATACAAGCTGACATGTAAAAGACAAAACAAGAGAAATGATATATATTATATTACAGCTAATGTATCATGTTCATGTTTATAAGCTAGAATTATTTAATATACAATTGTGTTCTTTATCTCCTACTTTTGGCTATATGCAATTATTATTGTTCAATATATGACATGCTGTATAGAAATAAAACTATTGGAATCAGATGCTTTAAACATCTTTTATCTTCAAACTCAAGAGTAACATCCTCGAATTAGTAGCACAAAATCCATGTGTATTCTCTCTCTCTCTCTCTCTCTCTCTCTCTCTCTCTCTCTCTCTTCAAGTTGTAACCATATATAATTAGGCTACTCATGTATAGGTTAAATAACATATGCATGAACGATTCAGATGAATTATCTTAAGATACATCTTGGATTAGCATCCCTTAGATACTCTCATATTCTCTCTCCTTGTCTCCACCCTTACTATTTGACTCATTCATCGTCTGTTTCGTTTCTTTTTTCTCTTGTTTCTACTGCATCATAATGGCTTCTTATATAGTACAACCTTTATGTAACATCTATACTAGACATGTTGAAGAGGGGCACATGTTAATGTCAGAAAGAAGGTGAATGAAAACCATGGTTCTGTATTATTAACTTATGTGATAAGATTGTAAAATTAAATTTGCATTTACCGGCCTACTCTTTTCGACATCGACATAGTCGAGAGGAAGATAGATAGTGAACAGACAGAATTCCCTAGGTCAGTCGTGCAAATATTACAATGTCAAAGTATATGGGTACATAATTAAAATAAAGACAAACTTCACTTTCGTGACTTTGTATTTACTATAAATGATATCAGTGAAACAAAATTACGCTATGTATTTACATTTTAACATAACTGGACAACGTCTATAGACTAAACGTGCTAAGAAATCGGACAATGAGACATAACATATAATACATGTACAGAAATGCTTTGATGCTGCGACCGCCATAAACATAAATATAGCAAATATAGTTTGCTGCATTTAAGGCAGTCACAAAAGGTGGGTCGGACAGAGAGCAAAAATATCCAGCATCAAAGAAAAGAAAATATCGATGTTGATCGAAATTAAAGTATGTAGTGTCGCGGCAGTAGAGCACCCTCATATCCCACCCCTTTGTTAGGACATATCCAACATGTACGAAGGATTTGGTAGAAACTCTGAAACGAATGCGCACACTTCCTGAATGCAATAGTGTTGTTCCGTAGCTGTTAGAGTACTCTCAGACCAGATTCTCCTGGCCGTCGAAAAGGCAGGTAGACACCGATTAGTCTTTGTCGCGTAAATGATGTTCCAGAAAGCACGGCCGATGCCCAGGGTTCTAGGTCTGTGCAACTTACAAGACCTAAAAGAGAGAGTAGCACACAAGGCAAAATGGCGATCTTATAAATAGTGATTGAAGTGTTATAAAACTGAAACCTTTTTGCCTAACCGTATGTTTTTCTTAAATGCATCTGATCTCTAGCGGCCTAATTCCCTTATCTGGTTGTCACTGAAACGTTGTCTGGCCATCTCAATGGCGGTCATCAATTCTGAGACCATGGAACAAAATGGTTAGAGTGAAAGCCACAAAAGCAAAGCGATCTTCTAAGTTCTGTACTAAATTCTACTCTATAACCTGGTTGCCCACGTGTGTTGTTGTTGTTGTAGGGTTTAACGCCATTTTTCAGCACACGATAGGCTATACATGGCAACAATATTAATGCTGGAGGAAGAACACGAGAGCCCTCAGAAAGAACCAAAATGACCTACGAGAAGCTACTGGCAAGCTTTCTCACATACCCACATTGGCCGAATTTGAAACTCGAACCCACGCAGACAGAGGTGAGATGGCAGCGATCCGTAACGAAGAGCGCTTTAGACCCCTCGACCACTCGGGGCCCCACCCTCGTTTGTTCTTAAAAAGCTGCTCTGGAGGATTACCCCTGAGAGTTAAGTATGCTAGTAAAAGAGTTATTGGACATGTCGAATGATTTTGTTGGTAGCAACATGCAAAATTGTCAATTTTAATCGTGCAGAATTTAATTCAATTTCGGAAAAAGCTAAGTCCAACATACAATGTTACATTACAATAAAATATAATAAAACATAAAAACATAATTTAAACGAATTAGCTAACAATGTAAATTAAATATGCATAATATTTCCTCTCATAGAAAATATAAAGATTTACGCAATAACGCTTTCTCACTGCCATGAAATTTTATGAATAACACAAAGTATACATGAAACAATAGACTTCTATACACGCGAAAGTGCATCTGCTATATAATTATTTTCCGTAACGTGCCTGATGTCATTATTATTGTCATGCAACGTGAACCACGACCTTAATGATCTCTGATTTTAGGTTTTCAACTTGCCAATGAACGTAAGGGGGTTTATTTCGCTAAACGCAATAACTGGAGATGGAACTAAACTAATTTACACTGCAAAGTGTTATAATGATAATATCAAAGCTAAGCATTCCTTCTCGATTGTGGAATAAGTTCTCTGGTGCTTATTTAATTTCTTAATATATAGCACACTGGATGATCAACATCATTTTTGTCTTCTTCAAACCCCAACATCACAATTTTAACGATTAATGATTGGCTGAAATTTTGAGCTCAGATAACTGGTGGACTCTGAAAAACGGTCTTTAGCTTTTCAAAGGCCCTCTGACATTTGTTCAAAGCTATGAAACGGTCGGGGTGGGGGGCTCA
Source organism: Unio pictorum (assembly GCA_030141615.1). Lineage (NCBI taxonomy): Eukaryota > Metazoa > Mollusca > Bivalvia > Unionida > Unionidae > Unio > Unio pictorum. The sequence goes on from JARLTB010000060.1 coordinate 9,491,720, forward strand.
TTACATTTTGTTAGGTATTCATCAATTATAGAAAAATTGGAACATAATTTCCGATAAAATACAGTCACCCCCGAAGATCGCTTTCTACTGATAGACACAAGGAATTCAGAAATAGCTGTGACTTTAGCATCCACAGTTTTGACTTATCTATGTCCGCGCTATGTCATATAAATGTTACACAAGCACGGCAAAACTCACATTTAGATAAATTAATTGTCAAGTTTGCATCAGTGATTCTGTCAAAGAATTTCCGAATTGTCGCTTAATGATCTTTTCATGTGTCTTTCTCGATTATGAAATCATCGATGTAAGCACCTCAATTATCTAAACCATATGCAATCATGTTTATAATGAACTAATTACACAAAGGAAATTCCATAACCTAGATCTAGACCAAAATAAACATGTTTACTTTATTGATAATAATTCTGACAATAAATTCATACACATAGAGAATGAATTAGCTATGTATTAGCTGTTTACACAGAATTTAAAAAGTCAGTTCATGTCAAGCAGAAATAAATTGAATTTGGACAAGGTCAAGTCCAATATACAATGTACATTACAATAGCATGTAATAAATATAACAATAATATAAAAATAACAAACAAACAATGTATATTAAATATATATAACAATAGATTTTGTTTTTATAATTATATATTTATTGTAAAATAGGGGAAAGAATGTGAGGGTTTAAAAGAAAGACAAAATATTTAAAATGAAGTATTTAACTGTATCTCTAAATATACAACTAGAAGGGCTAGTACATTTTTTCAAGATATTTTAAAGGTTTTATTGTATGGAGGCAAGCAGATCAAAACGCTTAGGTCAGTGACATACCACAAACAAGAAATCAATGAAACATTTACGATTTAAAACAAAAGATTTATATTTTTTTAAGAAATTAAATTCTGTGTACAAATGGATGTTGGAACGACTAGTGGTGGATCTCAGGGTTCATGATTCTCGCGAATCGGCAAGCGTTTTAGTCGGTACTGCATACGTTTCGTTGTGGAGAAAGTCTCAGCGGTCACAGTGAGTTGACCAGCTGATCCAGTCCAGGAGCTGTCATCATGACCGTCTTGGTGAGGAGCTAACTGGTCATAACTGTTTATGTTCTATACTTGCTGAGAAGTTATAATGTCATCATTCAGCCAGATCGGCATCTGGTTAACTGACTGAGCGCTTGATAATTTTTATTTCGATATTTCATATTCTTTTTTACTTGAATATATCATAATATTTTAAACAAAATAATGAACATGTCCATACCTTGATACATTTTACAGAAAAAGATAAAGGGAGAAGAAAACTATAAAACTTAAATAGAAGAATGGCAATATGACTTTAGAGATTTATTTGACATACATAGCAATCAAGATCAGTAATAATGCTTCAAGGATATCCGACAACATTTTCAAGAAAATAGTCATTAGAACAATTGAACAACTTAATCTTACTAATTGTAAGTCGAGGTCGCATGCATGCACTAGAATGTATTTACTGGGCAGATTACACAAACCAATATGCATTTTCTTATAACCTGCCTAACTAGGCAGACTGCACAACGCAGTATGCATCGTCTAATAAATTGCCCTACTGGCATTACACAAACCAATATGCATCGTCTAATAAATTACCTTACTGGGTAGAATACACCACGCAATATGCATCGTCTAATAAATTGCCTTACTGGTCAAACTGCGCAAAGCAATATGCATCATCTAATAAATTGACTTAGCAAAATACACAAAACAATATGCATCGTCTAATAAATTACCTTCCTGTGCAAAATACACAAAGCAATATGCATTATCTAATAAATTGAATTAGGCAGCAAAATATACAAATCAATATATCTTGTCTAACAAATTGCCTTAGGCAGCAAAATAAACAAAGCAATATGCATAGTCTAATAAATTGTCTTACTGGGCAGATTGCAAATGCAATATACATTGTACAATAAACTTACTTAGGCGGCATCACAACAACATTATAAAAAACTAATGCTGTATAATAAAAAAACTAATTCTTACATCGGCGCAATGCCACATAAATTATAATATCGCTTCGAGATTCGGATCGACCAGAGTGTGTATGTATAAAAACTTGGCTGGTATCCAGTGTTCTTCTTCTATCAAATATACTGGTCGCCACCTATAGCCTACTGAATACTGAACAATGAAGTTAAACCCCAAAACCGATTGCTCCGGTTGCATAAGTGGTAGAGCGTCCGACACAGGTGAGGAAGGTCGTGGGTTCAAACCCTTACGAATTAAAGACTTATAAATATGGTTCCTGCAGCTGCCTCGCTTGGCAATCGGTATTAAGAGGTTAGTGTTAGGATTGATTGGCTTGGTGTCAGACATAACTATACATTTTTTCCCTGCATATATCATAGCGATATCACTGAGAAATTGTTAAAATCAACTTAAAAATCCAAATCACTAAACCCAAAACGACACCAAACCTTTAGGCAAGTGTCCCTCCGCCAATTTAATATCAAAGTACATTTAAGGCTATCTACTCCATCCGGGCTTCCAATAAATAGGATGCGGCGTATATAGTATTCGTGATGATGATTATAACAATGAAAAGAAATATATTTATTGAGTTATTACAAAACATATTTTAATCTTGTCTGAATTAAACGTTCAACACATGCATATTCATTTTGCAATTGGGACCTTTAAACATGCAGTTTTAAAACTGAAGTGATATCAGTGACCACTATGGTTTGATTTCGTGACCATTACGAGGTGCAACCATCTATACATGTGATCTTCCGTACATTTATAGGGGTTGTTTCAATACAGTTTGGTAATGTTTTTGGACTTTCACAATTTGTTGGGTGTCGTATATAGAAATACGTTTAATTTTTATATTTTAAAATGTACGCGTATGCTGTATATAGGATTGTCTTTTTCAGTTGTCATTGCTGTCATCTGCATTATATAATCTATTTAATTTGTACTTTCTGTGTACATGTCGATTTTTATTGGGATATATTTGGTATTTTTCGTGTCGGTAAAATAATTCGTCAAGATCTACTGTTGTATGTTATCCAAAATATCGAATATTTAGATAATCTCCTTTTATTATCTTTGACCTATTACCTAAATTCAGCGGCTTGGAAATCATGTGACATTCGTCTACCTTATTTTGTTCCCAGGTGTGATGAACTCAAACAAAATTATTTAATTGATTTCGTTCAATAATAAGATCATCTTAGCAGATGGATTATTTCGGGGACTTCTAATTAATAAATGCATATTTTTACAAGAGTAACTTTACAAGAGTATCGAATAATAAAATACATTGAGAACATCATCTGTACGGTGTACACCGATATCATCTATATGGAGTAATACATTTGTCCACAACAATATCATCATCTGTATTGAGTAAAATACAACTATATCATTTTCTGTATGGAGTAAAATACAACAATCTAATCATTTGTATGGAGTAAAATACAACAATCTCATCATCTGTATGGAGTAAAATACAACGATCTCATCATCTGTATGGAGTTAAATACAACGATCTCATCATTTGTATGGAGTTAAATATAACGATCTCATAATCTGTATGGAGTTAAATACAACGATCCCATCATCTGTATGGAATAAAATACAACGATCTCATCATCTGTATGGAGTAAAACGACAATCTCATCATCTGTATGGAGTAAAAATACAACAATATCATCATCTGTATGGAGTAAAATTCAACAATCTCATCATCTGTATGGAGTAAAAAACAACAATCTCATCATCTGTGTGGAGCAAAAATAAAACAATCTTATCATTTGTATGGAGTAAAAATACAACAATCGCATCATCTGTATGGAGTTAAATACAAAGATCTCATCATATGTATGCAGTAAAATACAATGATCTCATCATCTGTATGGAGTAAATATACAACAATCTCATCATCTGTATGGGGTAAAATACAACAATATCATCATCTGTATGGAATAAGATAAAACGATCTCACCATCTCTATGGAATAAAATACAACAATCTCATCATCTGTATGGAGTAAACTACAACTATATCATCATCTGTATGGAGTAAAATACAAATATCTCATCATCTGTATGGAATAAAATACAACAATATCATCATCTGTGTGGAGTAAAATTCAACGATCTCATCATCTGTATGGAATAAAATACAACGATTTCATCATCTGTATGGAGTAAACTACAACTATATCATCATCTGTATGGAGTACAATACAACAATCTCATCATCTGTAGTGAGTAAAATACAACAATATGATCATCTGTATGAAGTAAAACACAACAACCTCATCATCTGTATCAGGTAAAATACAACAATCTCATCATCTGTATGAGGTAAAATACAACAATCTCATCAGCTGTAAGGAGTAATATACAACGATCTCATCATTTGTATGGAGTTAAATACAACGATCTCATCATCTGTATGGAGTAAAAAAAAAACAATCTCATCATCTGTATGGAGTAAAAATACAACAATATCATCATCTGTATGGAGTAAAATACAACAATATCATCATATGGATGGGGTACAATACAACGATCTCATCATCTGTATGGAGTACAATACAACAATCTTATCATCTCTATGGAGTAAACTACAACAATCTCATCATCTGTATGGAGTAAAATACAACAATCTCATCTGTATAGAGTAAAACACAACGATCTTATCATCTGTATGGAGTTAAATACAACGATCTCATCATCTGTATGGAGTAAAAATACAACAATCTCATCATCTGTATGGAGTTAAATACAACGATATCATCATATGTATGCAGTAAAATACAACAATATCATCATCTGTATGGAATAAAATACAACGATCTCATCATCTGTATGGAGTACAATACAACGATCTCATCATCTGTATGGAGTAAAATACAACGATCTCATCATCTGTATGGAATACAATACAACAATCTCATCATCTGTATGGAGTAAAATATAACGATCTCATCATCTGTATGGAATAAAATACAACGATCTCATCATCTGTATGGAGTAAACTACAACTATATCATCATCTGTATGGAGTAAAATACAAATATCTCATCATCTGTATGGAGTAAAATGCAGCAATCTCATCATCTGTATGGAATATCATTGTGGAGTAAAATACAACGATCTCATTCATCATCTGTATGAGGTAAATACAAAGATAACATCATATGTATGGAGTAATTAAATACAATGATATAATCTGTTTGGAATAAAATATACTGATATCTTCATTTGCATGGAGTAAAATCCAATGTAATACAATTAAGTAATATAAGACAAAATTATTATCAGTTGTGGAATATCGTGTTACGAAAACTTGCCTATGTCTTCATGTAGTCAAATGTGTTTTTTCTGGATAATGAGTTTGTATTGATGAGGAGATAGCTCAGTGAAAACCATACTCGGTAGATAACTCAGACGTGTATAATTGGTAGGCTCTTGATTTATCTCCCTTATTTTAAATCTCGGTTTGATCAGCCATGTAGACATACAACACAATTAATTTTACTACAGTTCTCTACATATACATCTCAGTACTGGCCTTTCCACTGTGTGACGAATAATACAAATCATATATTAATCTAAAATACCTCCAAAGAGGACTTCACGGTGAAGTTCTTGTCAAGGGTTCGCCCGCATTTTTTGAGAGGCTGCACTGTAAACAGAGCAGCAGATAAACAGAACACATAGTTCACGTTCGGATCATCACCAAGGCCTTATTACTTAATGTGCACTGTCGCCGAAATACACACAGACAACCACTCTCTGAGCTCATATTCTCAAGAATAAACAATTACCTTTAAATCCCTACCAAAAAATGCATCAATATAACTCTTCAATCACCACCAAAATGAGAGATGAAAAAATGTTCACAAAATATACAAGAACTACTACTACTGAACTGGAAATACTAATTGTGATGGGATTCCATGTGGTCATGGTTTCTGAAACACCTGTATATAAAATCAGGATGAAAAGCGTATAAAAAATGTGTGAGAGTTTATTGTACATTTTCAATATTCAATCAAGATGATATCCTTACCAGGCGACTTGTTGAATTTCAAAGTTCTCGAAACTTAAAGTATTTCCTTTGAAGACATTGGTTCATTTAGTACTATGTAGTGTTCTCTTATGTTGACACTATTCTAACTGGATGCTTGTATGTTCCTAAAATAATCATGAATGGTGTTCAGTTCGACAGCTGTGACTTCATTTTATATAGTCACTTTGTTCACTAGTGACTAGTATAGCTCTGACTTCATTTGATATAGTCACTTTGTTCACTAGTGACTAGTATAGCTCTGACTTCATTTGGTATAGTCACATTGTTCACTAGTGACTAGTATAGCTGTGACTTCATTTGGTATAGTTACATTGTTTACTAGTGACTAGTATAGCTGTGACTTCATTTGGTATAGTCACATTGTTCACAAGTGACTAGTATAGCTGTGACTTCATTTGGTGTAGTCACATTGTTCACTAGTGACTAGTATAGCTGTGACTTCATTTGATATAGTCACATTGTTCACTAGTGACTAGTATAGCTCTGACTTCATTTTATATAGTCACATTGTTCACTAGTGACTAGTATAGCTCTGACTTCATTTTATATAGTCACATTGTTCAATAGTGACTAGTATAGCTCTGACTTCATTTTATAGTCACATTGTTCACTAGTGACTAGTATAGCTCTGACTTCATTTTATATAGTCACATTGTTCACTAGTGACTAGTATAGCTTTGACTTCATTTGAGATAGTCACTTTGTTCACTATTGACTAGTATTGTTGCGGATATGCTGTTTGAAAATTTCTTAGTTAATCAAGGGTTTTCTTGCTATCTAAGTTTTCAAGTTTTCTGATTGTTGTATTGTTTTTATTGTAATATGGGTATTACTTTGATTACTATATCTTGTGTATAACATAGAAGTCTATTTTAATCTGGGCATTATTTATTGATTACTATATCTTGTGTATAACATAGAAGTCTATTTTAATCTGGGTATTATTTATTGATTACTATATCTTGTGTATAACATAGAAGTCTATTTTAATCTGGGTATTATTTATTGATTACTATATATTGTGTATAACACGGAAGTCTATTTTAATCTGGGTATTGTTTATTGATTACCATATATTGTGTATAACATGGAAGTCTATTTTAATCTGGGTATTGTGTATTGATTACTATATATTGTGTATAACACGGAAGTCTATTTTAATCTGAGTATTGTTTATTGATTACTATATATTGTGTATTACATGGAAGTCTATTTTAATCTGGGCATTATTTATTGATTACTATATCTTGTGTATAACATGGAAGTCTATTTTAATCTAGGTAGTATTTATTGATTGCAATATCTTGTGTATACGATGGAAGTCTATTTTGTAATCCGGGTATTATCTGTTGATTACTATATATTGGGTATACGATGGAAGTCTATTTTGTAATCTGGGTATTATCTATTGATTACTATATATTGGGTATATGATGGAAGTCTATTTTGTTATCTGGGTATTATCTATTGATTACTATATATTGGTTATACGATGGAAGTCTATTTTGTAATATGGGTATTATTTATTGATTACTATATCATTTGATTAGGATGGAAGTCTATTTATTGATTACTATATCTTTGTGTATAGCATAGAAGTCTATTTTGTAATATGGGTATTATTTTTTGATTACTATATCTTGTCAAGTCTGCTTAGTTATCTCTAGATAAGGTATACCAATTCGTCTCTAGATATGGTAGACTTTGTTTTCTCTGGATGAGGTATACCTATTGATCTATAAATAAGGTGTAACAAGTTATTTCTAGATAAGGTGTACCTAATTGTCTCTAGATAAGATGGACCTATTTATTGCTAGATAGGGCGTACCTAATTACCTCTAGATAATGTATACTTAGTTATATCTAGATAAGGTGTACCTAGTTTTTGCTAGATAACGTTTATCTCTAGATATGGTGTACCTACTTAATTCTAGATAAGCCGTACCTAATTATCTCTAGACAATATGTACTTAGTTATATCTAGATAAGGTGTACCTAGTTATTGCTAGATAAGGTGTAACTAGTTATTTCTAGATAAAGTTTATCTCTAGATATGGTGTACCTACTTAATTCTAGATAAGGTGCACCTACTTATTTCTAGATAAAATGTGCCTAATTTGTTTCTAGCTAAGGTGTACATGTACCTAGTTATTTCTCGATAAGGTGCACGTACAATGCAAACGGTGTAAATTAGTTCAGAATCAGGACGTATATTCTAACGTAACATTAATGATTTTACAACTGGTGTTAGTATTTGTTCTTTGTACAACTTATTTTTCATTTGCGCAACCAATTTTTTTTAAATATTTAATAAACAGGAAGCCATGATTGGCCGCACAATAATTTACTGGCGTCAGCTTACCTGTTCAAATACATCGCATATGTATTGTGGTTGTGCAATTGTATTATTCTCATTCAATGAATTAATTTGTTATGTATAAATTTAATACAGAACTATCAGGTGACATACTAGTTTTTAAATTTTTCCTTTATAAAATGTCCTTTGCCATTTGAAATAAAGCTGGTCGTGTAGTGTATTACATATGCAATGTTATTGATCAGAGTAAGTACAGGATCTATTTACAACAAGATGTATCCCGTATTAAATTTCTTTTTATAAACAGTTATATTTCATCATTTGCATTTTATAACAGACATTTTAAACGAATAATGATTTTTTTCTTTTATTATTCCCCACACACTAGAGCTGAATATGTGTTCAGTGTTGTATTTAAAGTTTGATGTATAGATCCTTAGTTCCATAACATGGACAAATCATATTCAATAAAAATCAGTTTGTGAACATGAAACATCTTTCAATAGTCAAGATAAGTTTCTTGTCAATGTCCAACAACTCAGTGTACATACATATATTTTTTTGTAAATGTCTAACAACTCACTGTACATACATATATTTTCTTGTCAAAGTCCGACTACTCATTGTACAGTCATATATTTTCTTGTCAAAGTCCGACTAATCACTGTAAATAAATATATTTTCTTGTCAAAGTCCGACTACTCATTGCACATACATATATTTTCTTGTCAAAGTCCGACTACTCACTGTACATACATATATTTTCTTGTCAAAGTCCGACTAATCACTGTAGATACATGTATTTTCTTGTCAAAGTCCGACTACTCATTGTACATACATATATTTTCTTGTCAAAGTCCGACTAATCACTGTAGATACATATATTTTCTTGTCAAAGTCCGACTACTCACTGTACATACATATATTTTCTTGTCAAAGTCCGACTAATCACTGTAGATACATATATTTTCTTGTCAAAGTCCGACTACTCATTGTACATACATATATTTTCTTGTCAAAGTCCGACTAATCAATGTAGATACATATATTTTCTTGTCAAAGTCCGACTACTCACTGTACATACATATATTTTCTTGTGAAAGTCTAGCTACTCACTGTACATACATATATTTTCTTGACATGAGAAAATTTAACAATTCGTGTATTTAAGACGCTTTTTAAATTAAAAACAAGTAAAGATTATTTGCTGCTCAGGTCAATTCTACTCAGTCAAAAGAAGATTTTTGTTATATGATACACAACTAAATAATACTATAGTGTCCCGATCAGCATAACAAGTACGTTTGGAGGGGGAAAAAAGAACTGTCCTGTTTTAATTAATTAATCAAAAAACATGTTATAATTTTGTGCAAGTATTCAGACAGTGACGGTTAATACGGAACCACTCTTACCTTAGGTAATTCATTTTACTGGGATAATATATGTGATCAAAGTTGTGTTTTAAATTGTTTCTTAAGATGACATTTTACGTATGTTTGTATTTTAAATTATTTTGGTAGAAAACATTTTACGTATGTTTGTATTTTCAATTATTTGGTAGATAACATTTTACGTATGTTTGTATTTTACAAATACATGTAACTATACCTAGAACAATACCATTGAATGCATGATGTCATCAGCGGTCAGATATTTTCCATTTTGAATAGCAGGACTATGCCTAATGATTATGTTAACTTGTCTGTTATCTATCCTTGTCACTCGAAATTTCAAGATGATCAATACGTAATTTCTAGAGACATCGTTGACTCCATACAACTAATTTTATTTTGTGACCCAGCTATGTTTAATAGATTGTAAACAGCCCACGACAACACATGTCAAACACAAAGCCTTCTACAACATCAGAGCCGAAAATATAGTCCTTGAGAGAGAGATTCATTTGTCCCTTATTTAATGCTTTATATTAAGCACTTAACTGAGCCTGACAATTCATCGGGGCTGGTATGGGCGTTTTCTTCCTGGTTCTTTTTAGGGGGTGGGGGTGGATAGGGAGCGGGTGGTAGTATGTTACTCAAGTCAAACCAGTTTTGTTAACTGAGTTACAGGATAGCACATAATGTTTTACGTTGGTTTGTTAGCTAAAACGTTTTACGGATGTATACCAAAACATGTTTAGAGGTCCAATCAGGACGGTGGCCCCCTTTCTGTATAAGCGGACATTCATGAGGACATAGTTTTAAAGTAAAATTGATTTAAATGTCTTTTTAGCATAACCATGTAAACAACCACACACAGGAATTCAGGAAGAACTGAATATGTAAATGTATATGATACACGTTTACGGTATAAAGACCGTTTTCCCATTGTGTAGCTGAGTAAATAATATTGAAATGAGTCATTCTTATTGTCACTAGGGCGATAGCAGTATTATTCATCCAAGTGATGTCATATTTGCCTGCGGGAAAACCTTGGGTGAATGCGTCCAGCTTAGATATGACGCTTACTGAAGGATATACAAAATTGCTGATATAATGTCATAATAAGGTCGTTTATCATTATCAACATTGCACAATATTTAAGTATCTTCATTCCCTTATAATTTAACAATGACCAATAATACATCAACAATAACTGTCATGTAACAATCATGACATCAACAATAATTAAAAAGCACAACTACACAAAATAATAAAGCGAAAATATACTGAGAACAGATCTCGTTAAATACCAGGCCTTATATGGCTCGTTTTAGCAGCATATGTAATTTTTTAAGACGGGTAAATTGCTTTCTGTCATATAGGTATTCGGTGAGTCATATCGTCTACGTCTGCATTTTTGAGGGCCTTTCCAAATATCAACGACCTAGGCTATATTTAGGTCAATAGGAAAACACTAATTTAATAATAGTATCATCATTGTTGAATTATGTAACTACGAAAACAACGCTTTCAAATGAAGAAGAAAATCAGTTTTTTGTTTGCATATGCATCTTTTAACTCTGTTTTATACATTACCACCGCATGTGAATCACGGGTAACGATTTCAGCTCCATGTAAACTGTTTAAGACGTGGTAATACATAGTGAGGACAATGTTGTCATAGCATCAACCCTGCTAAGTAAGCTTTATATTACTGATTTTTGAAATGTGATATGTACTTATATAATGTAGTAACTTAACTGTTGTTTAAACAGAAATAAAAAAGTATTTATGGTACGGCAAATATCATAAGTCCACACATATAGGCCTAACACGAAATATTGTAACCAGTTTTGTCTAGTAAATTACAAATACTGATTATATTTTATCAGTTAACGTTAATTTGTCTGCATGTTTAATTTGTTGCATTTAAAAAATATAATGAAAGAATTAAATAATAGTAGTTCTTGACATAAAGGTTCCAATACACTTTTCACATGAACATACAAAAGAGAAGAATCAAATAACTGTAATCGAATTCATTCGAAAACGCATTTCACTGAAATCACCAGGTAAATGCAAAGTGTAGTCTCCTCAGACAAAGAATATAGTAGTATACACTCTCCAATTTGTTTGCACCCATACTGATTTGTTTAAATTAAAAATACATCAAATATTTAAAAAATGAACACAACTTATCTCATTCATCAAGATACAATTTCTAACATAGCTACAAATTTAATGGTATTCCACACAGTGGTTTGGCAACCGAATGAAAGGATACTTTTTACATTTATATTTGGGTGTGATATCAGAACGTTTATCGGACAGATGGAATTCACGTCAACCGTGTGGTGTCTGGCTATTACAAAATATGACTGATGTTTAAAATTTGGGTGGGTGGGTAGGTAAAGATAATAAACAATAAGAAGTTAAATATATCTACAAAAATACAAGCTCATAAAATCAACTAGAGAAATGTTAAGTCACCACTGACACCTTCGTTGTCTAAAACGTATTACAACATTAAAAAACGACAAGCCTTACCTTCACTTCCAGTCCGTAACACGCTTCTTAATATGTTATCTAATGCTCATTCACTTATTGATTATTCATTCCAGAAGACAAATGCTTACCATCATTATTATTAACACGAAAAAGGGTAAATGCTGGGTACAACTCAAGGTTTCAAGTGTTCTGTCATTTGTATGATCTCTGAATATACGGGTGTTTGTCTCAATACATTATATTATTACTTTCATAAAGTATGTTATATTGCATCACAACATATTCCTTTATTGCCAGTGATTTCAGCTCTTTCAGGCCAAAAAATGTTCACGCACTATAATATTTGTTGATCAAATGACAGTAATAAAATAAATACAGGGTAATTTCTGACTATGATTTATAGATATTGCATGTAGATATTAGGCATTGTTTCTCGTCTGTCAATACCATATTTCACATCTCAGTAGAACAATGTAATCAACTCAGTTAACATATATATATATATATATATATATATATATATATATATATATATATAAGTTTTCAAGTTGATAGGAGGGATTTTTCAGATTGTTTTCCAGTAAACATCTAATTGTTTCAACCACAGTTGGCCTATTAAACCTACGGTTGATCATTACCATCCCGTTTAAGATGGGTTTTTTAACACTTACATTTGGGTGTGAGATCAAAAAGTATTTCTTTTTGGAAAGTTGGAATTCACGTCAACCGTGTGGTATCGACATAGGGAAGACGTGTGGTATCGACATAGGGAAGACGTGTGGTATCTACATAGGGAAGACGTGTGGTATCGACATTGGGAAGACGTGTGGTATCGACATAGGGAAGACGCTTACTGTAGTGTCTTACATGCGATATTACATCGAGTCATATTAGCATAAAATCAGTTGGAAGATACTTTATCTTCACAGAAATAGTTAGTCTGATATTCGTTATGGTCTTTTAATCTACGGACGTACTTGAGCCAACGACTACAGTATTCAGAAAATATGGCCTAGTATTCAACTTTTTTCATTGCTATTCACAAGACTACCCGATAGGCATAAGATCAGGCCAGATAGTTTTGTCATATCAGGACAATTCTCCGTTCCATTGTTGGTGTGCAAAAAATGTAAAAGTATTTAACGTATGTCATATAGTGTTTATAATGTTTTTAGAAGCAAAAATGAAGAGACGTGATTACCACCATATTTATTCTAATAACAACAACTTGAAATATGTCGTGGCAGCAAACTGAAAAAGCCAGACTAATTAAGAAAGAGAACAGGTCAATACTGGTTTTGTTGGAATCACCTGACTAGTAGGCCGCTGACATTAGGGATGTTTAATATGGTCAAAAATAGAAAATCATTACCTAGATTTCAACATTCAGTTGTCCGATGCTTAGTAAGGTTTGATTTATTACCAGTTAGCGTTTGTGGGAAGGACGAAGTACGTTTCAGCAGAACAACCACATTTCTGAATGTACAAGTCCTTTTTACTACAAAGTAATTTTTAATAAAGTCTAGTGAAACAAAATAAAGAGCACCGGGTTAAATTTCGACAACGTTTCATTTCAATTTAATGCAAGTAGAGCTTGATCTAGAGTCTTTTAAGATTGTTCGATCCGGTAGCAAGTGGCTAGATGTAATCTACATTCCGTTTGATATGACCTGTGGCACGTGGCTTTATGTAAACTTCATTCAGTTTGGTAGGACCGGTAGCACGTGGCTATATGCAAACTCCATTCAGTTTGCTATGACCTGTAAGTACTAGATATTGTAACACTTGCCTTGATCTAAGGTCCTTTAAATTTTACACTTCAACATATATACCAAAATATGAAACATAGGGTGAGAAAGGTTTTTGGAAACTAGGAATACATTCGAACCAGAATGTGTTTTTTCTTTCTTGAACCTCAAAGTAATTAATAGTTTTAACTAGTATAATTGATATAATAATATTTTACATACAAATCAGAGCAATAATAAGTGTTTAAACTAATTTGGGGGCTGAAACTCTAAGCCTTGAAATGTGTCTCCCTCTACCTGTTGTCCGGTCTTAGATAGTTTCTGATATAACTAATATGACTGAGGAAATAAGGTTCGATTCAGCGATGTCAGAGTACGGACCAACAAGTTAACTTATTTTACCAATGTGCTAATCTGAACTGCGACTTCAATTTGGTCTGCTCCTATTTGTTCTCATGAATGACTAAGTACAAAAACAGTCCATTAACAATGCACTTAAAACCACAAATTTGGCATTTTATTAACAAAACTCATCCCGCAGAATACCACTGAGATAATTGCGAATAAGTTACCAGCATTATTTTTAGCAGATATTGTAACAATCCCTTGCTATCTACTACTGAGTTAGTCTTTTTTATAGCATATGTTTAGACCACAGGAAAATACGTCAAGTAAACAACATAAATTCTTTAGAAGACATATAATTATACAAAATACTTGTACTACTTGAAACGCTCAAATCACTTCCCGCAACAAATTAATTTCTCATCCTTTCCATTGCCAATCTATTGACTTACTCAAGATAATATATCGCTCCGCCTAAGCAAATCACGTGGCATGACGAAAACCTATTAATCTCGAACAAACATTCAGTATCTGGCAAATAAATATTTTTTTTCAGTTCCAGTGATAAATTTATTAAAAATGATTTTTATTATTCTTAAAAATACTGCAGCAAACAACATTTGCATTTGTATTACAAAGTTGTAAATCATGAAAGTCAATTTTATAGCAGCTGGACGACATATTAATATGCAGGACAATGATATTAATGTATTTAGTATACAGTCTTATATGTATTAATTCTTTACTGAATTTCGCTTATGCTCTGCCTTAGAGGTCAATGAAGTTTTAAAAACAATAACAGATTTCCAAATATGTTTTATGATTTATAAGCTTACTATTGTGCATAATTTGCAACTTCTAGTCAACCAAAAAACTATTATATTACCCATTCATTCTTTCTTTAATACACAAATACGAGGTCAAGTAATCTCGCACTATTGACGTTTAACATTTGTATTGAGATGTGCAAATAGTGGAAGAGTGACGCATCGATTCATAACTGAAAACCATTTATAAGCTCATTTTTGTATATGAATATATAATATTCCACCAAATAATCATTGTCAGTTTCTTTTCACATACATCTATAAAAAGAACGATAAAAGGAACACAAAAGAAATCTTTTGTCTTTAGGTCTAACAATCGTGTGTGAATGTGCATCTGCACTCTTTACTCACCAGTGTGATTATATGACTCTGACTGAAACTTAGATATGTGTTATCGCAGTTAGGTTAAAAAAAAGTAAGTTTCATTTAAAACTGTTGTTTGCAACAACAAAGAAAACAATTTATTTTCACATCGCTGAGAACTCAGATTTACTTAATATAAAATAAATTTAACGTTGTTGGTTCCGTAAAGCCAAAATTTGATGTCATGCAACCTAAACCTCTTGCGATTATAGGCATCATTCTGCATTAATCATTTGTTACCAGTTTCTAAATATGCTAAGAGTTGGGCATTTACTTGGAATAAACTCCATTTATCATGCCCTTTTCAATAATTGTAAAGTATCTATATTGATTTAAACAAGTGTCCAAAGGCACCCTCACATGGAGTGGAGCAATACCTCCCCCCCCCGTATTTGGAATAAAAATGATTTTGGACACATACGTAAAACTTAATAGCTGAACAACTTCATGTTTACCATACACCCACCCCAGTCCAGAAAATAATTATTTGGACGCCCCTCTTAGTGTTTCAAACTGTTTATGACAAACTGAGAGAGAGAGAGAGAGAGAGAGAGAGAGAGAGAGAGAGAGAGAGAGAGAGTAGTAGTAGTAGTAGTAGTAGTAATAGTAGTAGTTGTAGTAATGCGACTATATTTTTAAGTCGAATAATTTTGTCAGTGTACAATTTCATAAAGGTAAACATTTCTTATCAAAACGCTGTTTAAGACTTGATTTCGCAACATTTTCTTGGTTCTGGCCTAGCGAGTATACATGTTATACTAATTTTTATAAATACTAAAAATAGGGAATAATACTTGCCACATCGAAAGCGAAACACAACAATTGTGCTCATTATATTTTGTGATGGGTTAGTAGAAAAACAGGTTTAAGGACCATTATTTATGATCAAGGTTAAAAATTTCAACTGGTACCGATGAAGATCATATTTCAAACTATTATATTATTTATTGATATTTTACAGCCTGATTTATATGCATCTAACAGTTTTTAACTACGCTATGGGAATTTAACCAGACTATTCAATTTGAATTTCGTCTTCCTGTTATAGAACCTTCATCCTATAAATGTTGGACACGTACTATCTTGTACATCTTATGTGTTCAAATAAATCTCTTGATCACATTTGCTCGCTTATCGAGTTTCCATTGAATAAGAAAACTTTAAATAAGCCTTTGTGTTTAATACCTACGTCTAGAGTCACGTGGTGGGGTCGTCTTACCTGTGCGAGATATCTCCTGGTGTTTAAGAGAAACAGTACCCAAAAGCAATGATCAAGAATTGACTCATGTAAGCCTGCTAAAGGGGAAAAGGAGAAGAAAATTTCTGAACCTGATTGAAATACGGTGTAATGTGCTATGAGATAATACAAGAAATCTTAAACGACGTCGTCATAAAACTTTAAAATGCACCCTTTGCATTTGGTTGACCTCGCAAATATTGCTGGTTTATTGGTCGTCTGTGTGCTTATTAGCATTAGTGCTGAGTTCGAACAGTGGAGTCCTAGAAATAGTCACAGAACTGATTTGTTTTGTTCAAAGTCATGTGAAAATAGCAGATTTAACTCTTATGAACAATGCTGTTGCTGTGAGTCCAAAACGTGCAGTGAACTCATTCCACCATCTTGTCAAGTCACAAATACTGTTCTACATATCGAATATGTTGAAGCAGTTGGAGAAAGTATTCTTTTACAGGAGCCAAGGGAAACTTACACAACTAATTTTGTGGTACAGCATGTTGATGGATATATGAGAAAATGTCCTCAAAATTTAATTCAATTTAGGAACATAACACGTATAGACTTTTCGCGAAATCGAATAACGGAAATATGTAACGTCACATTTTTGTTGGACCTAAGTGAGCTGATTTTAGAAGGAAATAAGATAAGACACATTTCTAATAAAACATTTTACGGACTTGTCAAACTTCGAACTATCAATCTTTCGAGAAATTTAATCAAGGATATCGACCCTAATACGATTTCTTCCGGGCTGAACATATTCACGTTCGATCTTTCTTATAATTCTCTAACTGAGTTAGATATTACAAACTTTATGCCAGAAGGTCCTTCGTGTGAAATAGTATTTAACTATAATCCGATTCAAAATATTGTAAACCGAATTGGATTTGAGTTCAATGTTAGTAAGCAGTACGGTGACGGATGGATCTCGATGAAAAACAGTTCGCTGCAGTCATTAATTAATTGGACCAGTTTTGGATTAAACGACTATACAGATATTGGTAAAACAATAACGTATGGAATATATTATTTTGGATCAAAATCTTTAAATTGTGATGGTTCACTTATCCCATATTTTGTAAATATACCAGCCTCTGTACTGAAGTTGCACGTGGCTGATATGGACAAAGTAATGTGTGCTTCGCCACAAAGTCAACAAGGCAAAACACTGTATGACGTCTTTAATTCTAAAGACAAATGGGACGAACTTGTTTGTGACATTATTGATGGTTGTCCTTCTAAATGCCATTGTTATGACATTCAGATAAGAAAACGACTTATTGTGGACTGTTCTAATTTGAGCCTAAGTGAAATGCCCGAAACTCTCCCATTTGGCAACTGGGGATCTAAAGAAATCGCACTGCTTCTTGCGAACAACAGAATAACCAGACTGGACAATAGAGACTATATAAATCGTTTATCATTACTTTATATGGCCGAAAATATTATCACTTATGTCGACAACAAGGCCGTGAGCCACATGACACCTAGCATTGAGCTATGTATTCCCAACAATACTTTCCAAATCTTACCCAAAGAATTCCAGTATTTAGATCCTGATAATCTCTTAATTGGAGATGAATATCTTCAGTGTTCATGCGAATTTCTCTGGGCTGAAAACTGGCAGAGGTATAAATTGCACGATATAAACAAAAGTTTACACTGTAATTATCAAAGTAGAATATTCAGCATTGATGGCATGACTAAAATTGTAACTGATTGTAAAAATCAATCTCTAGAATTTCCTAATTTAGCATGGATTATTATCGGGCTATTGTTAGGCTTACTTGCATCAGGCTTCAGCCTTTACAACTACCGGTACGAAATTTTCATTTTGTACAGGCGTTGCAGACTTCATATTCTGGAGAGAAAATTTGTTTTGAGCCCTGATGACATGGACAGTATCTTTATTTGTCGTGATGGGGTGAATTTAGATACTTTACAATGGTCTACAAGAGAGCTGGTTCCATACTTAAAGAGTGAAGGTTTTAAAACAACGCTGCCATGTCTAGACTTCTTGCCTGGTTCACTAATTGAAACAGAAACAACTGCAGCTGCCCAGAGCAGCAGGGTTTACATCATTGTGCTTTCATTATTACAAGGTATCAAATCCGCGGAAGACAACAATTCTAAGTCATCGTTTGAATTCGAATTTAGCGTTATCTGGCGAGAGTTTGCATCGCAGTCGATGAAGAAGATCATAGTCGTAAATTTTGATCAAATAGAAAGTAAATATGTTCAGGACAGGCGTTTAAAGGCGTTGATTCGTGTTGGTATAGTGGCGGATTTCTATGACAGAGAGGAGTTGTTATTGAAAAAGATAAGGAAACATTTGAGTAAACTGTTAACCAGTAGTTCCAGGAGACTGGCCGACAATGAACAACTAAATATGGATGGTACGGAGATTATTCATATGTCTAACGTTAATTATTTAGACACGGAACAAGGGACACGTACAATGGATAATATGTATAATCATTCTCTTTGTCATCATTATTATAATGATGCCAACCCAAACTCACACTACTCAGTAAATGAAGGAAACGTTTTCAAGCGTTTAAATGCTCCAAAAGATTCTACGTGTAACTGCAAATACAGACAATGTTACCTTAAAGGCACAATAATACATGGGAAGCAGTAAACGTCTTATATGACAGGTATATGCTGAGATCAATAATTATGCAACAGTTTTTGTTCTAAACCACAATATTCAACTTCAGAACATATAAGATGTCACAAATCAGATCTTCTTTTCTTGTGCCTTTCCTTTGCGCTTAAATAATCTCATATTTTATTGTTAAAAATTGCAATTTACAAGACCAAATAATAAGAACTAAGTTTTACAACGGATATGTTCCTCTCCATTGAAAATTTACAAAAAAATAAGAACCAAGTTTTACAACGGACATGTTCCTCTCCATTGAAAATTTACAAAATATAGCAGGCAAAAAATTGACAGTGTCGAATTAAACTATTGTATAAGTGAGAGAGGAAGGGAACAATAGATAGATAGATAGATAGATAGATAGATAGATAGATAGATAGATAGATAGATAGACAGACAGACAGACAGACAGATAAATAGATAGATAGATAGATAGATTCTGGTGTGGTCAGATTGGTACGAATATTACCTTTATAGAGAACAATACAGTCAAACAACATTTTGATTACCGAACTAGGGACTCTACATGATTGCAAAAAAAGATGACAATTAGAGACTCTACATGATAGTAAAAGATGACAATTAGGATTCTACATGATTGTAACAAAACTGACAATTAGGGACTCTACATGATTGTAAAAGATGACAATTAGGATTCTACATGATTGTAACAAAAATGACAATTAGGGACTCTACATGATTGTAACAAAAATGACAATTAGAGACTCTACATGATTGTAAAAGATGACAATTAGGGACTCTAAATTATTGTAAAAGATGACAATTAGGGACTCTACATGATTGTAACAAAAATAACAATTAGAGACTCTACACGATTGTAACAAAAATGACAATCAGGGACTCTACATACGTGTAGAAAAAATAATAACTAGGGACTCAAAATGAATGTAAATATGTAAATTTTGTAAGTTTCAATTACAAACTTGTTGCATTCCTTTCATATTTAATATTGATGTTTTGTTAAAATGTATGTGCCATTTCCATAGAAGATATTACTGAAGGTAGAACTAATAGGTGTCTATTATATTAGTAAATAAATAGTAGTAGTAGTAGTTTTCTAAACAAGAAATCCTGAAACCAGTGATATATTTGCTATTCTCAAGATTAACAATTAAGTATGTCAAATATTCGGTAACTTTACATACAGTGTGTGCAGTGTTATATTTTTATATGACAACATATCAAACAAGCACTGTAATAGATTCCGATTGGTCCAAACCATTAAATGAAATTATTGCGCTGTATTCTCTTTCATCATTGGCTGTGATCGTTGGTAAATTATCCTTTCTGTCTGAATATATCCAATTTATCCCATAGGCATATCCTATGATGCGCTGAAAAATGGCGTTAAACCCCCAACAATAACAACAAATAGAACTAAAAGAATTTATCAATTGATTGCGGGGACGTGGGGGTGGGAGGTTGTATTCCTGTAGCATGGAATTCACCCTATAGACAAGAGTCGTTTAAATGTTTACTTATACGAGTAAATAAAACCACCTCTTTTCTCAGAAAATATGGACATGAACCGGTCACCAGTCTGAGAAAACGTTATCCAACCACAATTGTTTATGCCGTAAAACATCTCATATAATCTAAATGTTCTTATTAGGCTATATTAGGCAATTCCAAATCAAATAACATTTGTATATGTATATTTTAATAACGAATAATGCAAGTATTCAGTCAAACATTGTCCTTGAAAATCGTAGAATGAAGGCCTATTATGATATAACTATGATTACCTATGTATGGTATGACAATGAAGGTCTATGTATGGTATAATTATGATTGCCTATGTATGGAATAACTATGAAGGCCCATGTATGGAGTAACTATGAAGTCTTTTGTATGGTATAATTATGATTGCCTAAGTATGGTATAAGTATGATTGCCTAAGTATGGTATAATTATGATTGCCTACGTATGGTATAACTATGAACGCCTATCATGGTATAACTATGATTGCCTATGTATGGTATAACTATGAAGGACGATGTATGGTATAACTATGATTGTCTATGTATGGTATAACTATGAAGGCCTATGCATGTTAAATATATTATGGTATAGAGGTGCTAAAACTATAATGGCCTATGAGTATTAAAAATACGATGGCAACTGTGTGTTGGATCTATTATGACCTATGGATTCTACAATTCTATTGTATGGTAACCTATCGATGACCTGTGGATGCTAAAACTATGATGGCCTATGGATGGTGTAATTATGATTACCTTTGGAGGGTATAACTATAATGCCATTGGATGATATAATTATGACAGCCTGAGGATATTATAAATATGATGACCTATATATGTTATAACTATCATGCGCTTGTGTATTTCTTTATGTGATTAAACTTGTATTGATGTTTTGATGTTTGTTTTGATTAGCATATTATATATAGCATATTATATATACGAAATTAGTATATCATATATGTGGCATTTGTCTTGATTTGTATATTATGTGTCATTCGTTTTGATTAGTTTATAATATTTGTGTGTAACTGACTGACACATACACGTGCAGATTTAAAAGACGTTAGGTTCACTAAATAGCAGAGAGAGAGAGAGAGAGAGAGAGAGAGAGAGAGAGAGAGAGAGAGAGAGACTGTTGATCAGGTAAGATTAGAATGAAATTGTAACTCACAGTTATTTGTAACAAAACAAGAGTTGTATTTTATCATTTTCGGTTTTAATAGATCGCATAGACAAATAATAACCCCTATGTTTGGGTTAATCATCACACACTGTTCATTGTGATGTATTTACAAGGTAAATACATAAGGTATACAAATTATATTCAACAATAATCAATTTTTTCGACATTAAAGAACCGAAAATACTCAATACTGGAAGAGAACCGGCTTTGTCAAAATCTGACAGCTCAACCACTGTATATACATATATTTTCCTGCTCAGCACAGACCATAGGAGAGCTTCGTCACCCGATCCCTACATTGTTAAAGCCTTCAAGGCTTATTTTTGTTAAATAAGTAAAGAAAGCTAACCAGTGCTTTTTTATTATATAAAGTTTACCTGGATTATTTTGATTAAGCTATTTGTTTTAAGTCGTGGTACAAATTATAACCATCACTATCACTACTTATCTTTATTGTGTTAATTTCCAACAGTAATTGAATAAATTTGTAGCGTCTTGGTGATTTTTATTTTGTTTATTTAAGAGCACCCGATCCCTACACTGTTAAAGCCTTCAAGTCTTATTATTATTATATAAGGTTTACCTGGATTATTTTGATTAAGCTATTTGTATTAAGTCGTGGTACAAATTATAACCAACACTATCCCTACTCATCTTAAAGTTTGACATATTGCCATTACATTGTAGTTTTCCCGCGATAACAATTACATAACGTAATGATTAACTCATCTGCTGCTACAGTTTGTGAGCAATCCATTCCAATTATGAAGCTATAAAAACCAAGTAAACATAGACTGAATAGAAAGTTCGCTATCACATCAAAATGCACCAGCGGATGTCACGCAATCTACTGTACTGGGTTTTCAATAAGGCATTATCTTCCGTGTACTGGTGCTCAATTCTCATTCAGTACCTTAAATTAGGTAAATGTATAGTAGCATTATGAGGTAAACATTTTACACAGACAGCATTAAAATCTTTTTAAAATTCCTCTGAACTATGGTTCTGTGCATGTTGTGAATATTAATACTACATTCTTCACAGTAAACGGACATTAGTATTCAAAAGCAATGGATTTGTCTCTGACCTAGACCGTCATCCATCAACACAGATGTGTATATTCTGGCAAACAAGGTAATTAACCGCCAGTACCTACACAAAGCCTTTACAATGAAACACAATCAATAATACATCAAGTGTTTACAACATGTTAGGCTTAAACAGAAAACATGTTTTGTCATTATTATCATTGTTGACGCATGAAATAAGCATGGACTTGCAACCAATTTGGTTTGGGAGTGGTGGAGGAAACTAATGGGAGTGAGTACAACCACAATTCAAGGGTCACACACACACACACACACACACACAATGACACACACATCATGGTAAAGCAAGATCCATTTTTAGGAATAGGGGTTGGGTTTTTATGGTTTGCTAACAACACCATCCCACTAAAGTCGCCCATTCCCATTGATCGTTCTTTTGCTATATATATATATATATATATATATATATATATATATATATATATATATATATATATATATATATATATATATATATATTTGTGGCTAGGGTTAAGGGCTATCAACCAATACAAGACAAGATAAAGATGTACAAATAATTTACCATAACTAGTTCTTGCCTCTTTACAAATTTGGCGAGAAAACAAGCTTCGTACTGCATTTGGCAGGAGTCGTCTGATGGTCATAATACCAAGTGACTCTTTACTTTTATAAACGGCATCGAAATTGTCCTCTTTCAAATGGTCACTGCAGACTATCTCGCCTGGTACTGGTAAAATAACGCACGGTACCATCTACTTATTGCAACTAATAACGAAAGTAGAAATGCACACTTCCCTACAGCACGTCACTTCCGCTTTGTCTTACTGGATTTGGCACGTAGCATTTCCTCCTTGTGATATAAAAAATGGATTACATTGCTAAAACGGTTCTTAAAACATTTGTTTTAATGACAAAGAGCATCAGTTTATAGTAGTTAAAAAATATATTTTATTTCATGTATGCAAAGGTTTTAAACTTGTTGATAGGGTTATCAGAAGATCGAAGACAGTATCTGATATCGCGTGTAGACCCATTAACTGTAGATATGTTCTGCTGAAATATGAAAATATTTACACCAATCTAATCCAAGCGATCTGATCAAAAGTGTTTGAATTAGTTTGATTTCCAGCTGTTAAAACCTTCACCGTAACCGCGCCATTTAACCAAACTTGTATTACAACATCATTGTATGACTCATTCTATAACAATTATATCTGGCGTTGTTAGTTGAAGTTCCTGTCCATATAAACTTCCTACTTCATCTTCATTTGAATGATATTTTAGCTTGTATGTTATTCGTATTGTCATTAGAACCTTGTCAAGGGCAAAAGCTTCATCAGACCAGTTTTCAAAAGTGGTTTTCGTTAATGAAATTCTAACACGATCACCAACATTAAACTTGTGTCTGCCATACATGTTCTCGTTTGCTAGAATCGGATTTGTTTATATCATTCGGCAACATATCTGGTGTACTGTGGCAGATCATCAATATATCTGGTATTGCTGTAGGCTGCTTGCATATCCTTTCGTGTTCGTGTTGTCTGCACTGTTTTTATTATCTATCAGATAAAATTTATCAATCTGAGTGCTAACCTAGTGTTATCAATTTTCTCATAACATTTTCTCCGTCCGGAGACCAAAATGTTTTTGTTTTTGTTATCATTGAACTTGCTGTTTCTGATGATGGAGTTATTTCTTAAATAACACGTTTTATATATCCAAACAGTTTGGCACCCCACCATTGATTTTACCAGCGATGTTTTATCTGACAGCTGCAGATGCAGCTCCTGTTGTAAAATCCTTTGACGGATCTAACGCAATAGGTGCTACTTTGTGACTTATTCCATGTATGTTTTATATTACCTTCTAAAAGATAATTTGAAAAACCCTCCTACTATTTCTGTGTGATAAAATGTTCGTTGTTTCATTTTGCTATACAAAATGTCTGATAGAATTAA
The DNA here is from genome assembly GCA_030141615.1 of Unio pictorum. Lineage (NCBI taxonomy): Eukaryota > Metazoa > Mollusca > Bivalvia > Unionida > Unionidae > Unio > Unio pictorum. Next base: position 9,516,932 of record JARLTB010000060.1, read on the forward strand.
CTTCTTTCAGTTACTGACACGCAAATGCAAATAGTATGTAACAATTTAATTGTTAACATCAATCTGACGGCCCTATTGATCCGTAAATGTCATTGTGATAGCTATTATCTGATTTTTAACACTGACAGGATAGTATATTATTTGTCACATATTTTACGTGCATTAAATGAACAAAACAAAACACCAGTACTGAACGAATAAATTGTCTGCCGTTGTCTACCTCGTGTTCTGTATGACCCAGTTACAATAGAACAGTCAATGAAGATTGTGTTTACATCTGTGATGTTGACGGCTGATTCACTGTCAGATGATAATATTGCAGATGTGTCAGATTCGTACTGTTGTTTGTTATATCCGATCAATGCTCCTATTATGTAAGGTTGATGTAATCTACAAACAGTTTGTTTTTACTGTTATTCTTGCTAGTAAAGTGTTACACATCGGAATTATCTCTAAAGTATCAGATGACTACTGACACTAGTTATAATATATTGTATTCCTTTGTTCATATATGTTATCTTGTAGGTGCCTTGTGGTTTGTTAAAACATTTCCACTCTATGATGCCATTTTTTTTACCCAGAACGTAATGTCGTCATTAATGTTACTTTTAACATTTGCCATAGAGTGCCAGACAATAGCAGATAATATTCCAATCATATGTTGACTTGGGAACGCTGGTCTGCCATGCTCAAGTCCAATAGCAGGATTATAGAACACGGAACAGTTCGAAGTTGTCTGAGATGAATCGAGCAGTAGCGTCATCGACGATATTTTTTTATTTGCAAATAAAAACATAATAGCTGGTTTGCATTAACGAATCAGGTAGCTGCGTAACACATTATAGTTTTATACTCGTCCGTCGTCAAAGATCCGTTTGATCTAAGATGATCAAATATTTCAACTAATTTATTGTCTATTTCTGTGCTTGTGATTCCAGCTTCTTTCGATGAGATTAGCAGCATAAGTCGATAAATAGTATCAGCTGCCGAGGTAAAGATTTTTAATCTAGAACCCGATGTTTCTTCCATAGTATAATATTCAGAACCTGATTCAAATTGTTTATCAAATTATATCCTCTGCAGATCGTCATTTTCCAGTGTATTTAACTTATCATCTTCTATTTATTTCGCCATTGTTTGCAATTGTGTCGTACTATCTTATAATATGTTCCAACATCAACACTATTCGTTGCAGAATCTAAATCATTTATAGCGTCGTCTGCTTGTTGCATTACATTATTCGAATTTTTTTATATAAAAAGTCTTCTTCCCTTTTATTCCATTATCTAATTTTTCGTGTATTTTAAAATTAACATTCTTTTTATTATCTCAAAATATAAATATTCAAAATGATTAATTTTTGGTACATAGTGCTTTTATAATTTTCTGTAATTTTTTTCTCGTTTACGTCCTCGAGTATATTTTGTCTTTCTCGTTGTTCTCGAATTTTGCCTACTAAATAACAGTCGTTTTCGTTAACGTTATCTGAAAACTCAGCTTGTCGTGCATCAGGATCACCAATTCGCTATTATTATAGTAATTTATTTTCTTTTGTTCTTCTTCAAGTCCTTACAATTTCTTTTACTTTCAGTTTTACTAGATCTTCTGGTGATACTTTATCAATACCGCGTTGATTACCAAGTACAGATGACAGGCTTAAATACAACAGCAATTTCATGTGGTGCTTGTTGTTATCCGCCACGTTTTTACTCAGTTTTTCTCTTAAACGCAGCTCTTGTATCAACATAGATCTATATAAGATTTATCCTCATCTTGTCCATTATTTGTTATTAACACACAAAGCTGTTATTTCCATGAGCGGTCTCATATTAAAACTCCGACCACAATACGAGAGTGAATCATTTGGTACTTTTTTGTAAGTAGAAACCATAAAACAAATCTACAAAACCATGGCTACAAAACATGAACGGATATGGTCTTTGACTAATGATTACGGATTAAATATATACAAGCATTCTAAACTTCGTTTGATGATGTTGTTATTGTTGTTGTTGTTGTAGGGTTTAACGCCATTTTTCAGCACACTATAGGCTATAATAGCGGCCAGTATTAATGGAGTAGGAAGAACCCGAAACAAAACCGGAAAGAACCACCGACCCAAGAGAAGCTACTGGTAAGCTTTCTCGCATACCCACATTGGCAGAATCTGAGACTCGAACCCATACAGAGGTGAGATGGCAGTGATCCGTAACGGAGAGCGCTTTAGACCACTAGGCCACTCGGGGCCCCCTAACTGCGTAAGAAGTATAACTCATCAAACAAAACTACAATACCATGCAACGGCAACAAAACGAAAACGGATAAAGACTTTGATTCATGGATAGAGATTTAAGATACACGCAAACTTTTTAAATTTAGTATTTAGTATGAAGAAAAAACCCACAAAACAAGCCAATATTTTTATGAAATTACAATAGAACAAGAATAGCTGTTGACTATGATTCATGGATACGGAGCTCTAAACATAAACAGACATGGATATAATTATGTAATTTTAAAAATGGTACCTCTTAAGAGATATACACCACAAAACACGAGTCTTTAACGAAGCCTAACCAAGAACACGTACAACGAACCTGGATGGCTGAAAAAGGAACCGAGGAATTAAATAGCACAAGTAGAGCTGCCAAGATAGAAAGACAATAAAAAAGATACAGATTTTATCAAAACAGAGTTATAGACTTTGTGAAAGACAAATAATGAACAATAATACAATAACCAAGACATCTGATCTACCTGGAAAGATCCATGAAAGCAATATATTCTATGGAAACTAATCAGACAATATGAATTCAGGAGAAAATTCTACATAGCTTCAAAAACTGTTGCAAACAAGAACACATTCTACTAATAAAGTTAAGAGTAAAAACAATAGAGAACACAATAGGATGCGTAAAGAGATATTTTCTTCAAGACTGAAGTGAAATGGTTGCCATGAAGAAACAAAAGCAGCCCTCCTATCAAAATCATGATATAAAAGAAACAAAGAAAGAACACGCTGCTAGCACCTTCACAGACAAGAACCTGTTTGTTTGTTTGATTTTTAACGGCGCATCAGCACTTTTAGGCTATTTAGCGCCATATAATAGATTGGATATATAAAAAAAGACAAAATCTGTAACTATCAAGATTTAACTTGCTAGACACACAAAGAAATGGAAAGCATAACCGACATAATTTATTTTAACTAGATTATTTTAATGCCATTTCATAAAAAGTGTCCTAAAGCATTCACTAAGGGTCGATGTGCGTGTTTCGCGCACGCATGTGTGTCTGTGTGTCTGTGTGTGTGTGCCGTTTCTTTGAAAGTTATGTTTTTACTTCGCGCACGCTCTTGTGTGTGTGTGTGCGTGTGTGTGTGTGTGTGTGTGTGTGTGTGTGTGTGTGTGTGTGTGCCGTTTCTTTGAAAGTTATGTTTGTACTTCCATTTCCAACAAAGATGTACAGTGGTGGTTGAGGTATGAAACTGCTCCATGGTAAACAATAGTAACTAGTTATTCGACGTCCATGATAAACTGCGTTTTATTTAGGTGTTTTGCGTGTGTTTACATTTTTAGATTGTTTCTTTGCGGTTGATCTCGAAAGCAATCTGCTTTACAAATCGATAATTTGTATACTTTCATTATTTAAAAGTTTCTATGGGGTCATGGTTTTAATAGCTGTTTCCGCACGCAACAGCCGGGGAGTGGCAGCGAGTGACTTTCTTTTCTTTCCTCACTTTTATTTTCTAGTTTCTTTTGCGCCCACCACATTGGCAGCATTTTCAGAATGCTGAAGTTCATCAAATATGAAAGAGTTAAATATTTGAATGCACATGCGTACTCCTTCTCTTTGTATATTTCATATTTGTGCTATCAACAAAAGAGCTATTTAGATAAAGAAAATTCAAATCAGCTTTATTATTTCTGTGCGACTACTTTTTATCTGATCATATTGCAAGATCAAATGTACAAACAAGAAAAGGGTTTCAAAAAATACGTCGGCTATGACGAGACAATGTTTGCTTCAGATTGATGTTTGCATCTATGTGAACTATTGTGGTCATTAAAAGATTTCAAGCAATCGAAGAAATCAAGATTGCGGTTGAATTCTCGATTCATAAAAAAATAGCTAAGAGTCTCGTATAATCAAATCAAATGTTAACCTCTAGAAAGTAATGATGAAAACAAGCCTTTAAATAAGAAATAACGAAAACACGACTTTAAATAATAAATGTAATAAATACATTGTTCTTGCAAATGCATGATATTATGAAAAGTATAGTAGAAATAATGAGTAATTACAGGTCATTCAGTTTTTAAAAAAATGTACTACTGTAAGTTTAATCAATACAAATATAATGATTTTCTGTACGGATTGCTAATTAATTGTGCAGAAACGGAATTTACCGATATACTCCGAAGTCGCAGTGTCACGTGACGCGCGTCAACAAATATGATGGAAAATCCTGACGGTAAGAGTTTCCTTTAAGGGGCCATTCTTGAAAGTGTTTTTAGGGTAACTAAATGGAATTTCCTATAAAAAAAAACACAAAAACACACTCATACATAAAAACACTCTTTTTTAATTTTTTTCAATAGGTGGAGGGGGCATCTGGCTGGTGTCCCCCAAAAAAGAAAAAGTTTATTTGTCGTGTTTGTGAGATTGTGTTACGATGTAAGATAAACCAACTAAAAATATGATAATTTGTATCACTGTAATCAGAACCGCTATTAAAAGGTCTCGCTAATGTCGCTTCTTATTCTCAGAATAAAGTTGATTTTCTTGTGCATTTGCATTACCACCTCACGCTCACGAGTCACGTACGCGATAGTCGATGTGATTTGCGCATTTGTTTGTATATTACACGTTTGCTTCATTGCATAACACAAAAATTAATATTTTCCAACACAACATTTAATGCAGTTATTTTATTTGGAATATTTTTACTGACAATTTTTTTTTTAAAATGTCTGCAGGATTTTGACCTGGTTGCTTTAGATGAAGTCGTGCTCCTTGTTGCACAGAGATACACGTATATGCAAAATGCCCTGGCAGCAGAAGAAGATAATGATTACAACCGGGGGAAAAGTCATATTGCTAATAGGCAGTTTATTTTATGGACTTAACGGATACCTAAGTACTGGCTACAGACATGTCATTCCATGCTGTTGTGTACGGCATATAATTGATAAATAGTTTTGGCCAGTACCATGGCTTTACTCAAGGAAGATTTGAGTGATCTATCCATTGATATGATGTGTGAATAATATAAATTTGTTTTGATTTTAAGTTGTATAAAGCATTTATTTTTTGTATGCATTTTTTTAACTACCTACCCACTAAAGAATGATTATATATATGGCTATGTTTTGAAAGCAACTGTGAGGAAACTATTTATTAAAAACATAGGAAGAATTGAAGATGACTAGCATTGTCTTGGGATGCAAAGGATGTAAAAAACAAAAGTACACTGGTGAATATGATTTTAATCGTGCATATACAGTAACACATTAAGTTAAATGATAAATAATGTATATTCATAATGAGTTGAGAAAGCAAAACTTGTTGCAGTGTTTCATGAAAACAGATTGGCTTGTAAATATCAACAGAACTACAAACACTAGGATACTATTCTATCCAGATACTGCTCATTAATTTCAGTTACATGTAAAACAAAATGGCTCTGAAACAGAATAAGGTTATTAAGACTAAAATACTAGTTCATCAAAAGCAGCCTTGAATGCCTATATCACACAGGTGCATCATCAGCCGTCTTATTACAACTAAATCAAATATACTTGACAACAATTAAAAACATCAAATTTTCAGTTTTTTTAAAATGTGTTCATTTACTATAGAAATAATTATAACCTATATATGAATACCCAAGTGAATGTACACCTGCAAACACTGTAAAACTAACTGTTATATATTATGAAAAGTACTAACGATCTCATCATCTGTATGGAGTAAAATACAACGATCTCATCAGCTGTATGGAGTACAATACAACAATTGCATCAGCTGTATGGAGTAAAATACACCGATCTCATCATCGGTATGGAGTAAACTACAACAATCTCATCAGCTGTATGGAGTAAAATATAACAGTCTCATCAGCTGTATGGAGTAAACATACAACGATCTCATGATCATTATGGAGAAAAATACAACGATCTCATCATCGGTATGGAGTAAAATACAACAATCTCATCAGCTGTATGGAGTAAAAATACAACGATCTCATCATCGGTATGGAGTAAAATACAACAATCTCATCATCTGTATGGAGTAAAAAAACAACGATCTCATCAGCTGCATGGAATAAAATACAAAGATCTCATCAGCTGAATGGAGTAAAATGCTTACAATCTCTTCATCTGTATGGAATAAAATACAACGAACTCATCATCTGTATGGAGAAAAATACAACAATCTCTTCATCTGTATGGAATAAAATACAACGAACTCATCATCTGTATGGAGTAAAAATACAACAATCTCATCATCTGTATGGAGTAAAATACAAAAATCTCATCAGCTGTATGGAGTAAATATACAACAATCTCATCAGCTGTATGGAGTAAAATACAACAATCTCATCATCTCTATGGAGTAAAATACAACCATCTCATCATCTGTATGGAATAAAATACAACAATCTTTATCATCTGTATGGAGTAAAATACAACAATCTTATCAGCTGTATGAAGTAAAATACAACAATCTCATCATCTGTATGGAGTTAAATACAACGATCTTATCAGCTGTATGGAGTAAAATACAACAATCTCATCATCTGCATGGAATAAAATACAACAATAGCATCATCTTTATGGAGTAAAATACAATAATATCATCATCTGTATGGAATAAAATACAACAATATCATCATCTGTATGAGGTAAAATACAACAATCTCGTCATCTGTATGAGGTATAATACAAAGATAACGTCATATATATGTAGTAATTAAATACAATGATATCATAATTTGTTTGGAGTAAAATATACTGATATCTTCATTTGCATGGAATAAAATACAATATAATACAATTAAGTAATATGACAAAATTATTATCAGTTGTGGAGTATCGTTTCACGAAAACCTGCCTATGTCTTCATGCCATTTGTGTTTTTCTGTTTAATGAGTTTGTATTGATACGGAGATAGCTCAGTGAAAACCATACTCGGTAGATAATTCAGACATGTATAATTGATAGGCTTTTGATTTTATCTCCCTTAATTTAAATCTCGGTTTGATCAGAATTGTAGACATACATCACAATTAATTTTACTACAGTTCTCTGCATATACATCTCAGTACTGGCCTTTCCACTATGTGACAAACAATACAAATCATATGTTAATCTAAAATACCTCCAAAGATGACTTCACGGTGAAGTTCTTGTCAATGGTTGGCCGGCATTTTTTGAGAGGCTACACTGTAAACAGAGCAGCAGATAAATAGAACACAGATTTCACCTCTGGATCATCACTAATGCCTTATTACTCAATGTGCACTGTCGCCGATATACACGCAGACAACCACTGAGCTCATATACTCAAGAATAAACAATTACCTTTAAATCCCTACCAAAAAATGAATCAATATAACTCTTCTATCACCATCAAAATGAGAGAGGAAAAAATGTTCAAAAACTAGACAAGAACTACTACTACTGAACTGGAAATACTAATTGTGATGGGATTCCATGTGGTCATGGTTTCGGAAACACCTGTATATAAAATCAGGATGAAAAGCATATAAAAAGTGTGTGAGAGTTTATTGTACATTTTAAATATTCAATCAAGATGGTATCTTTACCAGGCGACTTGTTGAATTTCAAAGTTCTCGAAACTTAAAGTATTTCCTTTGAAGACATTGACTTCATTTGATATAGTCACATTGTTCACTAGTGACTAGTATAGCTGTGACTTCTTTTAATATAGTCACATTGATCACTAGTGACTAGTATAGCTGTGACTTCTTTTGATATAGTCACATTGTTCACTATTGACTAGTATTGTTGCGGATATTATGTTTGAAAGTTTCTTAGTTTATCAAGGCTTTTCTTGCTATATAAGTTTTCAAGTTTTCTGATTGTTGTATTGTTTTTATTGTAATATGGGTATTACTTTGATTACTATATATTGTGTATAACATGGAAGTCTATTTTAATCTGGGTATTGTTTATTGATTTCTATATATTGTGTATAACATGGAAGTCTATTTTAATCTGGGTATTGTTTATTGATTACTATATCTTGTGTATAACATGGAAGTCTATTTTAATATGGGTATTGTTTATTGATTACTATAAATTGTGTATAACATGGAAGTCTATTTTAATCTGGGCATTATTTATTGATTACTATATCTTGTGTATAACATGAAAGTCTATTTTAATCTGGGTATTATTTATTGATTACTATATATTGTGTATAACATGGAAGTCTATTTTAATCTGGGTATTGTTTATTGATTACAATATATTGTGTAAAACATGGAAGTCTATTTTAATCTGGGTATTATTTATTGATTACTATATATTTTGTATAACATGGAAGTCTATTTTAATCTGGGTATTGTTTATTGATTAACATATCTTGTTGATACCATGTAAGTTTATTTTGTAATCCGGGTATTATCTATTGATTACTTTATATTGAGTATACGATGGAATTCTTTTTTGCAATGTGGGTATTATCTATTGATTACAATATATTGGGTATACGATGGAAGTCTATTTTGTAATCTGGGTATTATCTATTGATTACTATATATTGGGTATACGATGGAAGTCTATTTTGTAATATGGGTATTATTTATTGATTACTATATCAAGTTATTAGGATGGAAGTCTATTTTTTAATCTAGGTAGTATTTATTGATTACTATATCTTTGTGTATAGCATAGAAGTCTCTTTTGTAATATGGGTATTATTTATTGATTACTATATCAAGTTATTAGGATGGAAGTCTATTTTTTAATCTAGGTAGTATTTATTGATTACTATATCTTTGTGTATAGCATAGAAGTCTCTTTTGTAATATGGGTATTATTTATTGATTACTATATCTTGTGAAGTCTGCTTAGTTATCTCTAGATAAGGTGTACCAATTCGTCTCTAGATATGGTAGACTTTGTTTTCTCTGGATGAGGTATACATATTGATCTATAAATAAGGTGTACCAAGTTATTTCTAGATAAGGTGTACCTAAATGTCTCTGGGTAAGGTGCACCTAGTTTGTTGCTAGATAGGGCGTACCTAATTACCTCTAGATAATGTATACTTAGTTATATCTAGATAAGGTTGTACCTAGTTATTGCTAGATAAGACGTACCTAATTATCTCCAGACAATATGTACTTAGTTATATCTAGATAATGTGTACCTAATTATCTCTAGACAATATGTACTTAGCTATATCTAGATAAGGTGTACCTAGTTATTTCTAGATAACGTTCAGCTCTAGATATGGTGTACCTACTTAATTCTAGATAAGGCGTACTTATTTATCTCTAGATAATGTGTACCTAGTTATATCTAGATAAGGTGGACCTAGTTATTGCTAGATAAGGCGTACCTAATTACCTCTAAATAATGTATACAGTCGATTCCACTTAATTGCACATCGGTTAACTGCACACGCCGGATAACTGCACGTAGTCACGCCTGTCCCGTTTTTTCCCAATGCTTTTCAATGGGAACAAACTTGGATAACTGCACTTCGTTTAAATGCACACTCCGGATAATTGCACGATAAATTTCTGCCCGTGGCACATTATTCAACACAATTTTACTCCGGTTATAAACTGCACAATATATATTCATGATCAGTTATTGTCAGTCCACTGCTGTGGCGCTTCAAATAAGCCGACAAATAAAATTTTAAATGCGACATTGTAAATGATTAACGTGTAAAGGACGCCTTAGGTGGTATATACATGTATATCCGCGCCCACTAGGGAGCAATAGGGTGGGAAAAATCATAGTACAGCATAGGAAACATTGCTCTAAACCGTTCGGGTTTGAATGATTTCAAACCAAAATATGGATGGTTGGAAAGATGGAAAATGCGCAACGGAATTCAATTTAAACGACAACACGGCGAAAAACAGTATGCAGACGACTTTGGAGCTGAACGCTTTTTCTGTCGGAGTTACCCATCAATGTCTGACAGCAGTTTTCGAATAACAAGCGATCTATAGAATTTCTTGAAATTCGCTATAATTCCTTGATTCATTGGTTGAATCAGTAAAATTGTGTTCGCAGGAAGGAAAAGAAGCTTAACATTTAAGTAAAAGTTGAAAGTGTTGATTCTAATCATTATTTAAATTTATTCTTCACATATATTCGTGCCGTGCTGATTTAAAGCTGTACTGTACCGTACTTCGTTTATCTGCACACTCCGGTTAACTGCACAGTCTCGTGACGGGCCTGAGGGTGTGTAGTTAACCGGAGTCGACTGTACTTATTTATATCTAGATAAGGTATACCTAGTTATTGCTAGATAAGGCGTACCTAATTATCTCTAGACAATATGTACTTAGTTATATCTAGATAATGGTGTACCTAGTTATTTCTAGATAAAGTTTATTTCTAGATATGGTGTACCTACTTAATTCTAGATAAGGCGTACCTAATTATCTCTAGATAATGTGTAGTTAGTTATATCTAGATAAGATGGACCTAGTTATTGCTAGATAAGGCGTACCTAGTTACCTCTAGATAATGTGTACTCAGTTATATCTAGATAAGGTGTACATAGTTATTTCTAGATATAGTTTATCTCTAGATATGGTGTACCTACTTTTTTCTAGATATGGCGTACCTAATTATCTCTAGATAATGTGTAGTTAGTTATATCTAGATAAGATGGACCTAGTTATTGCTAGATAAGGCGTACCTAGTTACCTCTAGATAATGTGTACTCAGTTATATCTAGATAAGGTGTACATAGTTATTTCTAGATATAGTTTATCTCTAGATATGGTGTACCTACTTTTTTCTAGATATGGCGTACCTAATTATCTTAAGGTAATATGTACTTAGTTATATCTAGATAAGGTGTTCCTAGTCATTGCTAGATAAGGCGTAACTAGTTATTTCTAGATAAAGTGTACCTCTTGATAACATGCACCTACTTATTTCTAGATAAGGCGTACCTAATTATTTCTAGATAATGTGTACTTAGTTATATCTAGATAAGGTGTGCCTAGGTATTGCTAGATAAGGCGTAACTAGTTATTTCTAGATATAGTTTATCTCTAGAAATGGTGTACCTACTTATTTCTAGATAAGGCGTACCTAATTATCTCTAGATAATGTGTACTTAGTTATATCTAGATAAGGTGTTAAGGTGTTCCTAGTCATTGCTAGATAAGGCTTAACTAGTTATTTCTAGGTAAAGTGTACCTCTTGATAAGGTGTACCTAATTATTTCTAGATAGTGTGTACTTGGTTATATCTAGATAAGGTGTACCTAGTTATTACTAGATAAGGCGTAACTAGTTATTTCTAGATAAAGTGTATCTCTTGATAAGGTGCACCTACTTATTTCTAGATAAGGCGTTCCTAATTATTTCTAGATAAGATGTACCTAATTTGTTTCTAGCTAAGGTGTACATGTACCTAGTTATTTCTCGATAACGTGCACGTACAATGCAAACGGTGTGAACTAGTACAGAATCAGGACTTATATTCTAACGTAACATTAATGATTTTACAACTGATGTTACCATTTTTTCTTTGTACAACTTAGTTTTCATTTGCGCAACCAATTCTTTTTAAATATTTAATAAACAGGAAGCCATGGTTGGTGGCACAATAATTTACTGTGTCAGCTTACCTGTTCAAATACATCGCATATGTATTGTGGTTGTGCAATTGTATTAATCTCATTCAATGAATTTTTTCTTTTAATATTCCCCACACACTAAAGCTGAATATGTGTTCAGTGTTCTATTTAAAGTTTGATGTATAGACCCTTAGTTCCATAACATGGACAAATTATATTCAATAAGAATCAGTTTGTGAACATAAAACATCTGTCAATAGTCAATATAAGTTTTTTGTCAGTGTCCAACAACTCAGTGTACATACATATATTTTCTTGTCAAAGTCCGACTACTCACTATACATACATATATTTTCTTGTCAAAGTCCGACTACTCACTGTACATACATATATTTTCTTGTCAAAGTCCGACTACTCACTGTACATACATATATTTTCTTGTCAAAGTCCGACTACTCACTGTACATACATATATTTTCTTGTCAAAGTCCGACTACTCACTGTACATACATATATTTTCTTGACATGAGAAAATTTAACAATTCGTGTATTTAAGACGCTTTTTAAATTAAAAACAAGTAAAGATTATTTGCTGCTAAGGTCAATTCTACTCAGTCAAAAGAATATTTGTTATATGATATACAACAAAATAATACTATGGTGTCCCGATCAGCATAACAAACAGGTGAGGAGGGGGAAAAAAAGAACTGTCCTGTTTTAATCAATTAATCAAAAAACATGTTATAGTTTTGTGCAAGTATTCAGACAGTGACGGTTAATACGGAACCACTCTTACCATAGGTAATTCATTTTACTGGGATAATATATGTGATCAAAGTTGTGTTTTAAATTGTTTTTTAAGATGACATTTTACTCATGTTTGTATTTTAAATTATTTTGGTAGAAAACATTTTACGTATGTTTGTATTTTACAAATACATGTAACTATACCTAGAACAATACCATTGAATGCATGATGTCATCAGCGGTCAGATATTTTCAATTTTGAATAGCAGGACTATGCCTAATGATTATGTTAACTTGTCTGTTATCTATCCTTGTCACTCGAAATTTCAAGATGATCAATTCGTAATTTCTAGAGGCATCGTTGACTCCATACAACTAATTTTATTTTGTGACCCAGCTATGTTTAATAGATTGTAAACAGCCCACGACAACACATGTCAAACACAAAGCCTTCTACAACATCAGAGCCGAAAATATAGTCCTTGAGAGAGAGATTCATTTGTCCCTTATTTAATGCTTTATATTAAGCACTTAACTGAGCCTGACTATTCATCGGGGCTGGTATGGGCGTTTTCTTCCTGGTTCTTTTTAGGGGGTGGGGGGTGGATAGGGAGCGGGTGGTAGTATGTTACTCAAGTCAAACCAGTTTTATTATCTGAGTTACAGGATACCACATAATGTTTTTCGTTGGTTTGTCAGCTATAACGTTTTACGGCTGTATACCAAAACATGTTTAGAGGTCAAATCAGGACGGTGTCCCCCTTACTGTATAAGCGGGCATTCATGCGGACATAATTTTAAAGTAAAATTGATTATATGTCTTTTTAGCATAACCATGTAAACGACCATACACAGGAATTCAGGAAGAACTGAATATGTAAATGTATATGATACACGTTTACCGTATAAAGACCGTTTTCCCATTGCGTAGCTGAGTAAATAATATTCAAATGAGTCATTCTTATTGTCACTAGGGCGATACCAGTATTATTTATCCTAGTGATGTCATATTTGCCTGCGGGAAAACCTTGCGTGAATGCATCCAGTTTAGATATGACACTTACTGAAGGATATACAAAATTGCTGATATAATGTCATAATAAGGTCGTTTATCATTATCAACATTGCACAATATTTAAGTATCTTCATTCCCTTATAATTTAACAATGACCAATAATACATCAACAATAACTGTCATGTAACAATCATCGTTAAAAACATCAACAATAATTAAAAAGCACAACTACACAAAGTAATAAAGTGAAAATATACTGAGAACAGATGTCGTTCTATACCAGGCCTTGTATGGCTCGTTTTAGCAGTATATGTAATTCTTTAAGACGGGTAAGTTGCTTTCTGTCATATAGGTATTCGGTTAGCCATATCGTCTACGTCTGCCTTTTTGAGGGCCTTTCCAAATATCAACGACCTAGGCTATATTTAGGTCAATAAGAAAACACTAATTTAATAATAATATCATTATTGTTGAATTATGTAACTACGAGAACAACGCTTTCAAATGAAGAAGAAAATCAGTTTTTTGTTTGCATATGCATCTTCTAACTCTGTCTTATACGTTATCACCGCATGGGAATCACAGGTAACGATTTCAGCTCCATGTAAACTGTTTAAGACGTGGATAGTGAGGACAATGTTGTCATAGCATCAACCCTGCTACGTAAGCTTTATGTTACTGATTTTTGAAGTTTGATATGTACTTATATAATGTAGTAACTTAGCTGTTGTTTAAACAGAAATAAAAAAAGTATTTATGGTACGGCAAATATAATGAGTCCACACATATAGGCCTAACACGAAATATTGTAACCAGTTTTGTCTAGTAAATTACAAATACTGATTATATTTTATCAGATAACGTTTATTTGTCTGCTTGTTTAATTTGTTGCATTTAAACAATATAATGACAGAATTAAATAATAGTAGTTCTTGACATAAAGGTTCCAATACACTTTTCACATGAACATACAAAAGAGAAAAATCAAATAACTGTAATCGAATTCATTCGAAAACGCATTTCACTGAAATCACCAGGTAAATGCAAAGTGTAGTCTCCTCAGACAAAGAATATAGTAGTATACACTCTACAATTTGTTTGCACCCATACTGATTTGTTTAAATTAAAAATACATCAAATATTTAAAAAATGAACACAACTTATCTCATTCATCAAGGTACAATTTCTAACATAGCTACAAATGTAATGGTATTCCACACAATGGTTTGGCAACCGAATGAACGGATACTTTTTACATTTATGTTTGGGTGTGATATCAGAAAGTTTATCGGAAAGTTGGAATTCACGTCAATCGTGTGGTGTCTGGCTATTACAAAATATGACTGATGTTTAAAATTTGGGTGGGTGGGTAGGTAAAGATAATAAACAATAAGAAGATAAATATATCTACAAAAATACAGGCTCATAAAATCAACTAGAGAAATGTCAAGTCACCACTGACACCTTCGTTGTCTAAAACGTATTACAACATTAACCGACGTTAACATCTATTGTTCCTAATGTTGTTTCTAATGTTGTTTGTCTACTCTGTAAAATAACGACAAGCCTTACCTTCTGTTCCAGTCCGTAACACGTTTTTTTAAATTGTTCTCTCATCAGTGGCGTCGCTAGGGGAGTGCGGGGGGTGCGGACCGCACCAGGTGACACCATCTCAGAGGGGTGACACCAAAAGGAAAATTTTTAAAAAAGTAAGTTTAAAGTAACAAAAATAACTATAACTTAACGTTGTTACAGTTCTTAAATACTTTTACCTTCTGACCTTCAATTAATTTGTTTTTGTTCTTGTAATTTTTATACTGTGGACTTATTTTAAGAAGATGAAATCCATGGTGGAAGTCTGGAGGGGTGACACCATGAGTTTACCGCACTGGGTGACACCAACCCTTGCGACGCCGCTGTCTCTCATGCTCATTCACTTATTGATTATTCATTCAAGAAGACAAATGCTTACCATCATTATTATTAACACGAAAAAGGGGGTAAATGCTGGATACAACTTAAGGTTTGAAGTGTTCTCTGTCATTTGTATGATCTCTGCATATACAGGTGTTTGTATCAATACATTATATTATTACTTTCATAAAGTATGTAATATTGCATCACAACATATTCCTTTATTGCCATTGATTTCAGCTCTTTCAGGCCAAGAAATGTTCACGCACTATAATATTTGTTGATCAAATGACAGTAATAAAATAATTACAGGGTAATTTCTGACTATGATTTATAAATATTGCATGTAGATATTAGGCATTGTTTATCATCTGTCAATACCATATTTCACATCTGAGTAGAACAATGTAATCAACTCAGTTAACATATATATATATATATATATATATATATATATATATATATATATATATATATATATATATATATATATATATATATATATTATAAAGTCATAACTTCATCACTCCCTGTCGACCAGAAGGTTTTAAAAAGTTTTCAAGTTGATAGGACGGATTTTTCAGATTGTTTTCCAGTAAACATCTAATTGTTTCAACCAAAGTTGGCCTATTCAACCTACGGTTGATCTTTACCATCCCGTTTTAGATGGGTTGTTTTTTTACATTTACATTTGGGTGTGAGATAAGAAAGTATTTCTTTTCGGAAAGTTGGAATTCGCGTCAACCGTGTGGTATCGACATAGGGAAGACGTGTGGTATCGACATAGGGAAGACGTGTGGTATCGACATTGGGAAGACGTGTGGTATCGACATAGGGAAGACGCTTACTGTAGTGTCTTACATGCGATATTACATCGAGCCATATTAGCATGAAATCAGTTGGAAGATACTTTATCTTCACAGAAATAGTTAGTCTGATATTCGTTATGGTCTTTTAAATCCACGGACATACTTGAGCCAATGACTACAGTATTCAGAAAATATGGCCTAGTATTCAACTTTTTTCACTGCTATTCATACGACTACCCGATAGGCATAAGATCAGGTCAGATAGTTTTGTCATATCAGGACAATTCTCCGTTCCATTGTTGGTGTGCAAAAAAATGTAAAAGTATTTAACGTATGTCATATAGTGTTTATAATGTTTTTAGAAGCAAAAATGAAGAGACGTGATTACCACCATATTTATTCTAATAACAACAACTTGAAATATGTCGTGGCAGCAACCTGAAAAAGCCAGACTAATTAAGAAAGAGAACAGGTCAATACTGGTTTTGTTGGAATCACCTGACTAGTAGGCCGCTGACATTAGGGATGTTTAATATGGTCAAAATAAGAAAATCATTACCTAGATTTCAAGATTCAGTTGTCCGATGCTTAGTAAGGTTTGAGTTATTACCAGTTAGCGTTTGTGGGAAGGACGAAATACGTTTCAGCAGAACAATTACTTTTCTGAATGTACAAGTCCTTTTTACTACAAAGAAATTTATAATAAAGTCTAGTGAAACAAAATAAAGAGCACAGGTTACATTTCGTCAACGTTTCATTTCAATTTAATGCAAGTAGATCTAGAGTCTTTTAAGATTGTTCGATCCGGTAGCAAGTGGCTAGATGTAATCTACATTCCGTTTGATATGACCGGTTGCACGTGCCTTGATGTAAACTCCATTCATTTTGGTAGGACCTGTATCACGTGGCTAGATGCAAACTCTATTCAGTTTGCTATGACCGGTAGCACGTGGCTATATGTAAACTCCATTCAGTTTGCTATGACCGGTAGCACGTGGTTGGATGTAAACTCCATTCAGTTTGCTATGACCCGAAGCAAGTGGCTTGATGTAGACTTCATTCATTTTGGTAGGACCGGTAGCAAGTGGCTTAATGTAGACTCCATTCAGTGTGGTAGGATCGGTATCAAGTGATTAGATGTAGACTCCATTCTGTTTGGTCAGACCGGCAGCACGTGGCTACATGCTGCTACATACATGACCCGAAGCAAGTGGCTTGATGTAGACTTCATTCATTTTGGTAGGACCGGTAGCAAGTGGCTTAATGTAGACTCCATTCAGTGTGGTAGGATCGGTATCAAGTGATTAGATGTAGACTCCATTCTGTTTGGTCAGACCGGCAGCACGTGGCTACATGTAGACTCCATTCAGTTTGCTAAGCCCGATAGCAAGTGAGTGGCTTGATGTAAGGTTATTTCAGTTTGCTACGCCTAATAGAAAGTGTCTTTATTATTTCATTTACATTTATAGGCAAGATAGCAATTAGCTTGATGTACGTTTTGTTTCAGTTTGCAGCTACGAGTGGGATGATGTAAGGTCAACGAATAAGTGCTAGATCTTGTAACACTTGGCTTGATGTAAGGTCTTTTAAATTTTACACCTCAACATATATACCAAAATATAAAACATAGGGTGGAAAAGGTCTTTGGAAACTAGGAATACATTCGAACCAGAATGTGTTTTTCTTTCTTGAACCTCAAAGTAATTAATAGTTTTAACTAGTATAATTCATATAATAATATGTATACAAATCAGAGCAATAATAAGTGTTTAAACTAATTTGGGGGCTGGAACTCTAAGCCAAGAAATGTGTCTCCCTCTCCCTGTTGTCCGGTCTTAGATAATTTCTGATATAACTAATATGACTGAGGAAATAAGGTTCGATTCAGCGATGTCAGAGTAAGGACCAACAAGTTAACTTGTTTTGCCAATGTGCTAATCTGAACTGCGACTTCAATTTGGACGGCTCCTATTTGTTCTCATGAATGACTAAGTACAAAAACAATCCAATAACAATGCACTTAAAACCACAAATTTGGCATTTTATTAACAAAACTCATCCCGCAGAATTCCACTGAGATAATTGCGAATAAGTTACCAGCATTATTTTTAGCAGATATTGTAACAATCCCTTGCTATCTACTACTGAGTTAGTCTTTTTTATAGCATATGTTTAGACCACAGGAAAATACGTCAAGTAAACAACATAAATTCTTTAGAAGACATATAATTATACAAAATACTTGTACTACTTGAAACGCTCAAATCACTTCCCTCAACAAATTAATTTCTCATCCTTTCCATTGCCAATCTATTGACATTACTCAAGATAATATATCGCTCCGCCTAAGCAAATCACGTGGCATGACGAAGACCTAATAATCTCTAACAAACATTCAGTATCTGGCAAATAAATATCTTTTTCAGTTCCAGTGATAAATTTATTAAAAATGAATTTTATTACATTTTCATTTGTATTACAAAGTTGTAAATCATGAAAGTCAATTTTATAGCAGCTGGACGACATATTAATATGCAGGACAACGATATTAATGTATTTATTATACAGTCTTATCTGTATTAATATTTTACTGAATTTCGCTTATGCTCTGCCTTAGAGGACAATGAATTTTTAAAAACAATAACAGATTTCCAAATATGTTTTATGATTTATAATCTTACTACTGTGCATAATTTGCAACTTCTAGTCAACCAAATAACGATTATATTACCCATTCATTCATTCTTTAATACACAAATACGAGGTCAAGTAATCTCCCACTCTTGACGTTTAACATTTGTATTGAGATGTGCAAATAGTGGAAGAGTGACGCATCGATTCATAACTGAAAACCATTTATAAGCTCATTTTTGTATATGAATATATAATATTCCACCAAATAATCACTGTCAGTTTCTTTTCACATACATCTATAAAAAGAACGATAAAAGGAACACAAAAGAAATCTTTTGTCTTTACGTCTAACAATCGTGTGTGAATGTGCATCTGCACTCTTTACTCACTAGTGTGATTATATGACGCTGATTGAAACTGTGATATGTGTTATTGCAGTTAGATTAAAAAAAGAAGTAAGTTTTATTTAAAACTGTTGTTTGCAACAACAAAGAAAACAATTTGTTTTCACATCGCTGAGAACTCAAATTTATTTAATATAAAATGAATTTAACGTTGATGGTTCCGTAAAGCCAAAATTTGATGTCATGCAACCTAAACCTCTAGAGCTTATAGGCATCATTCTGCATTAATCATTTGCTACCAGTTTCTAAATATGCTTAGAGTTGGGCATTTACTTGGAATAAACTCCATTTATCATGCCCTTTTCAATAGTTGTAAAATATCAAGATTGATATAAAACAAGTGTCCAAAGGCGCCCTCACATGGAGTGGAGCAATACCTCTCTCCCCCACCCCACCCCGTATTTGGAATAAACATGATTTTGGACACATCAGTAAAACTTAAAAGCTGAACAACTTCATGTTTACCCTACACCCACCCCAGTCCAGAAAATAATTATTTGGATACCCCTGTTAGTGTTTTGAACTATTTATGACAAACTGAGAGAGAGAGATAGAGAGAGTAGTAGTAGTAGTAGTAGTAGTAGTAGTAGTAGTAGTAATGCGACTATAATTTTAATTTTATTTTAATTTATTTTTAATTTTATAATTTTAAGTCGAATAATTTTGTCAGTGCTCTTAATACGCGTGTACAATTTCATAAAGGTAAACATTTCCTATCAAAACGCTGTTTAAGACTTGATTTAGCAACATATTCTTGGTCCTGACCTAGCGAGTATACATGTTATACTAATTATTATAAATACTAAAAATAGGGAATAACACTTCCCACATCGAAAGCGAAACATAACAATTGTGCTCATTATATTTTCTGATGGGTTAGTATGTTGGACACGTACTATCCTGTACATGTTATGTGTTCAAATAAATCTCTTGATCATATTTGCTGGCTTATCGAGTTTCCATTGAATAAGAAAACTGTTTAAATAAGCCTTTGTGTTTAATATCTGCGAATAGAGTCACGTGGTGGGGTCGTCTTACCTGTGCGAGATATCTCCTGGTGTTTAAGAGAAACAGTAGCCAAAAGCAATGATCAAGAATTGAGTAATGTAAGACTGCTAAAGGGGAAAAGGAGAAGAAAATTTCTGAACCTGATTGAAATACGGTGTAAAGGTGCTATGAGATAATACAAAAAGTCTTAAACGACGTTGTCATAAAACTTTAAAATGCACCCTTTGCATTTGGTGGGCCTCGCAAATATTGCTGGTTTATTGGTCGTCTGTGTACTTATTAGCATTAGTGCTGAGTTCGAACAGTGGAGTCCTAGAAATAGTCACAGAACTGATTTGTTTTGTTCAAAGTCATGTGAAAATAGCAGATTTAACTCTTATGAACAATGCTGTTGCTGTGAGTCCAAAACGTGCAGTGAACTCATTCCACCATCTTGTCAAGTCACAAATACTGTTCTACATATCGAATATGTTGAAGCTGTTGGAGAAAGTATTCTTTTACAGGAGCCAAGGAAAACTTACACAACTAATTTTGTGGTACAGCATGTTGATGGATATATGACAAAATGTCCTCAAAATTTAATTCAGTTTAGGAACATAACACGTATAGACTTTTCGCGAAATCGAATAACAGAAATAGGTAACGTCACATTTTTGTTGGACCTAAGTTAGCTGATTTTAGAAGGAAATAAGATAAGACACATTTCTAATAAAACATTTTACGGACTTGTCAAACTTCGAACTATCAATCTTTCGAGAAATTTAATCAAGGATATTGACCCTAATACGATTTCTTCCGGGCTGAACATATTCACGTTCGATCTTTCTTATAATTCTCTAACTGAGTTAGATATTACAAACTTTATGCCAGAAGGTCCTTCGTGTGAAATAGTATTTAACTATAATCCGATTCAAAATATTGTAAACCGAATTGGATTTGAGTTCAATGTTAGTAAGCAATACGGTGACGGATGGATCTTGATGAAAAACAGTTCGCTGCAGTCATTAATGAATTGGACTAGTTTTGGATTAAACAACTATACAGATATTGGTAAAACAATAACGTATGGAATATATTATTTTGGATCAAAATCTTTAAATTGTGATTGTTCACTTATCCCATATTTTGTAAATACACCAATCTCTGTACTGAAGTTGCAGGTGGCTGATATGGACAAAGTAATGTGTGCTTCGCCACAAAGTCAACAAGGCAAAACACTGTATGACGTCTATAATTCTAAAGACAAATGGGACGAACTTGTTTGTGACATTATTGATGGTTGTCCTTCTAAATGCCATTGTTATGACATTCAGATAAGAAAACGACTTATTGTGGACTGTTCTAACTTGAGCCTAAGTGAAATGCCCGAAACTCTCCCATTCGGCAACTGGGGATCTAAAGAAATCGCACTGCTTCTTGCGAACAACAGAATAACCAGACTGGACAATAGAGACTATATAAATCGTTTATCATTACTTGATATGGCCGACAATATCATCACTTATATTGACAACAAGGCCGTGAGCCACATGACACCTAGCATTGAGCTATATATTCCCAACAATACTCTCCAAATCATACCCAAGGAATTCCAGTATTTAGATCCTGACAATCTCTTAATTGGAGATGAATATTTTCAGTGTTCATGCGAATTTCTCTGGGCTGAAAACTGGCAGAGGTATAAATTGCACGATATAAACAAAAGTTTACACTGTAATTATCAAAGTAGAATATTCGGCATTGATGGCATGACTAAAATTGTAACTGATTGTAAAAATCAATCTCTAGAATTTCCAAATTTAGCATGGATTATTATCGGGCTATTGTTAGGCTTACTTGCATCAGGCTTCAGCCTTTACAACTACCGGTACGAAATTTTCATTTTGTACAGGCGTTGCAGACTTCACATTCTGGAGAGGAAATTTGTTTTGAGTCCTGATGACATGGACAGTATCTTTATTTGTCGTGATGGGGTGAATTCAGATACTTTACAATGGTCTACAAGAGAGCTGGTTCCATACTTAAAGAGTGAAGGTTTTAAAACAACGCTGCCATGTTTAGCCTTCTTGCCTGGTTCACTACTTGAAACAGAAACAACTACAGCTGCCCAAAACAGCAGGGTTTATATCATTGTGCTTTCATTATTACAAGATATCAAATCCGAGGAAGACAACAGTTCTAAGTCATCGTTTGAATTCGAATTTGGCGTTATCTGGCGAGAGTTTGCATCGCAGTCGATGAAGAAGATCATAGTCGTAAATTTTGATCAAATAGAAAGTAAATATGTTCAGGACAGGCGTTTAAAGGCGTTGATTCGTGTTGGTATAGTGGCGGATTTCTATGACAGAGAGGAGTTGTTATTGAAAAAGATAAGGAAACATTTGAGTAAACTGTTAACCAGTAGTTCCAGGAGACTGGCCGACAATGAACAACTAAATATGGATGGTACGGAGATTATTCATATGTCTAACATTAATTATTTAGACACGGAACAAGGGACACGTACAATGGATAATATGTATAATCATTCTCTTTGTCATCATTATTATAATGATGCCAACCCAAACTCACACGACTCAGTGAATGAAGGAAACGTTTTCAAGCGTTTAAATGCTCCAAAAGCTTCTACGTGTAACTGCAAATACAGACAATGTTACCTTAAGGGCACAATAATACATGGGAAGCAGTAAACGTCTTATATGACAGGTATATGCTGAGATGGATAATTATGCAACAGTTTTTGTTCTAAACCACAATATTCAACTTCAGAACATATAAGATGTCACAAATCAGATCTTCTTTTCTTGTGCCTTTCCTTTGCGCTTAAATAATCTCATATTTTATTGTTAAAAATTGCAATTTACAAGATCAAATAATAAGAACTAAGATTTACAACGGATATGTTCCTCTCCATTGAAAATTTACAAAATAATAAGAACCAAGTTTTACAACGGACATGTTCCTCTCCATTGAAAATTTACAAAATATAGCAGGCAAAAAATTGACAGTGTCGAATTAAACTATTGTATAAGTGAGAGAGGAAGGGAACAATAGATAGATAGATAGATAGATAGATAGATAGATAGATAGATAGATAGATAGATAGATAGATAGATAGATAGATAGATAGATAGATTTTGGTGTGGTCAGATTGGTACGAATATTACCTTTATAGAGAACAATACAGTCAAACAACAATTTGATTACCGAACTAGGGACTCTACATGATTGCAAAAAAAGATGACAATTAGAGACTCTACATGATAGTAAAAGATGACAATTAGGATTCTACATGATTGTAACAAAACTGACAATTAGGGACTCTACATGATTGTAAAAGATGACAATTAGGATTCTACATGATTGTAACAAAAATGACAATTAGGGACTCTACATGATTGTAACAAAAATGACAATTAGAGACTCTACGTGATTGTAAAAGATGACAATTAGGGACTCTAAATGATTGTAAAAGATGACAATTAGGGACTCTACATGATTGTAACAAAAATAACAATTAGAGACTCTACACGAGTGTAACAAAAATGACAATCAGGGACTCTACATACGTGTAGAAAAAATAATAACTAGGGACTCAAAATGAATGTAAATATGTAAATTTTGTAAGTTTCAATTACAAACTTGTTGCATTCCTTTCATATTTAATATTGATGTTTTGTTAAAATGTATGTGCCATTTCCATAGAAGATATTACTGAAGGTAGAACTAATAGGTGTCTATTATATTAGTAAATAAATAGTAGTAGTAGTAGTTTTCTAAACAAGAAATCCTGAAATCAGTGATATATTTGCTATTCTCAAGATTAAAAATTAAGTATGTCAAATATTCGGTAACTTTACATACAGTGTGTGCAGTGTTATATTTTTATATGACAACATATCAAACAAGCACTGTAATAGATTCCGATTGGTCCAAACAATTAAATGAAATTATTGCGCTGTATTCTCTTTCATCATTGGCTGTGATCGTTGGTAAATTATCCTTTCTGTCTGAATATATCCAATATATCCCATAGGCATATCCTATGATGCACTGAAAAATGGCGTTAAACCCCCAACAATAACAACAAATAGAACTAAAAGAATTTATCAATTGATTGCGGGGACGTGGGGGTGGGAGGTTGTATTCCTGTAGCATGGAATTCACCCTATAGACAAGAGTCGTTTAAATGTTTACTTATACGAGTAAATAAAACCACCTCTGTTCTCAGAAAATATGGACATGAACCGGTCACCAGTCTGAGAAAACGTTATCCAACCACAATTGTTTATGCCGTAAAACATCTCATATAATCTAAATGTTCTTATTAGGCTATATTAGGCAATTCCAAATCAAATAACATTTGTATATGTATATTTTAGTAACGAATAATGCAAGTATTCAGTCAAACATTGTCCTTGAAAATCGTAGAATGAAGGCCTATTATGATATAACTATGGTTACCTATGTATGGTATGACAATGAAGGTCTATGTATGGTATAATTATGATTGCCTATGTATGGAATAACTATGAAGGCCCATTTATGGAGTAAGTATGAAGTCTTATGTATGGTATAATTATGATTGCCTAAGTATGGTATAATTATGATTGCCTAAGTATGGTATAATTATGATTGCCTACGTATGGTATAACTATGAACGCCTATCATGGTATAACTATGATTGCCTATGTATGGTATAACTATGAAGGCCGATGTATGGTATAACTATGATTGTCTATGTATGGTATAACTATGAAGGCCTATGCATGTTAAATATATTATGGTATAGAGATGCTAAAACTATAATGGCCTATGAGTATTAAAAATACGATGGCAACTGTGTGTTGAAGCTATTATGACCTATGGATTCTACAATTATATCGTATGGTAACCTATCGATGACCTGTGGATGCTAAAACTATAATGGCCTATGAGTATTAAAAATATGATGGCAACTGGGTGTTGAAGCTATTATGACCTATGGATTCTACAATTCTATTGTATGGTGACCTATCGATGACCTGTGGATGATAAAACTATGATGGCCTATGGATGGTGTAATTATGATTACCTTTGGAGGGTATAACTATAATGCCATTGGATGATATAATTATGACAGCCTGAGGATATTATAAATATGATGACCTATATATGTTATAACTATCATGCGCTTGTGTATTTCTTTATGTGATTAAACTTGTATTGATGTTTTGGTGTTTGTTTTGATTAGCATATTATATATACGACATTAGTATATCATATATGTGGCATTTGTCTTGATTTGTATATTATGTGTCATTCGTTTTGATTAGTTTATAATATTTGTGTGTAGCTGACTGACACATACACGTGCAGAATTAAAAGACGTCGGGTTCACTAAATAGCAGAGAGAGAGAGAGAGAGAGAGAGAGAGAGAGAGAGAGAGAGAGAGAGAGAGAGAGAGAGAGAGAGAGATTGTTGATCAGGTAAGATTAAAATGAAATTGTAACTCACAGTTATTTGTAACAAAACAAGAGTTGTATTTTATCATTTTCGGTTTTAATAGATCGCATAGACAAATAATAACCCCTGTGTTTGGGTTAATTATCACACACTGTTCATTGTGATGTATTTACAAGGTAAATACATAAGGTATACAAATTATATTCAACAATAATCAATTTTTTTGGACATTAAAGAACCGAAAATACTCAATACTGGAAGAGAACCGGCTTTGTCAAAATCTGACAGCTCAACCACTGTATATACATATATTTTCCTGCTCAGCACAGACCATAGGAGAGCTTCGTCACCCGATCCCTACATTGTTAAAGCCTTCAAGGCTTATTTTTGTTAAAGAAGTAAATAAAGCTAACCAGTGCTTTTTTATTATATAAAGTTTACCTGGATTATTTTGATTAAGCTATTTGTATTAAGTCGTGGTACAAATTATAACCAACACTCTCCCTACTTATCTTTTATTGTGTTAATTTCCAACAGTAATTGAATAAATTTGTAGCGTCTTGGTGATTTTTATTTTGTTTATTTAAGAGCACCCGATCCCTACATTGTTAAAGCCTTCAAGTCTTATTATTATTATATAAGGTTTACCTGGATTATTTTGATTAAGCTATTTGTATTAAGTCGTGGTACAAATTATAACCAACACTATCCCTACTCATCTTAAAATTTGACATATTGCCATTACATTGTAGTTTTCCCGCGATAACAATTACATAACGTAATGAATGACTCATCTGCTGCTACAGTTTGTGAGCAATCCATTCCAATTATGAAGCTATAAAAAGCAAGTAAACATAGACTGAATAGAAAGCAATCCATTCCAATTATGAAGCTATAAAAACCAAGTAAACATAGACTGAATAAAAAACAATCCTTTCCAATTATGAAGCTATCAAAACCAAGTAAACATAGACTGAATAGAAAGTTCGCTATCACATCAAAATGCACCAGCGGATGTCACACAATCTACTGTACTGGGTTTTCTCTAAGGCATTATCTTCCGTGCACTGGTGCTCAGAATTCTCATTCAGTACCTGAAAAAAGGTAAATATATAGTAGCATTATGAGGTAAACATTTTACACAGACAGCATTAAAATCTTTTTAAAATTCCTCTGAACTATGGTTCTGTGCATGTTGTGAATATTAATACTACATTCTTCACAGTAAACGGACATTAGTATTCAAAAGCAATGGATTTGGCTCTGACCTAGACCGTCATCCATTGACACAGATGTATATATTCTGGCAAACAAGGTAATTAACCGCCAGTACCTACACGAAGCCTTTACAATAAAACACAATCAATAATACATCAAGTATTTACAACATGTTAGGCTTAAACAGAAAACATGTTTTGTCATTATTATCATTGCTGACGCATGAAATAAGCATGGGCATGCAACCAATTTGGTTTGGGAGTGGAGTTGGAAACTAATGGGGAGTGAGTACAACCACAATTCAAGGGTCACACACACACACACACACACACACACACACACACACACACATCATAGTAAATCAAGATCCATTTTTAGGAGTAGGGGTTGGGTTTTTATGGTTTGCTAACACCATCCCACTAATGTCGCCCTTTCCCATTGATCGTTCTTTTGATATATATATATATATATATATATATATATATATATATATATATATATATATATATATATATATATATATATATATATATATATATATATATATATATATGTATGTATTTGTGGCTAGGGTTAAGGGCTATCAACCAATACTATAGCAAGATAAAGATGTACAAATAATTTACCATAACCAGTTCTTGCCTCTTTACAAGTTTGGCGAGAAAACAAGCTTGGTACTGCATTTGGCAGGAGTCGTCTGATGGTCGTAATACTAAGTACTCTTTACTTTTATAAACGGCATCGAAATTGTCCTCTTTCAAATGGTCACTGCAGACTATCTCGCTCGCCTGGTACTGGTCGAATAACGCACGGTACCATCTACTTATTGCAGCTAATAACGAAAGTAGAAATGCACAGATCCCTACAGCACGTCACTTCCGCTTTGTCTTACTGAAATTGCTGAGAGCGAATTTGGCATGTAGCATTTCTTCCTTGTGATATAAAAAATGGATGTTTAGTTCTCATTATTTTCATACATGATGAGGTATTTTACATAATACCTCTTAATATCAAAACTAGAAGATTAAAATTATCATATAAATGAAAATTGTGTGAGCACAATAGTAGACCTTTAATGCTAGACTTATCATAGCAAATAACTTTGTAAAAAAAACGAAGAAACATTATTTCCTTCAGTAACAGCCCAGCAAATTTTTTCAGTATTTACTTATGATCAATTAAATATGTCGAAAAAATCAGTTTTCTTAACAAAGACTTTTGATTCAATCTTCTTTCGTATCGAATCACTTACCATACAGTATAGCTACAGCATCATTGTTTGTCTAACAGCAATTAACTCCCATGTTACGAGCTTATATGTCGTATTCAGTCGAGATCTTACTTATTTCAGCGAACCGCTCCAGTGGCCTAGTGGTTAGAGCGTCAACCGCAGATGCGGGAAGTTGTGGGTTCGATCCCCGGCCGAGTAATACCAAAAACTTACAAAAATGGTACTAACAGCTGCCTCGCTTGGCGCTTAGCATTAAGAGGTTAGTGTTAGGACTGGTTGGCCTGGTGTCAGGATAATGTGACTGCATGGGACAACATGCTACATGTCTGCGGCATGATTCCCCAGTGCTAGACATCACTATAAACAGCCTCACTGCAGACATTGTAGCGATATGCCTGAATGTTTTTAAAGCAACGTTAAAAATCCAAATCAAACAATCAAAAACTTATTTCAGCATGTGATCTTGTTCAATATTTCTGTGCAAAATAAGATTATTTTTCTCTCGTTCTATTTAGAATAGTGGCATCGCATTTACATCACCACGAAATATGTTTCTTATAGCCTCTTCTAGCTGATGGGTTAAGAGCATTAGCTCGAGGAACAAACAGTTCCACGTAATTAAAATTTTAAACAGAGAATTAAAATTTATTGATCACAGATTGATCTTAGGAATATCGTTAAGACTTTCTGACTTCAATCAGCAGTGGGCCGATTTCATGACATTATCCCTGTCATATCTGACAAAATATTTTTATCTTTCTTGAGTACTGATAGTTCGAAATATGTTAACAGTACTGCAAAAGCCGAGCAAAGATCGTATCCAACGATAAGATTAACATGCTTGAGATGAGTTTTTCATTGATTATGAAAACTTTAACCTCAAACAGCAAATTTTTATGTATAATGTTTCTGGTAAATAAAAATATGTTTCAACAACTGTCTGATCTTCGAGCTGATTTAGATAAAATTGAAGATTGTAATCTATTTACAACATGACATCAGCATGTGGAACAATTACAATTTGATCTAGAAAATTTGTTTTCTGTACCTCATGATCAATTTGCAGATGATTCCGGCATCACACCTAAACACGAATAAATCTGTGTTACAGCGCAATCACGATATAATGTCAAAGATTACATTGCTAAAACGGTTTTTAAAACATTTGATTTTACTGACAAAGAGCATCAGTTTCTAGTAGTTAAAAAATATATTTGATTTCATCTGTGCAAAGATTTTAAACTTGTTGACAGGGTTATCAGAAGATCGAAGACAGTATCTGATATCGTGTGTAGGCCCATTAACTGTAGATATGTTCTGCTGAAATATCAAAATATTTACACCGTTCTAATCATAACGTGAGCGATCTGATCAAAAGTGTTTGAATTAGTTTGATTTCCAGCTGTTGTTAAAACCATCACCGTAACCGCGCCATTTAACCAAACTTGTATTACCACATCGTTTTATGACTCATTCTATAACAAATATATCTGGCGTTGTTAGTTGAAGTTCCTGTCCATATAAACTTCCTACTTCATCTTCATTTGAATGATATTTTAGCTTGTATGTTATTGGTATTTTCATTAGAACCTTGTCAAGGGCAAAAACTTCTTCAGACCAGTTCGGGATAAAACCATTTTCAAAAGTGGTTTTCGTTAATGAAATTCTAACACGATCACCAACATTAAACTTTTGTCTGCCATACATGTTCTCGTTTGCTAGAATCGGATTTGTTTATATCATTCGGCAACATTTCTGGTGTACTGTGTTTAGTGTTATTATAACCTGATATCATAGCTGGCAGATCATCCATATATCTGGTATTGCTGTAGGCTGCTTGCATATCCTTTCGTGTTCGTGTTGTCTAAATTTGTTTTTATTAT
Organism: Unio pictorum; assembly: GCA_030141615.1. Classification (NCBI taxonomy): domain Eukaryota; kingdom Metazoa; phylum Mollusca; class Bivalvia; order Unionida; family Unionidae; genus Unio; species Unio pictorum. The sequence continues at coordinate 9,547,048 of JARLTB010000060.1, forward strand.
CTATCAGATAAAATTTATCAATCTGAGTGCTAACCTAGTGTTATAAATTTTCTCATAACATTTTCTCCGTCCGGAGACCAAAATGTTTTTGTTGTTGTTATCATTGAACTTGCTGTTTCTGATGATGGAGTTATTTCTTAAATAACACGTTTGTTTATATCCAAACAGTTTGGCACCCCACCTTTGATTTTACCAGCGATGTTTTATCCGACAGCTGCAGATGCAGCTCCTGTTGCAAAATCCTTTGACGGGTCTAACGCAATAGGTGCTACTTTGTGAATTATTCCATGCATGTTTTCTATTACCTTCTAAAAGATAATTTGAAAAACCCTCCTACTATTTCTATGTGATAAAATGTTCGTTGATTCATTTTGCTATACAAAATGTCTGATAGAATTAACTTCGTTCAGTTACTAACATGCAAATGCAAATAGTATGTAACCATTTAATTGTTAACATCAATCTGACGGCCCTATTGATCCGTAAATGTCATTGTGATAGCTATTATTTGATTTTTAACACTGATAGGATAGTATATTATTTGTCACATATTTTACGTGCATTAAATGAACAAAACAAAACACCAGTACTGAACGAATAAATTGTCTGTCGTTGGCTACCTCGTGTTCTGTATGACCCAGTTACAATAGAACAGTTTCTGAAGATTGTGTTTACATCTGTGATGTTGACGGCTGATTCACTGTCAGATGATAATATCGCAGATGTGTCAGATTCGTACTGTCGTTTGTTATATCCGATCAATGCTCCTATTATGTAAGGTTGATGTAATCTACAAAAAGTTTGTTTTTACTGTTATTCTTGCTAGTAAAGTGTTACACATCGGAATTATCTCTAAAGTATCAGATGACTACTGACACTAGTTATAATATATTGTATTCCTTTGTTCATATATATTATCTTGTAGGCGCCTTGAGGTATGTTAAAACATTTCCACTCTATGATGCCATTGGTTTTTACCCAGAACGTAATGACGTCATTAACGTTACTTTTAACATTTGCCATAGAGTGCTAGACAATAGCAGATAATATTCCAATCATATATTGACTTGGGAACGCTGGTCTGCCATGCTCAAGTCCAATAGCAGGATTATAGAACACGGAACAGTTCGAAGTTGTCTGAGATGAATCGAGCAGTAGCCTCATCGACGATATTTTTTTTAATTTGCAAATAAAAACATAATAGCTGGTTTGCATTAACGAATCAGGTCGCTGTGTAACACATTATACTCGTCCGTCGTCAAAGATCCGTTTGATCTAAGATGATCAAATATTTCATCTATTTTATTGTCTATTTCTGTGCTTGTGTTTCCAGCTTCTTTCGATGAGATTAGCAGCATAAGTCGATAAATAGTATCATGTGTTGAGGTAAAGATTTTTAATCTACCACCCGATGTTTCTTCCATAGTATAATATTCAGAACCTGATTCAAATTGTTTATCAAATTATATCCTCTGCAGATCGTCATTTTCCAGTGTATTTAACTTATCATCTTCTATTTATTTCGCCATTGTTTGCAATTTTGTCGTACTATCTTATAATATGTTCCAACATCAACACTATTCGTTGCAGAATCTAAATCATTTCTAGCGTCGTCTGCTTGTTGCATTACATTATTCGAATTTTTTTTAAAAAAAAAAAGTCTTCTTCCCTTTTATTCCATTATCTAATTTTTCGTGTATTTTAAAATTAACATTCTTTTTTATTATCTCAAAATATAAATATTCAAAATGATTAATTTTTGGTACATAGTGCTTTTATAATTTTCTGTAATTTGTTTTTCTCGTTTACGTCCTCGACTATATTTTGTCTTTCTCGTTGTTCTCGTTATTGCCTACTAAATAACCGTCGTTTTCGTTAACGTTATCTGAAAACTCAGCTTGTCGTGCATCAGGATCACCAATTCGCTAAATATTATCCTCAGCAATTTTCTTTTGTCCTTCTTCTAGTCCTTAAAATTTCTTTTACTTTTAGTTTTTGTAGATCTTCTGGTGATACTTTATCAATACCGCGTTCATTACAGATTCGACGACAGGCATAAATACTCCAGCAGTTTCATTTGGTGTTAGTTGTTATCCGCCACGGTCTTACTCAGCTTTTGTCTTAAACGCAGCTCTTGTATCAACATATATCTATATAAGATTTATCCTCATCTTGTCCATTATTTGTTATTAACACACATTAATTATATACTTCTCTAATGTCGTAGAACTTATCAATGCCGCATCGAAACAAGTGCTTTGTATTTCTGACAAGTTTATTGAAAAAGACAAAGCTGTGATTTCTATGAGCGGTCTCGTATTGTCCATTGCAGGGACAAACTTAGCGACCTAATCATGTTTTGTATCTTATATGTTTCAGCATGTTTTTTATGTTTTCCAATTTCATTGTTTTTGTCATTTGTGTAGACATATCATTATTGATGGTGTAAAGCGCTTAGACCTTCGAAAGATTGGGCGCTATACAAAGTCCTCATTATTATTATTATTATTATTATTATTATTATTATTATTATTATTATTATTGAAGATCAACAAATTTGCATCTGGGAACATTACTGTGGGAAACTCCGACTACAATACGAGAGTGAATCATTTGGTACTTTTTTATATGTAGAAACCATAAAACAAATCTACAAAACCATGGCTACAAAACATGAACGGATATGGACTTTGACTCATGATTACGGATTAAATATATACAAGCATTCTAAAGTTCGTATGTTGTTGTTGTTGTTGTTGTTGTAGGGTTTAACGCCATTTTTCAGCACACGATAGGCTATAATGGCGGTCAGTATTAATGGTGGAGGAAGAACCCGAAACAAAAACCGGAAAGAACCACCGACCCAAGAGAAGCTACTGGCAAACTTTCTCGCATACCCGCATTGGCAGAATCTGAGACTCGAACCCACACATACAGAGGTAAGTTGGCAGTGATCTGTAACGGAGAGCGCTTTAGACCACTCGGCCACTCGGAGCCCCTAACTGCATAAGAAGTATAGCTCATCAAATAAAACTACAATACCATGCAACGGAAACAAAACGAAAACGGATAAAGACTTTGATTCATGGATAGAGATTTAAGATACACGCAAACTTTTTAAATTTAGTATTTAGTATGAAGAAAAACCAAAATAACAAGCCAATATTTTTATGAAATTACAATAGAACAAGAATAGCTGTTGACTATGATTCATAGATACGGAGCTCTAAACATAAACAGACTTGGATATAATTATGGAATTTTAAAAATGGTACCTCTTAAGAGATATACACCACAAAACACGAGTCTTTAACGAAGCCTAACCAAGAACACGTACAACGAACCTGGATGGCTGAAAAAGGAACCGAGGAATTAAATAGCACAAGTAGAGCTGGCAAGATAGAAAGACAATACAAAAATAGATACAGATTTTATCAATACAGAGTTATAGACTTTTTGAAGGACAAATAATGAACAATAATACAACAACCACGACATCTAATCTACCTGGAAAGATCCATGAAAGCAATATATTATATGGAAACTAATCAGACAATATGAATTCAGGAGAAAATTCTACATAGCTTCAAAAACTGTTGCAAACAAGAACACATTCTACTAATAAAGTTAAGAGTAAAAACAATAGAGAACACAACAGGATGCGTAAAGAGATATTTTCTTCAAGACTGAAGTGAAATGGTTGCCATGACGAAAGAAAAGCAGCCCTCCTTTCAAAATCATGATATAAAAAAACAAAGAAAGAACACGCTGCTAGCACCTTCACAGACAAGAACCTGTTTGTTTGTTTGGTTTTTAACGGCGCATCAGCACTTTTAGGCTATTTAGCGCCATATAATAGGTTGGATATATAAAAGACAAAATCTGTAACCATCAAGATTTAACTTGCTGGATACACAAAGAAATGGAAAGCATAACCGACATACTTTATTTTAGCTAGATTATTTTAATGCCATTTCATAAAAAGTGTCCTAAAGCATTCACTAAGGGTCGATGTGCGTGTATCGCGCACGCATGTGTGTGTGTGTGTGTGTGTGTGTGTGTTTGTGTGTGTGTGTGTGTCTTTTCTTTGAAAGTTATGTTTTTACTTCCATTTCCAACAAAGATGTACAGTGGTGGTTGAGGTATGAAACTGCTCAATGGTAAATAATAGTAACTAGTTATTCGACGTCCATGATAAACTGCGTCTTTATTTAGGTGTTTTGTGTGTGTTTACATTTTTAGATTGTTTCTTTGCGGTTGATTTCGAAAGCAATTTGCTTTACAAATCGATAATTTGTATACTCTCATTATTTAAAAGTTTCTATGGGGCCATGGTTTTAATAGCCGTTTCCGCACGCAACAGCCGGGGAATGGCAGCGAGTGACTTTCTTTTCTTTCCTCACTTTTATTTTCTAGTTTCTTTTGCGCCCGCCACATTGGCAGCATTTTCAGAATGCTGAAGTTCATCAAATATGAAAGAGTTAAATAGTTGAGTGCACGTGCGTACTCTTTCTCTTTGTATATTTCATATTTGTGCTATCAACAAAAGAGATTTTTTAGATAAAGAAAATTCAAATCAGCTTTATTATTTCTGTGCGATTACTTTTTATCTGATCATATTGCAAGTTCCAATGTACAAACAAGAAAAGGGTTTCAAAAAAGACGTCGGATATGACGAGACAATGTTTGCTTCAGATTGATGTTTGCATCTATGTGAACTATTGTGGACATTAAAAGATTTCAAGCAATCGAAGAAATCAAGATTGCGGTTGAATTCTCGATTCATAAAAAAATAGCTAAGAGTCTCGTATAATCAAATCAAATGTTAACCTCTAAAAAGTAATGATGAAAACAAGCCTTTAAATAAGAAATAACGAAAACACGACTTTAAATAATAAATGTAATAAATAAATTGTTCTTGCAAATGCATGACATTATGAAAAGTATATTTGAAATAATGACTAATTACAGGTCATTAAGTTTAAAAAAATGTACAACTGTAAGTTTAATCAATGAAAATATAACGATTTTCTGTACGGATTGCTAATTAATTATGCAGAAACGGAATTTACCAATATACTCCGAAGTCGCAGTGTCACGTGACGCGCGTCAACAAGTATCATGGAAAAAAATCCTGACAATAAGAGGTTCCTTTAAGGGGCCATTCTTGAAAGTGTTTTTAGGGTAACTAAATGGAATTTACTATAAAAAAAAACAACATAAAAACACACTCATATACGGAAGCCCATTAGCGCCAGTAAAAAAAAAATTTTTGGCGTTTTTATGAGATAGTATTGCGTTATTACGAGATAACATTGCGTTATTACGAGATAACATTGCGTTATTACGAGATAGTATTGCGTTATTACGAGATAGTATTGCGTAATTACGAGATAACATTGCGTTATTACGAGATAGTATTGCGTTATTACGAGATAGTATTGCGTAATTACGAGATAGTATTGCGTTATTACGAGATAGTATTGCGTTATTACGAAATAACATTGCGTTATTACGAGATAGTATTGCGTTATTACGAGATAACATTGCGTTATTACGAGATAGCATTGCGTTATTACGAGATAACGTTGCGTTATTTCGAGATAACATTGCGTTATTACGAGATAACATTGCGTTATTACGAGATAGCATTGCGTAATTACGATATAGTATTGCGTTATTACGAGATAGTATTGCGTTATTACGAGACAGTATTGCGTTATTACGAGATAACATTGCGTTATTACGAGATAGTATTGCGTTATTACGAGATAGTATTGCGTAATTACGAGATAGGATGGAGACTCATTTCTTATACATAAGGTATACATCTAGACTGATTTATAGTACATGGCGGATATATTGGACATAGATACTTTGCTTAGATTCTATTTTAGATTAAATGTTTCACAAAAATATATGTTAGAACTTTTAGCATATAAACACCAGATCGTAATAAGCAGGCGCTCATTGCAAAGAAAATTGAAGAATATTCGACTCTACAGGAAGATAAATAAGACAGATCTCATTCAGGTCGCCGCATTTCTTCAGAAAGAGATAGAGAAGTCTGGTTGTTTGCATGGATACAGATGGATGTACACGAAATGTTGTATTGAGGGTCTTGTTGTCGATCGTGAAAGTGTCAGAGTTCTGTTGCAAATTATTGATCCTGAAGGAGTCGAATTGCGGAAAAGCCGACTCTTGGCGTCGCCGTATTTATTTTAATCATGGGCCCAACTACACCTGGCATATAGATTCTAATGATAAACTAAAACTATACGGAATATTCATTAATGGATGCGTTGATGGATTTTCCCGAAATATAATTTGGTTACAGGCTAGTGGCGGAGGAATGGCACGTAGTATTGCCTATTATTTCATAGAAGCGGTTAAGTGTCGAAAAGGTTGTCCTCGAATAGTGCGCACTGACATGGGAGTAGAGAATACCGTCTTACACAAAATGCAAGCTTTCCTCAGGAGAAGTCATCAAGACAACCGTGCTGGTAACAACAGTGTTATATGTGGAGACAGCAGGGCAAATCAGCCTGTTGAATTTTGGTGGAGTGTCCTCAAGAAACAATGCCTACAAGTCTGGATTGATCTATTCCGACAAATGCAGCAAGATGATTACTTTATCGGGGACTATCTAGATAAACATTCGTTACGATTTTGCTTCCTGGAAATTATTCAAGTGAGTATTTGTTAACATACAAGTATTTTCAATATTGAAGTCGTACCGTATCGTATGCAAGACATAGCTAAGAAAAGGGCAATCGGAAAGGGACATAAGCTTGGCACTTTGGTTCTTCCAACAGGACTCACGATACTAATTCAGTTACCATAGTATACCTAAGCAAACACCATGATATTAAAAGTTAAATAACTTTAAATTTCTGAGTGCTCATGATCAAACCTATATTTATCAGTATAGATGAAACCTGGATGTCAGCTTCGGTGTAGAGAAAAGGATTTGAGCCGCGGCATTTTCTGGACATACATGTGTTTGGAACATATACTTTCAATTCCTCACCAAAGGGTCAGATGCTAATTTCAGTAATAAGTGTTCCAAACTTAAGACTGTTAAAGAACTGAAATTCCATCAATAAAACAATGTCATTGCCCATTAATCTAAAACAACTCTTTGGAACTTTATGAAGCTTTCAGTAGTTAATATTGAGGGAGTGGTGAGTGATATTTTTCATGAATGTCGAGTCCTTTTCTCATATGAGGTTAAAGTAACCACTAATTTCTGTATATTTTGTTACAGTATATTGCAAATTGGAATGAATTATGCTGTCATATTTGGATTATTGTGGTTATAACCAGTTCACATTCTTTCTAAAACAACCTTACCCTAGAGTCATGACCCTGGGTTATGTTCCATAGTGTCTTCCTGTCCCTGGGGACAAAACTCCGTGGTCATAAAAAGATAATCATCGAGATGCCCACCATATAACACACACACACACACACACACACACACACACACATATATATATATATATATATATATATATATATATATATATATATATATATATATATATATATATATATATATACACACATTTTCTCAGCATGCAAAAACCCAATGTATATATGTATGAAGTCAATACATGCTAGCCCCTATTGGAACGGTTTCCGGGTCATGATTTCAACCTATTGATTCTTATCCTCTTGGAAACGACTACTGTGTCATGACTCCATACCATTGATTGACATACCCTTTCTACGTTTAATGGGCACTTATGGAAATAACGGCAACGTAATAGCCAAAGGCAAAAAATGGCAAGACATAGCTTTCCGCGGATCTATGTTATTTGTTTATTTATGAAAAATGCCAGCAAAAAAATTTCAATGTGATTTGAGACGTTAAATACGAGTAATGATTTCATGTGCAATTTTATCAAATGTACAATACTACCTTTAAATTTCTTCATGGTAAACAATAAGGTAAAGAACTTACACGTACTTTGAAAAGAAAACAACAGCCAGAAAAGCACGGTAATTTCATGAATGAATATTAAGAATAAAATCTTGTTACATGCAACCAATAAAATAATAGCATGTATTTTTAGTCATTGTTTTTTCATTAACATCATTATATTTATTTATTGATTTTTCTGAAATAAAGCACTCGAAATTAAAAAGACGGTAAAGAGAAGATGGTTCCACAAGATTCTATCAACTATTTTACAGGCTGAACTAGACAACACCGCTGAAGTGTGGAACACGCACCGCATTCGAAGTACAGGACTACCTTGCGACCAGCCCGTATTGCTGTACACATTGCCACATCTCTATGGATTCGATAATTTAATTTGCCAGGTAGACAATTTAGATACCGAAGTTTGTGAGGAAGAATGACAAGCAAAAAATGACTTGCCTTGTGATGAAGATTTATACAAGTTGTGCCTGATTCTGATGGACGAGAATGACTTGAACCAGCCAGTAGATCCGTATGAAGCCGTACATTTATACCAGGAACTTAGAGCATGTCTCAAAAACACTCTATAAGAACAATATCACTTATCAAATAAATCATTTGCGAACTACAAACTTTATTCAGCCTTGTATATACCTCGTTTGGATCCCATTTATTATGGACTTTATTGTATAAAGATGCACAAAGTATCTTTATATGTAGCTACGGTCCTTAAAAATGTCTTTGAGATAAATGTAAAGCTTATTTCCGTAGCGAATTCGATGTTAGACAAATTGTTGTTGTTGTTGTTGTAGGGCTTAACGCCATTTTTCAGCACACGATAGGCTATACATGGTGGCCAGTATTAATGGTGGAGGAAGAACCCGGGAAAACCCCCGGAAAGAACCACCGACCCACGAGAAGCTACTGGCAAGCTTTCTCACATATCCACATTAGGCGAATCTTAGACTCGAACACACGCAGACAGAGGTGAGATGGCAGTGATCCGTAACGGAGAGCGCTTTAGACCACTCGGCCACTCGGGGCCCCTAGACAAATTGTAGATCCACAATGAATCATGTAACCCTAGTGTCCGTCGCCATTTCGAATTGCCTGATTTCGTCAGTTGATAATCGGTAGTTCCATCGATATCGAATGACCAATAAGTTACAGCTTTCTTACGTTGGAAACCTTACTTTGGATATTATTGTCATATTGTTCTAACGTATGTTTATTTGTTATTTGCCTGTCACATGTGAATATATCATGTGACTATTTTCACGGATCATAAAACGTTCCAGATTACAACATGGATAGAATGAGTAGGTGTGATATCAAACACAAATTTAACAGACGTGTAAACAAACAGGAAAAGCAGTGTCTCCATATGCAGTAAATACAGCGTTGAATAGATCTTTTCATGGCGTCATAAGATCGCTGACGACAACTTCCTTGATGTACATAATAAGAATCAGGACCCAATGGCATATTTCCCTCCTATGAATGTTGTATTCATGCGTAATATTCTTCTTACATATGGGGCAAGGTTAACTGGAACAGTGCCTAACTCGTGAGTAAAGAGTCTCAAATTTGAATCTGGCTTTGGTCAGCCTAGGTCGGCTACTGCAAAACTCGTGGGCAAACGGTTTTAAATTCGAACCCAAAGTGGGCTAGCCAAGACAAGATTTTGTTGCAAGTTCTTGGTAAAGACACTTCACTATTCTCTATGTTAAAGCTCTATAGTGAGTAAATGATATACAAAAAAGACCGAAATTTGTTCCAAAATATGACCTCCAGAGTAGCTGTAGTTAAAACCAATTTTTTTTTTTTTTTTTTTTGGGGGGGGGGGCCTTTCCCCCAACTCAGGGGCTATACCGTAAACTCATGTCTTGTTCCAGTCTTTAGATTATCGCCGACTCCTTGATAATTGCAAAACTGCCACTAGTCTTCCTCTAAAGGAATGCTCCAAAGATAATGAGAATATTTCATTTAATTCTTCGCTTCTTTATTTAAGAACTTTTGTTTGATTAGGATTTTTAACGTAGCTTTAACAATTTTTCAGTCATATCGCTACGATGTCTGCAGTGAGGCAGTTTATAGTGATGTCTAGCACTGAGACATCATACCGCAGACATGTAGCCTGATGTCTCACCCAGTCACATTATCCTGACACCAGGCCGACCAGTCCTAACACTAACCTCTTAATGCTAAGCGTCAAGCGAGGCAGCTGTTAGTACCATTTTTGTAAGTCTTTGGTATGACTCGGTCGGTGATCGAACCCACGACCTCCCGCTCCCGCGGCGGACGCTCTAACCACTAGGCCACCGGAGCGGTTTATATATATATATATATATATATATATATATATATATATATATATATATATATATATATATATATATATATATATATATATATCTATATATATATATATATATATATATATATATATATATTTAAGAACTAGTAAAAGACATGGTAAAGGGTAAAAATATCCTTGGAACTCGAAAACTTTGGTGTAAACCACATCATTGTGAACCTGTACATTGGTTATTAAAACGATTTTGTAACAGAAATTTAATTGACACGCTAATAGAAATGCGCTGTAACTGTAATTACTTAAATATCAAAATCTAATTTATATACATTATAGAATTGTAGGTTAAACTGACATTGGATGCATTTTCTGATAGTTGTATATATTCAAACTTAAGTTTAAAGATAAGCATATAGTTATGTGAACAAATAAGCAACATGAGTGATAAATTGCACTGGGGTGAAGGAAATTAAGGCTCCTACAGGTTGTTAGAATTATTTTAAAATTTTCTTTTTATCTATGACGCTACCTTTTAATGTTTATAAATACTTTATAAATTTTAAAGATATTAGATGTGAATGATGATAGAATTTAAAATGCTTATCTAGAGTTGTCCTAATTTGTAGCTGGCGCCTCTATCGGACAATCTAGACTAAACTAACAACGTCAGTCAGAAATCGCAAAACACAAACAAATCAGCAACAAAATTGAAAAATCGATGCTATAAAGGACTCGAATTCTGGCGTTTGTACTGTAATTTGCAAAGTTTGTCAAAATATATTTCAAAAGTATTACAGCTCTTCATATAAATTGTGGATAATGAAATGGTCTCTTAAAGCTGCACCTCACTTGTACAGTATCTGACGAGTAATCCAGGGGATGCAGGCTCGATACAAGCCCAAGTCAGACCGGGCCCGTAACTTGGATGTACATGTATTCCGCTTCTGTTTGCCCTAGTACGATTTAATCTTAACGTGTTCACGTGCAGTAAAAGACTCCCAAACACATAGATGTACACAACAAAAACAAATTCATGTATTTCTGTCCATGGCAGAGGTGTATCCGGTTTCCGTGGCATAATTATTGAGTGCTCCTTCAGAGAGCAGTCAGAAACTGGATTACGGACTCTTCATGGATAAAGACACCAATAACCAAGCCATGGGCTCCAAGGGTTGCTATCGACGGGGGCGGACTTGGGAGATCAGCACTCACTTCCTTTGGAAATTCCCCAATGGCTTGTGTCTGATAGAGCCTCTGACAACCAAATCCAGCTCCAGGCCTTCACTATTACCTGATCAGCGTTTCCGCTCCCACACTAAGCGCCACCTCAGACACCTAGGATGAGTTCTAAAATGAGTTAGACTCGCTGATCAACAAAATTCCCAAGGAAGAGAACTTGATTATTACTGGGCGACTTCAACGCTAGGGTGGGTGCCGACCATGACTCCTGGCCTTCTTGCCTTGGCAAGTTTGGCGTTGGGAAGATGAATGAGAACGGACGGCGCCTACTAGAGATGTTCTAGTACCACTACCTCAGCATCACCAATTATTTCTTTTAGACAAAGCCACAGCACTAAGTGTCTTGGAGGCATCCCCGGTCTAAACACTGGAACCAGCTGTACTTGATAATCACAAGACGGGCTGCCATGATCCCCCATGTTCTATAAATCAGTCTAGATGTATACCTTATGTATAAAAAATGAGTCTCCATCCTATCTCGTAATTTCGCAATACTATCTCGTAATAAGGCAATATTATCTCGTAATAACGCAATACTATCTCGTAATTAGGCAATACTATCTCGTAATTAGGCAATACTATCTCGTAATAACGCAATGTTATCTCGTAATAACGCAATACTATCTCGTAATTACGCAATATAATCTCGTAATTAGGCAATACTATCTCGTAATAACGCAATACTATCTCGTAATAACGCAATGTTCTCTCGTAATAACGCAATACTATCTCGTAATAACGCAATACTATCTCGTAATAACGCAATGTTATATCGTAATAACGCAATACTATCTCGTAATTACGCAATACTATCTCGTAATTACGCAATACTATCTCGTAATAACGCAATACTATCTCGTAATAACGCAATGTTATCTCGTAATAACGCAATACTATCTCGTAATAACTCAATGTTATCTCGTAATAACGCGATGTTATCTCGTAATAACGCAATACTATCTCGTAATAACGCAATACTATCTCGTAATTGCACAATACTATCTCGTAATAACGTAATACTATCTCGTAATAACGCAATGTTATCTCGTAATAACGCAATACTATCTCGTAATAACGCAATACTATCTCGTAATTACGCAATACTATCTCGTAATAAAGCAATACTATCTCGTAATAACGCAATGTTATCTCGTAATTACGCAATACTATCTCGTAATAACGCAATACTATCTCGTAATTACGCAATACTATCTCGTAATAACGCAATGTTATCTCGTAATTACGCAATACTATCTCGTAATAACGCAATACTATCTCGTAATAACGCAATACTATCTCGTAATAACGCAATACTATCTCGTAATAACGCAATACTATCTCGTAATAACTCAATACTATCTCGTAATAACGCAATACTATCTCGTAATAACGCAATACTATCTCGTAATCACGCAATACTATCTTGTAATAACGCAATACGATCTCGTAATAACGCGATGTTATCTCGTAATAACGCAATACTATCTCGTAATAACGCAATACTATCTCGTAATAACGCAATGTTATCTCGTAATAACGCAATACTATCTCGTAATAACGCAATACTATCTCGTAATAACGCAATACTATCTCGTAATAACGCAATACTATCTCGTTATTACGCAATACTATCTCGTAATAACGCAATACTATCTCGTAATAACGCAATACTATCTCGTAATAACGCAATACTATCTCGTAATAACGCAATACTATCTCGTAATTACACAATACTATCTCGTAATTACGCAATACTATCTCGTAATAACGCAATACTATCTCGTAATAACGCAATGTTATCTCGTAATAACGCAATACTATCTCGTAATAACGCAATGTTATCTCGTTATAACGCAATGTCATCTCGTAATAACGCAATACTATCTCGTAATAACGCAATACTATCTCGTAATTACACAATACTATCTCGTAATAAGGCAATACTATCTCGTAATAACGCAATGTTATCTCGTAATAACGCAATACTATCTCGTAATAACGCAATACTATCTCGTAATTACGCAATACTATCTCGTAATAACGCAATACTATCTCGTAATAACGCAATATTATCTCGTAATTACGCAATAATATCTCGTAATAACGCAATACTATCTCGTAATTACGCAATACTATCTCGTAATAACGCAATGTTATCTCCTAATAACGCAATACTATCTCGTAATAACGCAATACTATCTCGTAATTACGCAATACTATCTCGTAATAACGCAATACTATCTCGTAATAACGCAATACTATCTCGTAATAACGCAATACTATCTCGTAATAACGCAATACTATCTCGTAATAACGCAATACTATCTCGTAATAACGCAATACTATCTCGTAATCACGCAATACTATCTTGTAATTACGCAATACTATCTCTTAATAACGCAATGTTATCTCGTAATAACGCAATACTATCTCGTAATAACGAAATACTATCTCGTAATAACGCAATACTATCTCGTAATAACGCAATACTATTTCGTAATAACGCAATGTTATCTCGTAATAACGCAATACTATCTCGTAATAACGCAATGTTATCTCGTAATAACGCAATACTATCTCGTAATAGCGCAATGTTATCTCGTAATAACGCAATACTATCTCGTAATTATGCAATGTTATCTCGTAATTACGCAATGTTGTCTCGTAATAACGCAATACTATCTCGTAATAACGCAATACTATCTCGTAATAACGCAATACTATCTCGTAATAACTCAATACTATCTCGTAATAACGCAATACTATCTCGTAATTACGCAATACTATCTCGTAATAACGCAATACTATCTCGTAATAACTCAATACTATCTCGTAATAACGCAATACTATCTCGTAATAACGCAATACTATCTCGTAATAACGCAATACTATCTCGTAATCACGCAATACTATCTCGTAATAACGCAATACGATCTCGTAATAACGCGATGTTATCTCGTAATAACGCAATACTATCTCGTAATAACGCAATATTATCTCGTAATAACGCAATACTATCTCGTAATAACGCAATGTTATCTCGTAATAACGCAATACTATCTCGTAATTATGCAATATAATCTCGTAATTAGGCAATACTATCTCGTAATAACGCAATACTATCTCGTAATAACGCAATGTTCTCTCGTAATAACGCAATACTATCTCGTAATAACGCAATACTATCTCGTAATAACGCAATGTTATCTCGTAATAACGCAATACTATCTCGTAATTACGCAATACTATCTCGTAATTACGCAATACTATCTCGTAATAACGCAATACTATCTCGTAATAACGCAATGTTATCTCGTAATAACGCAATACTATCTCGTAATAACGCAATGTTATCTCGTAATAACGCGATGTTATCTCGTAATAACGCAATACTATCTCGTAATAACGCAATACTATCTCGTAATTACACAACACTATCTCGTAATAACGCAATACTATCTCGTAATAACGCAATGTTATCTCGTAATAACGCAATACTATCTCGTAATAACGCAATGTTATCTCGTAATTACGCAATACTATCTCGTAATAACGCAATACTATCTCGTAATTACGCAATACTATCTCGTAATAACGCAATACTATCTCGTAATAACGCAATGTTATCTCGTAATAACGCAATACTATCTCGTAATAACTCAATGTTATCTCGTAATAACGCGATGTTATCTCGTAATAACGCAATACTATCTCGTAATAACGCAATACTATCTCGTAATTGCACAATACTATCTCGTAATAACGTAATACTATCTCGTAATAACGCAATGTTATCTCGTAATAACGCAATACTATCTCGTAATAACGCAATACTATCTCGTAATTACGCAATACTATCTCGTAATAACGCAATACTATCTCGTAATAACGCAATGTTATCTCGTAATTACGCAATACTATCTCGTAATAACGCAATACTATCTCGTAATTACGCAATACTATCTCGTAATAACGCAATGTTATCTCGTATTTACGCAATACTATCTCGTAATAACGCAATACTATCTCGTAATAACGCAATACTATCTCGTAATAACGCAATACTATCTCGTAATAACGCAATACTATCTCGTAATAACTCAATACTATCTCGTAATAACGCAATACTATCTCGTAATAACGCAATACTATCTCGTAATCACGCAATACTATCTTGTAATAACGCAATACGATCTCGTAATAACGCGATGTTATCTCGTAATAACGCAATACTATCTCGTAATAACGCAATACTATCTCGTAATAACGCAATGTTATCTCGTAATAACGCAACACTATCTCGTAATAACGCAATACTATCTCGTAATAACGCAATACTATCTCGTAATAACGCAATACTATCTCGTTATTACGCAATACTATCTCGTAATAACGCAATACTATCTCGTAATAACGCAATACTATCTCGTAATAACGCAATACTATCTCGTAATAACGCAATACTATCTCGTAATTACACAATACTATCTCGTAATTACGCAATACTATCTCGTAATAACGCAATACTATCTCGTAATAACGCAATGTTATCTCGTAATAACGCAATACTATCTCGTAATAACGCAATGTTATCTCGTTATAACGCAATGTTATCTCGTAATAACGCAATACTATCTCGTAATAACGCAATACTATCTCGTAATTACACAATACTATCTCGTAATAAGGCAATACTATCTCGTAATAACGCAATGTTATCTCGTAATAACGCAATACTATCTCGTAATAACGCAATACTATCTCGTAATTACGCAATACTATCTCGTAATAACGCAATACTATCTCGTAATAACGCAATATTATCTCGTAATTACGCAATAATATCTCGTAATAACGCAATACTATCTCGTAATTACGCAATACTATCTCGTAATAACGCAATGTTATCTCCTAATAACGCAATACTATCTCGTAATAACGCAATACTATCTCGTAATTACGCAATACTATCTCGTAATAACGCAATACTATCTCGTAATAACGCAATACTATCTCGTAATAACGCAATACTATCTCGTAATAACGCAATACTATCTCGTAATAACGCAATACTATCTCGTAATAACGCAATACTATCTCGTAATCACGCAATACTATCTTGTAATTACGCAATACTATCTCTTAATAACGCAATGTTATCTCGTAATAACGCAATACTATCTCGTAATAACGAAATACTATCTCGTAATAACGCAATACTATCTCGTAATAACGAAATACTATCTCGTAATAACGCAATACTATCTCGTAATAACGCAATACTATTTCGTAATAACGCAATGTTATCTCGTAATAACGCAATACTATCTCGTAATAACGCAATGTTATCTCGTAATAACGCAATACTATCTCGTAATAGCGCAATGTTATCTCGTAATAACGCAATACTATCTCGTAATTATGCAATGTTATCTCGTAATTACGCAATGTTGTCTCGTAATAACGCAATACTATCTCGTAATAACGCAATACTATCTCGTAATAACGCAATACTATCTCGTAATAACGCAATACTATCTCGTAATAACGCAATACTATCTCGTAATAACGCAATACTATCTCGTAATTACGCAATACTATCTCGTAATAACGCAATACTATCTCGTAATAACGCAATGTTATCTCGTAATAACGCAATACTATCTCGTAATTACGCAATACTATCTCGTAATTACGCAATACTATCTCGTAATAACGCAATACTATCTCGTAATAACGCAATGTTATCTCGTAATAACGCAATACTATCTCGTAATAACGCAATGTTATCTCGTAATAACGCGATGTTATCTCGTAATAACGCAATACTATCTCGTAAAAACGCAATACTATCTCGTAATTACACAATACTATCTCGTAATAACGCAATACTATCTCGTAATAACGCAATACTATCTCGTAATAACGCAATGTTATCTCGTAATAACGAAATACTATCTCGTAATAACGCAATACTATCTCGTAATTACGCAATACTATCTCGTAATAACGCAATACTATCTCGTAATAACGCAATGTTATCTCGTAATAACGCAATACTATCTCGTAATAACGCAATGTTATCTCGTAATAACGCGAAGTTATCTCGTAATTACGCAATACTATCTCGTAATAACGCAATACTATCTCGTAATTACACAATACTATCTCGTAATAAGGCAATACTATCTCGTAATAACGCAATGTTATCTCGTAATAACGCAATACTATCTCGTAATAACGCAATACTATCTCGTAATTACGCAATACTATCTCGTAATAACGCAATACTATCTCGTAATAACGCAATGTTATCTCGCAATTACGCAATACTATCTCGTAATAACGCAATACTATCTCGTAATTACGCAATACTATCTCGTAATAACGCAATACTATCTCGTAATAACGCAATACTATCTCGTAATAACTCAATACTATCTCGTAATAACGCAATACTATCTCGTAATAACGCAATACTATCTCGTAATAACGCAATACTCTCTCGTAATCACGCAATACTATCTCGTAATAACGCAATACGATCTCGTAATAACGCGATGTTATCTTGTAATAACGCAATACTATCTCGTAATAACGCAATACTATCTCGTAATTACGCAATACTATCTCGTAATAACGCAATACTATCTCGTAATAACGCAATGTTATCTCGTAATTACGCAATACTATCTCGTAATAACGCAATACTATCTCGTAATTACGCAATACTATCTCGTAATAACGCAATACTGTCTCGTAATAACGCGATGTTATCTCGTAATAACGCAATACTATCTCGTAATAACGCAATACTATCTCGTAATTACGCAATACTATCTCGTAATTACGCAATACTATCTCGTAATAACGCAATACTATCTCGTAATTACGCAATACTATCTCGTAATAACGCAATACTATCTCGTAATAACGCGATGTTATCTCGTAATAACGCAATACTATCTCGTAATAACGCAATACTATCTCGTAATTACGCAATACTATCTCGTAATAACGCAATACTATCTCGTAATAACGCAATACTATCTCGTAATAACGCAATACTATCTCGTAATAACGCAATACTATCTCGTAATAACGCAATACTATCTCGTAATAACGCAATACTATCTCGTAATAACGCAATACTATCTCGTAATCACGCAATACTATCTTGTAATTACGCAATACTATCTCGTAATAACGCAATGTTATCTCGTAATAACGCAATACTATCTCGTAATAACGAAATACTATCTCGTAATAACGCAATACTATCTCGTAATAACGCAATACTATTTCGTAATAACGCAATGTTATCTCGTAATAACGCAATACTATCTCGTAATAACGCAATGTTATCTCGTAATAACGCAATACTATCTCGTAATAGCGCAATGTTATCTCGTAATAACGCAATACTATCTCGTAATTATGCAATGTTATCTCGTAATAACGCAATGTTGTCTCGTAATAACGCAATACTATCTCGTAATAACGCAATACTATCTCGTAATAACGCAATACTATCTCGTAATAACGCAATGTTATCTCGTAATAACGAGATGTTATCTTGTAATAACGCAATACTATCTCGTAATAACGCAATACTATCTCGTAATTACGCAATACTATCTCGTAATAACGCAATACTATCTCGTAATAACGCAATGTTATCTCGTAATAACGCAATACTATCTCGTAATTACGCAATGCTATCTCGTAATAACGCAATACTATCTCATTATTACGCAATACTATCTCGTAATAACGCAATACTATCTCGTAATAACGCAATGTTATCTCGTAATAACGCAATACCATCTCGTAATAACGCAATACTATCTCGTAATAACGCAATGTTATCTCGTAATAACGCAATACTATCTCGTAATAACGCAATGTTATCTCGTAATAACGCGATGTTATCTTGTAATAACGCAATACTATCTCGTAATAACGCAATACTATCTCGTAATTACGCAATACTATCTCGTAATAGCGCAATGTTATCTCGTAATAACGCAATACTATCTCGTAATAACGCAATGTTATCTCGTAATAACGCATTACTATCTCGTAATTATGCAATGTTATCTCGTAATTATGCAATGTTATCTTGTAATTACGCAATGTTATCTTTTAGTAACGCAATACTATCTCGTAATAACGCAATACTATCTCGTAATAACGTAATACTATCTCGTAATAACGCAATGTTATCTCGTAATTAAGCAATGTTATCTCGTAATAACGCAATACTATCTCGTAATTATGCAATGTTATCTCGTAATTACGCAATGTTATCTCGTAATAACTCAATACTATCTCGTAATAAGGCAATACTCTCTCGTAATAACGCAATGTTATCTCGTAATAAGGCAATACTCTCTCGTAATAACGCAATGTTATCTCGTAATAACGCAATGTTATCTCGTAATAACGCAATGCTATCTGATAAAAACGGCAAAAAAATTTTTTTACCTGGCGCTAATGGGCTTCCGTACTCATACAGAAAAACACTTTTTTTAGTTTTTTCAATAGGGGGAGGGGTCATCTGTCTGGTGCCTCCCAAAAAAGAAAAAGTTTACTTGTCGTGTTTGTGAGATTGTGTTACGTTGTAAGATAAACCAACTAAAAATATGATAATTTGTATCACTGTAATCAGAACCGCTATTAAAAGGTCTCACTAATGTCGCTTCTTAGGCTCAGAATAAAGTTGATTTTCTTGTGCATTTGCATTACCACCTCACGCTCACGAGTCACGTATCCGATAGTCGATGTGATTTGCGCATTTGTTTGTATATTTACACGTTTGCTTCATTGCATAACACAAAATTTAATATTTTCCAACATAACATTTAATGCATTTATTTAATTTGGAATATTTTTACAGACAATTTTATTAAAAAAAATGTCTGCAGGACTTTGACCTGGTTGTTTTAGATGAAGTCGTGCTCCTTGTTGCACAGAGATACATGTATATGCAAAATGCCCTGGCAGCAGAAGATAATGATTACAACCGGGGGAAAAGGCATACTGCTAATAGGCAGTTTATTTTATGGATTTAACGGATACCTAAGTACTGGCTACAGACATGTCATTCCAAGCTGTTCTGTATGGCATATAATGGATAAATAATTTTGGCCAGTATCATGGCTTTACTCAAGGAAGACTTGAGTGATCTATCCAATGATATGATGTGTGAATAATATAATTTATGTTGATTTTAAGTTGTATAAAGCATTTATTTTGTAGTATGCATTTTTTTACCTACCTACCCACTAAAGAATGATTATATGTATGGCTATGTTTTGAAACATGGGATAAATTGAAGTTGACTAGCATTGTCTTGGGATACAAAGGATGTAAAGAACAAAAAGTACACTGGTGAATATGATTTTA
This sequence comes from Unio pictorum, assembly GCA_030141615.1. Classification (NCBI taxonomy): domain Eukaryota; kingdom Metazoa; phylum Mollusca; class Bivalvia; order Unionida; family Unionidae; genus Unio; species Unio pictorum. The sequence continues at coordinate 9,567,936 of JARLTB010000060.1, forward strand.
ATCGTGCTTATACAGTAACACATTAAGTTAAATGATAAATAACGCATATTCATATTGAGTTGAGAAAGCAACACTTGTTGCAGTGTTTCATGAAAACAGATTGGCTTGTAAATATCAACAGAACTACAAAACTAGGATACTATTCTATCCAGATACTGCTCATTAATTTCAATTACATGTAAAACAAAATGGCTCTGAAACAGAATAAGGTTTTTAAGACTAAAATACTAGTTCATCAAAAGAAACCTTGAATACTTCTATCACATAGGTGCATCATCAGCCGTCTTATTGCAACTAAATCAAATATACTTGACACCAATTAAAAACATCAAATTTTCAGTTTTTTTAAATTGTGTTCATTTACTATAGAAATAATTATAACCTTTATATGAATACCCAGATGAATGTACACAACTGCATACACTGTAAAACTAACTGGTATACATTATGAAATGTACTAAACTTATATAAGTACAAATGTGCATGTACAGACATAACTTTAATTCAAGAGTACAGTCAGGCATACAAAACTGAAGGATATCATCTAAGAATAATTATGGCATATATAGAGGTTTTCCATGTTATTTAGGTTGGGTGGGGTGCTCCCAATATTATTTAAATTATTACAAAAGACCTCCCCCCTCCCTCCCCGGCTTCTTTTTGTGAGGAATTGAAGTTGTGATAGATTCAATGCTCAGAGCCCCCAGTCAGTGGTGCCGACAGTTAAATTAATGAATATACAAAATGTGAAAGTCAAATAAACAATTTAATATCATTAAATAACAGTCATCTTTCAAATGAAATTCAAATTAAAACCCTATTACTCATCTTTAACAAAGTATGGCCTATTTTATCATCTGACTTGGTGTAATAGATTTTCCTCCTGTCCTGTGTTCCTACTCATCTGTATGACCTTTCTCTGGACTGGTAGTCCAATTGCCTCCAGTCCGTCTAACTTCTGCCTCCGCTCTTCCTTTTTCTTTGTCTCCCAGAGACTTTTATATGAGAGACTAGTGTACCATTACTTTAAAAGATTTATTACATTAAGAATTGCACGATTTTAATCACAAATGATAGTTGTTACCTGATTTGAATCACAAATGATAATACCCATGTGATGTTCCTCACAAATGATAAAGGCTAGTTGATTGTAATCACCAATGATAATTGCTACTTGACTTTAATGAAGACTCCAAACAACTACACGGTTGTAATCAACACTGGTAGTCATTAAGTGAGTCAAGACTGCTAAACACTATATCATCGCAATCAAACCTGATCATCAAAATATGACTGTCATGAGGATAATAATTGAGACTGCTAATCACTATATCATTGCAATCAAACCTGACCATCAAAATATGACTGTCATGAGGATAATAATTGAGACTGCTAATCACTATATCATCGCAATCAAACCTGATCATCAAAATATGACTGTCATGAGGATAATAATTGAGACTGCTAATCACTATATCATTGCAATCAAACCTGACCATCAAAATATGACTGTCATGAGGATAATAATTGAGACTGCTAATCACTATATCATCGCAATCAAACCTGATCATCAAAATATGACTGTCATGAGGATAATAATTGAGACTGCTAATCACTATATCATTGCAATCAAACCTGACCATCAAAATATGACTGTCATGAGGATAATAATTGAGACTGCTAATCACTATATCATCGCAATCAAACCTGATCATCAAAATATGACTGTCATGAGGATAATAATTGAGACTGCTAATCACTATATCATTGCAATCAAACCTGACCATCAAAATATGACTGTCATGAGGATAATAATTGAGACTGCTAATCACTATATCATCGCAATCAAACCTGATCATCAAAATATGACTGTCATGAGGATAATAATTGAGACTGCTAATCACTATATCATCGCAATCAAACCTGACCATCAAAATATGACTGTCATGAGGATAATAATTGAGACTGCTTGTCATGAGGATAATAATTGAGACTGCTAATCACTAAACTACTACTCACTACGTGATTATAATCAAAACTACTAATCACTACGTGATTGTAATCGCGACTGCTACTCACTACATGATTGTAACCGAGACTGATACGACTGGATTATTATCAAGACTACTACTCGCTACGTGATTATAATCAAAACTACTACTCGCTACGTGATTGTAATCAAAACTACTAATCACTACGTGATTATAATCAAAACTACTACTCGCTACGTGATTGTAATCAAAACTACTACTCACTACGTGATTGTAATCAAAACTACTACTCACTACGTGATTATAATCAAAACTGCTACTCACTACGTGATTATATCAAAACTACTACTCACTACGTGATTATATCAAAACTACTACTCACTACGTGATTATATCAAAACTACTACTCATATACTACTATATATATATATATATATATATATATATATATATATATATATATATATATATATATATATATATATTGTTACGTGCTTAGGCTCGAATAAACAGTAACATAGAAAGAGTGAAAATAACAAACTTGTAAAAACTTAATAAACAATTTATTGAGCACAAATATTTTCCAGAAAAGAAAAAATAAACTTACGGTTTTAAGAATCAATTCCAAAATTAATCCAAAAACAATTCAAAATATAATCCACTAGTGTAATTGCAAAAGTCCTGATAATAAAATGTCCTAATAATTCCCAATTCGAATCTTAGTGAAGCATCCAATATAGAAGACAATGTCACGTGAAAAAGTCAGTTCTGGAATTATGAAATTCAATGAGCACAATTATTTTCCAGATAAATAAAATAAATCCTCTTGATCCAAACGAATTGAAATAATTTCCAGTACAAGGTAATTTAAAATAACTCAAAACGACACACAACTTAGTATTCTAACAGCCCAACCTCTACTAAATAGTTCGGTCCAAAACATAATTTATATACCTGTTTTTACGTAAACAAGGAAGGGGTCACATGATCTTCTAGAAATTTACGTTAAACAATCTCGTACACACCGTATGACCAAGATGAGAATCAGTTATTTTTACTCTCAAGAACTAAAAATAGAAAGATGATTATAACAAACCTCCATAATGTCCTTGGAATCAACCAATCATTTTAAAAGCTGGGAATATGTAAAATCCTGATACCTTGTGTTCAATAATAAAAAAATAAAAAAAATAAAAAAAATCATTTTAAAAGCTTGTTTACAACTCTGAAGCCAGGTCAGAAATGAGATCAACATCTAGTGTTTATTTGTAAAGTACAGGTCATCTCCCAATGAATGAATCTTAAACTTAAAATGTCAAATTTGAATCTGACAAACAAACAATTAAAATTAAAATAAATGACTTAAATCAACTATACGTAACAATATATATATATATATATATATATATATATATATATATATATATATATTGTAAAGTGCTTTGAGCTTCTAAAGATTAGGTGCTATACAAAGTCCTCATTATTATTATTATTATTATTATTATTATTATTATTATTATTATTATTATTTAAACAACATTGCTACGCACTGCATCATTGCAATAGAGACTGATACTACATGATTGTAATTGAGAGTGCTACTTAATACATTATTGTAATGAAGACTCACTCACCACATCATTGTAATGGAGACTGCTACTCACTACATGACTGGAATCATTATTGTTACTCAATACATGATTGTAAACAAGATTGCTATTCACTATATGATTGTAACCAATATCGCTACTCACTATATGATTGTAACCAATATCGCTACTCACTATATGATTGTAACCAATATTGCTACTCACTATATGATTGTAACCAATATCGCTACTCACTATATGATTGTAACCAATATCGCTACTCACTATATGATTGTAACCAATATCGCTACTCACTATATGATTGTAACCAATATCGCTACTCACTATATGATTGTAACCAATATCGCTACTCACTATATGATTGTAACCAATATCGCTACTCACTATATGATTGTAACCAATATCGCTACTCACTATATGATTGTAACCAATATTGCTACTCACTATATGATTATAACCATTATCGCTACTCACTATATGATTGTAACCAATATCGCTACTCACTATATGATTGTGAAAAAGACTGTTACTAACTATATCATTGTAATAATGTTCACTACTAAAAAATGATTGTAAACAAGACTTATCTTCGTTATATGATTTTACACAAATCCGACACTCAATACATGATTAAAATCGAGACGGCTACTCACAACATGAATTTAATGAAGATTGCTTCGCACTATATGATTGTAATCATGACTGCTAGTAACTACATGTCTATAATCAAAGCTGCTACGCACTACATTTTTGTAATCAAGGTTTCTACCCACTATGGAATTGTAATTGAGACTGCTACGGAATCCGTCATTATAATCAATATCGCTACACGCTTTATGATTGGTAAGACTGGTACCCACAATTTGATTGTAATCAAGACTGCTACTCACTACATTATTATAACCAAGACTCAAGAGTTTCTACCTGTTTGTAATCAAACTCTCTACTCACTACATGATTGTAATAAATATCGCTACTCGCTACATGGATGTAATCAACAATTCTACTCACTACATGATTGTAATCAAGATCGTTTCTCACTCAATCATTGTAAACAAGATCGCGACGCACTACATGATTGTTATTGATACTGCTACTCTCTACCGGATTGTAAACGAGGCTGTTACTCATAATAATGATTGCTACTCAGTACATAGTTGTAATCCAGATTGCTACTCACTATATGAATGTAATAGAGACTGTTACCCAATACATGATTGTAATCAAGATCGCTACTCTCTGCATGATTCTAATAGAGACTGCTACTCCCATTATGATTGTAATCATGACTGCAACTCACTATATGATTGTAATAGCGACTGTTAATCATTATATGATTGTAACATAAACTGCTACTTATTATTTGATTGTAATTCAGACTGCTACCCATTATTTGATTGTAATTCAGACTGCTACTCATTATATGATTGCAATTCAGACTGCTACTCATTATATGATTGTAATAGAGACTGCTACTCATTATATGATTGTAACATAAACTGCTACTCATTAGTTGATTGTAATAGAGATTGCTACTCATTATATGATTGTAACAGAAACTGCTACTCATTATTTGATTGTAATAGAGACTGCTACTCATTATTTGATTGTAATAGAGACTGCTACTCATTATATGATTGTAATAGAGACTGCTACTTATTATATGATTGTAATAGAGACTGCTACTCATTATATGATTGTAATAGAGATTGCTACTCATTATATGATTGTAATTGAGACTGCTACTCATTATTTGATTGTAATAGAGACTGCTACTCATTATATGATTGTAACAGAAACTGCTACTCATTATTTGATTGTAATAGAGACTGCTACTCATTATTTGATTGTAATTCAGACTGATACTCATTATTTGATTGTAATTCAGACTGCTACTCATTATATGATTGCAATTGAGACTGCTACTCATTATATGATTGTAATTCAGACTGCTACTCATTATTTGATTGTAATTCAGACTGCTTCTCATTATATGATTGTAATAGAGACTGCTACTCATTATATGATTGTAATAGAAACTGCTGCTCATTATTTGATTGTAATTCAGACTGCTACTCATTATATGATTGTAATAGAGACTGCTACTCATTATATGATTGTAATAGAGACTGCTACTCATTATATGATTGTAATAGAGACTGCTACTCATTATATGATTGTAATTCAGACTGCTACTCATTATTTGATTGTAATTCAGACTGCTACTCATTATTTGATTGTAATTCAGACTGCTACTCATTATATGATTGTAATAGAGACTGCTACTCATTATATGATTGTAATAGAGACTGCTACTCATTATATGATTGTAATAGAGACTGCTACTCATTATATGATTGTAATAGAGACTGCTACTCATTATATGATTGTAATTCAGACTGCTACTCATTATTTGATTGTAATTCAGACTGCTACTCATTATATGATTTTAATAGAGACTGCTACTCATTATATGATTGTAATAGAGACTGCTACTCATTATTTGATTGTAATAGAGACTGCTACTCATTATTTGATTGTAATTCAGACTGCTACTCATTATTTGATTGTAATTCAGACTGCTACTCATTATATGATTGTAATAGAGACTGCTACTCATTATATGATTGTAATAGAGACTGCTACTCATTATATGATTGTAATAGAGACTGCTACTCATTATATGATTGTAATTCAGACTGCTACTCATTATTTGATTGTAATTCAGACTGCTACTCATTATATGATTGTAATAGAGACTGCTACTCATTATATGATTGTAATAGAGACTGCTACTCATTATTATTTGATTGTAATTCAGACTGCTACTCATTATATGATTGTAATAGAGACTGCTACTCATTATATGATTGTAATAGAGACTGCTACTCATTATATGATTGTAATAGAGACTGCTACTCATTATTTGATTGTAATTCAGACTGCTACTCATTATTTGATTGTAATTCAGACTGCTACTCATTATATGATTGTAATAGAGACTGCTACTCATTATATGATTGTAACAGAAACTGCTACTCATTATTTGTTTGAAATAGAGACTGCTACTCATTATATGATTGTAATTCAGACTGCTACTCTCTAAAGTCATGATTACTTCTCATTACATGGTTTTAATCATTATTTCTACTCACTTTACGTTTTCTAATTTAATGGTATTTGTTCTGGTGGGATTTTTTTATGGTAATCATATCATTATAGATGTTGTAAAGCGCTTAGAGCTTCTAAAGATTAGGCGCTAGACACAGTTTTCATTATTATTATTATTATTATTATTATTATTATTATCATTATTATCATCATCATTATCATCATCATTATTATATTATGATGATGCTATTTTCTATATGATTCTAATCTAGGCTGCTATTGCTACTCAGTAGACAAGTATAATCAATAGTAGTAGTAGTAGTAGTAGTTGTAGTACATGATACTGCTATTTT